>CM046368.1:11626028-12002536 GCA_025413025.1 Ficus hispida | reverse complement strand
TGGTAAACAATGACTGCTGAGTGCTGAATTATTTGAATTTTTGTTTTTCTACAATCATTGAAAGAAAGCGGCTAAAAATCAACAAATAGCATATAAAGATATGTAAATTTTTGTTTTATCGACCAAAACAGTATAACTTTTTTTTTTTCTTTTTATTCTAAAACATCAAAACTTTGATCATATGTTCCCACAGAAATATTTAAACGTTAGATCCGTCATTGTCAATGACGTTGACTTTGTTCATTCTTGTTTTTCTACAATCCATTAAAAGAAGAAAATATTAGAAACACAAACTCTAATTTTAATTTTTTTTAAGTATCAAAGGTATTTAAAATGTTTCACATAATTAATTATATTTTAATAAAAATATAACACATGAGTGATATTCAAAAAGTTGATATCGAATTGGTATTTCTAGTATTACTCTTGAAGAAAAGTGGCTAAAACCAAGTACCAACCTAAATATTCCGAAAACACCTAATAACACCTATTAACACCTAGTAAACCAATTACCAATTAGCATTACTCTTGGGATGTTGAAAAACACTTGTGAATGTGAATCCCCTTATTTATATTTTTTTACATGAATTTATATTTCTAGTAATTAAAGTTCATATCCACGTCAGCGAATTTATATTCCCTTATTTACATTTTCTTGTATATGAATTCGCATTTATAGTAATTAAATTTCACATTCACGTTATTGTATTGGATACCATTTGGTACCGGACACTAGATTTGACCAACATATGTGTATTTGTTTAAATCACGTATGATGTGAAGTGCATATATATTAAATTTATTGTACATTATCTATAATATAATATTAAATTTTTTAATAATATAAGATTTTTTACATTGGTTAAAAAATATTTTGTGACATATATATTAGGCTATAAAAATATTGAAAGTAAATATATAGTGAACTATATATTTTATAGGACAAATTTAATTAAGAAAGTAAATCCATAAAAAAAATTTAATGGAAGTAGAAAATAAAGAATAAATAAAACCAAATTTAGAAAAAAAATTATTAAGAAAAAAAACAGAGAGAAATCAAGAAAAGGAAAAAAAAAACACGTTATCATGAAAAAAAAAAAACAAATAATTTAACTTTTAAATAGTATATTAAATAGACTTCACATTATTAATTAATATAGTTATATATATACACACACATATATAAGAAGTACCAATAACTGTTACTGTATCGCCTTCCTCGTTTGGATGAAATTTTTTTAATTTAGTTCTGGTCTTCTGTTTTTTTTTTCTTTTTTTTTCATTTTAGTCATTTTCGACAAATTTTTTCATTTGGTCCTTTTATTTTTCTTTATTTTTTGGTCCTCCGTTTCCTCTAGGATCCTTTTTTTTTTTTCATTTAATCCTTTTTTCGTTTCTTTTGGGCCCAACTTTTTTTTTTCATTTTAGTCCTTTTTTATATTAATAATTTCTTTTATTTTAGTTCTTTATCTTTTTTACTTTCTTTTCGTGCCGCTTTCTTGGATCTTTTAATGTATATTTTTTTACTTATTATTTAATTTTTCTCCACTTAGATAAATTTACTTAAATTTACCCCACATGTGCTATGCACATGCTTTACACTAGTCTATAACTTTATATTAGAAAGCACAAAGTGTGTTACTGTGCAAAACCATTTTCGTTCAAAACAGTTTGTTTTGGACGAAAATGTTTTGTATTTGCTTTTTAGTCCTTTGATTTTCTTTTTTTTATTTTGACCAATTTTTATTTTTTTTACAATTTAGTTCTTTTTATATTTACTTTTTACTCCTTTGATATTTCTTTTTTGTTTTGGCCCAATTTTTTTATTTTTACAATTTAGTCCTTCTTTGTATTGGTCAATTTTTTTAAATTTTAGTCCTTTTATATATATATTATATATATATATATTTGGTATTTTTCCATGCCTCTCTTTTTAATTTTTTTTAGGTCCTTTTTTTTTGTAGGTTTATTTTTCAATTTTCCATATGTATTTAAAATTTTCAAATGCATCTAACATGTAACATATGCATAGCACATGGTTTTAGACTATTATGTGTGTGTATATATATCCTATCATGTGGACCGCAGCCAAGTACTAATGGTCTTTTTAACTCCACTGCCAAAAAGACTTTTATTTGGTGTTTATTTTCACAAAAAATCATGGTCACAATGATCATCTCTTGTCTGCTCTTTCTCGCAGTCACTTATTCTCCACTACTTTCTGCTTCAAAAACCAATCATCTTACTCTCATTGCAGGATCATCCCTCTCTGCAACGAAGCCAGACCTCGACGTTTTGACCTCGCCAAACAACATTTTCTCGGCGGGTTTTCATCCCGTCGGCGAAAATGCATATTGCTTCGCAATATGGTTCACCGATCCTCCTCACATCCGCAGTCGTAGTCGCACCATAGTTTGGATGGCGAATCGCGACAAGCCAGTCAACGGAAGAAGCTCGAAACTAACACTCCTCAAGACTGGTAATCTTGTATTAAGCGACGCTAGTCAGATCAGTACTACTGTTTGGGAAACTACCACCTTCTCCAACTCGCTTTCGCAGTTGCACCTTGAGGACACCGGCAACATGGTTCTACGTAATTCGGACGGCGACGTTTGTGGCGGAGCTTCGATTCTCCTACAGACACCCTTCTCCCAGAGCAACCACTCACTAGGTTTGGAAAGCTTGTCTCGTCGAGAAGCCAGACGAACTTTTCCTCTGGCTTCTATAAATTTGTCTTCGACACTAACAATGCTCTCCGTCTTATTTACGACAGTTTTCAGTTTTCAAGTGTTTACTGGCCGTCCCTTGGCTTCAAAGCACTGGAACGGCCCCGTCCAGTAAGGGCCCGATCGCGATGCTTGATTCGTTGGGGAATTTCAATTCGTCCAACGGATTTTTGATTTCGTCCGCTGATTATGGTGTGAAGATTCAGAGAATGTTGAGGATTGATTCGGATGGTAATCTTAGATTGTACAGCCGGAAGAACCGAGGAGAGAAATGGGCTGTGACATGGCAAGCCTTCACGGATCCTTGCCAGATTCATGGCCTTTGCGGCGCTAATAGCTTGTGTAGATATAGTCCAGATTCTGGTAGAGAATGTTCTTGCCTTCCCGGACATAAGATTAGAAATCCTACCGATTGGTCGTACGGATGTGAACCGCAATTTACGCTCTCCTGCAGCAAAAAGGAGGAGTATAGCTTCGTCAAGATATCCAACACCGACTTCTACGGGTATGATTACGGCTTATTCCCAAACTACACCTTACAAGCTTGCATGGATTTATGCTTAGATTTGTGTGACTGCTTGGGATTTCAATACTCTTATCGCCAATGGGGAGATCCTCGCATTTTCGAATGCTATCCCAAGACAATTCTTCGAAATGGAATCCAAGAGCCAAAGTTTTTTGGAGACATGTTCATTAAGGTTCCCAAGATTCACCTCCTCTCTTTTGTGAACTCGAATGATAAATTCGGATTAGATTGCTCAAACAACACGATCACCACTCTTGCGATCACCGCTCACACGAAAAGTCATGCCAATGTGTTTGTTAAATCCATGCTTTGGTTTGCTTGTGGTGTCGGAATACTCGAGGTCATTTTTGTAATTTGTGTCCGGTGTTTACTAGTTAGAGCGAAACAAAGCTCCGATGAAGATACGAGAACTCAAGCTCTTGCAGCGACAGGATTCAAGAGATTTAGCTTCGACGAGCTGAAAATGGCTACCCGCGGTTTCGCAGAAGAGATAGGAAGAGGCGCGGGGGGAGTTGTTTATAAAGGTAACCTCACCGATTTTGGGATCGCGGCAATAAAACGACTTAGTGAAACCTGCCAAGGAGAAGCCGAATTTCTAGCAGAGGTTAACATCATTGGAAGGGTAAACCACATGAACTTGATAAGAATGTGGGGGTACTGCTCGGAGGGAAAGCACAGGCTTTTGGTATACGAGTACTTGGAGCACGGTTCCCTTAAGGCAAACTTATCGACAAAAGTCCTCGATTGGAAACAGCGATACGAAATTGCTCTAGGAACCGCGAGAGGCCTCGCGTATTTGCACGAAGAGTGCTTGGAGTGGGTTCTGCACTGCGACGTCAAGCCCGAGAACATACTACTAGGCTCCGATTACCAACCGAAGGTGGCAGATTTCGGGTTGTCGAAGCTGCTGAATCGAGGAGGGCTTGGCAAAGTGAGATTCTCGAAGATTCGGGGAACGAGAGGTTACATGGCACCGGAGTGGGTTACCAACCAGTCAATCACATCGAAAGTCGATGTTTACAGTTATGGGATTGTTGTGTTGGAGATGTTGAGTGGGGGAGCCCTAGTGTGAATGAAGAAGATTATGGGATTGTGGAGACTCAAAGTAGAGCTCTAGTTGCTTGGGTGAGGGAGAAGGTTAATGAAAGTGATGGAAATAATATGGAATCTTGTGTGGGAAAGATCATGGAAAGTTGGATAGAAGGTGAATATGATGAGGAGAAGATGGGAGTTTTGTTGGGAGTTTCTCTGAAATGCGTGCAGGAAGACAAAGACCAAAGACCCACCATGAGCCAAGTTGTGGAGATGCTTCAAGGTCATTAATCATTGGTTTTACGCAAGCATCTAGTTTTCATGTTTTGTATAAATAGATTTTTATTTGTGCAATAATTGGGTTAAAGGGGTATATATATATATATATATATATAATATATATATATATATATATCTTTTAAACTTCGTAGTAAATTTGTAGTGTGTACTCATGAAATGTTTCTAGTAGTAAATATTTCCAACGTGGCTATACTTTTAAGTTTTTTTTTTTTTTTTTTCGAATTTGAGGATCATGAAGTTGAACTCCACGTCTTGTGGAGGACTTGAGTGTTAAATTACTAGTATAGACTAGCTGAAAGCACATGGGGTGTAGTTTTCATGTTTTGAATAAAACTATATATTGGGGTGTTTGGTTGGAATATCCAAACCTGATTCTTTTATATTAATTTTTGTATTTTTCTGAAAAATTAACAAAAATATAACTATTTTTTAAAAAAAATCAACTAACTCCAATATCAAAATTCTATTCAAAACTTTTGTTTCAAACGCTCCCAACTTTGAATATTTTGTTCAATGATTGGATTAAAGGTGGTTAAATCTCCTTTAAACTTCGAGTACATTTCCAGTGTGTACCCATTAAATATTTCCTTTTTTTAAATGCCTTGAATCTGTTGGCTACAATTTCTTGTTTTGTTCTGGACCTTCGGTTAACATGTTAACACTGCAAAAATAACAATAAATACAACACTCATATCATGTCTGACAACAACGACAAATTGAAGTAACGACGATGCACACAAAAACGACAACGAAAGTTAAGGACGCCTACATTTGTCATCGAACAAATGAAATTTAAGTACGTTAACAAGCTTTTACGTATAAACATACGGCATCAATTCGGAATACGACAACATACATGATAGACGACGACATATTTCTCTAACGACAATAACTCATAAATAATGACTCAAAAACAAATATATTGTCAAACGGAACGGCCACGGCACGGCACATTAGTTAATGGCACAAAATGAAGAATTAATGGACTTAAAATAAATGAGCTGGGTCCGGCTGAACTAACTCGTTTGACATCTTTACTAGATGATTATTCTGTTCAAAATTGGATTTGACACATGAATTTGACGATACAATATTGGATCTCCTTTTAGAGGAAGGAAGCCGAATGCTTCCTTGATATTTAAAATACATATATATGTGCACCTATATATATGTATGTCTATTCATGTATATGTTACAATTTCCAAGACCCAATATGAAGCTTCGAGCGGCGACACTGTCGACTCTATTTGCATTTACTTTTTTCAAAAAATAATAATTAACTACAACAATTGGTTTCCATATAACAACCTGTTACATCTTATATTAAAAAAAAAAAAAAAAAGAAACAAACAACAAACGACAACAACTTATTATTTAATTTTTCTGGCCTTTTCTGAGTAGAGACAACTTTGAAATATCGCTTCCCTAGATTAGTACTCAATATGATGTCGGTATTGCGCGTTTTTCATTGTAATTAACCTGTGCATTTCCTCGGAGATTTTGTGCATTTAGTCTGGACTAGATCTAGATTATCCCGAGGGAACAATTGCAGATTCATCCACTATGTGGCATCGGAATCATCAGGTAATAAATTAATTATGAAATACAAAAGTATACTTCTTCACTTAGTCTGCTCAAGAATTTTCAGCTTTCAGAAAATCGAAATAGTTTCCCATCTTCTCCTAGTACTATATTCAACCTTTATATTTTGATGAAATGGAGTCAGCTTCAAATATTTTTAAGTTTTTATTCATTCCCGTCAAGAAGAAATAACTTGAGTATATAAGTTTAATTTATTGAGTCTTTTTTTTGTTATTTTGTGTTGTAAAAATCCGTTTTAGGATATAATTTCTCACATATGGCTTATATAGCAATACGTGGTTTCAATCCAGACATGCAGTAGTATATCACCTTCCTATGTCTTATGATTCGTACCACGGCATGGATAATTTTTTCTTATTATACGTTATATTTCTTCCAATAACCTCATTAGCCTCTGAGGAAAAAAAAAAAAAAAAACAACTCTTCTTTCTCTATATTCCTAATTATTTTAAACTCTTAATTAAGGCAACCAAGACCAAAATTAAAGATGAAAGCAATCTTTTTTTTTCTTTTTTTTTTCAATAATGAATTTTGGCTTTCAAATTAGCTTGTTCAACCTAAAATTTAACATTACTCGTGCGTGCCCAAACACATATATTTGATCTATTCTCTCTCTGTGTCTCATTTCGTGAGCTTCATAACGTAAAATACAAATGTGTGTGTGTGTATATATATATATATATATATATTTATCAAACGTCGTTGGAAGTACTTTATTAGCATCATGTTGATCTGCAGCGAGGTCGTTTACACCATCACAGTGTTGTCCTTGCCCGCATAGTCCGGTTGTCGGTGACGGCAGCACACAGACGTATAAGGTTGCATCGACGTAGAAGACGCTTAAGTCACACCAAAAAAAAAAAAAAAAGAAGAAGAAGAAGAAGAAAGAAAGAAAGAAAGAAAGAAAATCGTAACATATATCTTTTATTTGATATAATTTTAATCTAGAATCTTGATCCTGTTATCTTGTTATATGTTTCTTAATTACTGGTCTAATTTAGATCCATATAGCAACTCAGGTAACATTTTAATCATTCTATCATGTACTATATGCGCAGCTTCTCAAAGAAGAAGTCATCATGGTCTGAAAAGAGTAAGTTATTCTAATTATTATATTTCTTTTTTTTAAGCTATGCTAATTATTAGTACATTTCTAAAATATATTTGCTTGACTAGCTATAAATTATAAACGGGTGCGTCAATTGATAGCTAGAATTTTTTTTTTATTCACCCACGATTTAAAACCACCTAACACATTAATTTTGAAATAATAAATTACTTGTTTCACTCCTTAATTTTCTCAAAAATCCCTTATAAATAATTTATTTGTTTTTTATTCCTTAAACAGTTTTTTCTCTTTTGAAAGAAAAAAAAATGTTTTTGTTAGTTAAAATTCAGTCAATTAATCACAAAGGGTTTATATTTTTAATCAGAGGTAAATTTTAATCTTCTACGTACATTAACTATTTACGATATTAATTAGGTTTTCCAACACTGAATTAACTTTTTCCTACTGCTTTTTTTTTTTTTAAATTAAAATGGAGATAGCCGATATATATGTAGGGAAAAAAAATACATATCTTTCATCAGAATAATACGAAATCATATAATTTTTTTACCATTACAAAGGATTATATGGGATTTTAGAAATCATATATTTGTACTCTAATAGGGTTTAGATCATTTAACAAATTTTTTCTCGCTTTAATAAAATATTGTGCTATTTGGTTTTTTCCACTTTTTCAAAGGGAGAGAAAGAGCAAACGGGCACATTTGAAAAGAGTAAAATTTATCATAAAAAAAATTAAAGAGAATAATAGTAAATTATAGTATAAAATTTTAAACATAATAATATATAATATATAAGCAATTTTATTATCACATAATATTAAAAAATAAAAAAATAGTTCGTCATATTCTTGCTCTAACATGAAATCATGTACATAAATTTATTTATAAAAATTACCCGTAAATCTGAATTTCTTTTTAAAAAATCTAAAGAAATCTAGGGATTTAAATTATAATTTATGATTTTTAAAAAATATACCACAAATTTTAAAAGTGCCTATAATTATGTTATTTGTTACACTTTTTTTTAATAAGTAAAAATGATTGAAAAGGTATATTATACTTAAACAAATGTAGGAGCTCATGAAATAAATTACTTAAACCGACAAAAAATTATTGTTGTATATCTCAAGAAGAAAAAAACAAAACAAAAAGAAAACTTGTCAGAAAATATTAAAAAATAACAACAAAAAAATTGTTTTTTACTTTAAGGGAAAGTATGTAGGGAATTTAAACTTAGTAGGCGAAGAAATAAGAAAAGTAAATAGCTTAATTATAAGGGCTTTTTAAGAAAATTAAGGAAATGGGATAAGTAATTTTTTAAGTCTAAACTTAATTTGTTAAGTGGTTTAAAATATGAATAAAAAAATAAACTAAGAGGTGCAATAAACCCATCCATAACAAATATATATAAATTATTTAAAAAAACAAACAAACAAAGACAAACTCACAAACACAATAATACATTTGAATGTTGAATAATATAAATGACAATATGATTTTTTTTTCCTTCTATTGCTGATGTACAAGATCGTTATACTTTAGTGATTGTTTGTATTTATTTGTCAACCTTAGTGATTGATTAACTCTTATAAAGTAGGAAAAAAATATGTAGCTAATTATAAGTCCGATTTCATGCCTCTTAACTTCTCAAGAAATATATTTATTAAATGAAGAAGAAAAGTCGAAAATTGATGATGGTACCAAAAAACAAAAATAAAAGGTGGATGGTTTAACTAAAGTTGCAAGAAAAATCCTTAAAAAAATAGACCATAAACAAACAAAAAAATCCTAAAAAAAAAAACTTTTTATAAGGAAATTGCATTCGAGAACATTGAAAGAAACTCTACCCAAACCGAACCACCTTGAATCTTGATATAAGGTCAGTCCTCTCATATCATTTGAGAAGTTCATAACTAAGAGCTCGTTTGGGGCACCATCTCCATTATCTGAATTTTAAAATCCCAAATGTATATTAAACTTTCTCCATTTTCTATTTTCAAAAACTCAAATTTTAAAAGTCCATAACTTTATCTATTTCAAATTATAATGAGATGATTTGTATATCAAAATAGTCAGAATGACGAGATGAACAAGATAAGATCTATATTACACATTTTTGTTAAATGCATTTCAAATTGTTGCACAACTTTTTATATCATATAACTTTTTTAAATGTCCCCCCCTCCCCCCCTCCTCCAAAAACAAACACACATTTACAACCCAATATTCAAACACCATCTTTAGATGACCCCCGAGTGGGTCCTAAATTAAGCTAATTTACGATTATTCTACTATAATCGTAATGTTTAACTTTTAGCATGTTTATCTTAATCTAAGTTTTATAATTTCCTTTTTAGCATATTTAGGTGCTGTTAGCAATCGTTGGAAATATAGACACTACATCCTCATTCTCAAAATAAATAAATAAATAATTTAATTATAAAAAAAAACTGAAGAAGAAGAAGTGTATCGCTATATATATACATATATAAAAATTAATGTCGTCGTCGTCTTTTCACGTACCAAGCTATAAATCTGAATATCCTTGATTCTAGTCTCATTAGAAGGATTTTCGGATTTGTGTTTTTTGCTTGCTATTTGTGTTTAATGTTATTAATGAGTACTTAGTGATTCTGTCTTGTTTATTTTAAATAACGAATAACCATTGTGAAGTTTTAATTTTAACAAATAAATAGAAACCACAACTATAGCGTGACAGTTCGAAAGCAAAAGAACGATCCAAATTCGGAATTAGACCCCATTGAAACTAACTCAGTGAGTAGAAATAGTAGGGATTTGAGTAGAAACTCTTATTTGAAATTTAAAATTGTTTTTGTTTTGTTTTTAATTTATTTTTTGATTAATTAATGAGAGTCATAAGCTAAAAAAAATCCAAAAGCAATTAAGATTATGATTTATATATATATATATATATTTCATCTTTAATAGAGGGTAATGACTATTTTTGTCCCCTTCTTTATTGTCACATGACAGCATGTAATTGTCACATCATTTCCATTTATTTTATTTTTTTATAATCTTATATATAAATCTTTGTTATAACGCGTAGGCAACAAGTAATAATAATTGTTTAGACAACGAAAATCAAGAGTAATAGAGGACAAATTATACTCGTTTTATGTAATAAATCAGTTACCAACAGTCTTGTGAGTTGAAGACGAGATGAGTATTACTATTATAAGTCCTAAAAGATACGACGGTCTAAAGCTCATAGAAGGAGATACATAATCTTGAAATTAATAAAACATTGACTCAGCATATAAATATATAATATATATATATATATATATATATATTTAACCTTAAAAGCTCTTTCTCTTTGACCTGCTTCCTTCATTTCAATAGTACACTTGTCTGTGGAATTTTTTAATTTTCATTATCACGTTGTAAGCTTTCACTTTTCGATCGAACTAATTCATCCCAATACTTTAATTATTCAAAGTCTAATCCAATAATTTATCGACAAAAAAAAAAAAAGCTTAATCCAATTATCTTTTTCAATTTTTATTTCTATAATTTTAACAGAATTTTTTTTATTTTTTATTTTTTATTTTTTATTACTTCACCTCATTGGTCTTAACTTAATAACTGCCATATCAGAATCTGATCCAAGGGGTTCGTGCATGGTTGATTTTCAGTAGTCATTAGTCCAGTCCCAAATTGTTTTTTGTGGTTTGAAAAAGCACCGACTAGACCGAACCTATTTCTACAAATAGAATTGGACTGTTTTAGAGCGATTTGGTCCTGTTTAAATCGCTGTTGTATGCTTTCATTCGGCTTCGTTTTAGGCAAGAATTAAGAGTGATCCAACTTTTTTTTTTTTTTTTTTAGCTGAGGTTTTTGGGTTTTCTTTTTGTGATTTTTTTACTTTTTAATATTCATGGTTCTTTTTTATTTATTTAAGCACTAAAAAATTGCAAATTCAAATATGCATATTAATAATATATTTCAGATTTTTCTAATTCAAATTGTTTAAATCAAAGTTAGAATAACAACAACATGCCTTCCAAATAATAAAACATAAACATATATTTAATGCTAAATGATCTCTTCAAACTTTTTATATATTAAATATTTATACTTCCTTAAACAGTGCCTAAACCAATTTCAAGCCTCTTTTTTTTTTTTTAACTATTTCTATGTGGAAACAGACCGGCAATCTAAAAATTACTGGATTAGTTTATTCCGACGATTTGTTGTTTTTCCTGCCAAACCCTTAGTCTTCATAAAGAAAATTCATAGGGTAATTCTAAAAGTTAAAAGTGGAATTTATAAAATTTTCAGTTAGACATTAGAAACGTACGAGAATACCTTTACCAACAACATATCATTTGGGAAAAGAATAGTGTCAATTTGAAAAACGAGAAAAAAAAAAAAAATTCAAACGAGTCTACAACTAATTATTGTCCATGAAAACGATGACATGTGTGTGTGTGTGTGTGTGTGTGGTAGGGTATACTTAGGTACTCCACCTCAAATTTGAAGACAAAAACTCCACTGTAATCTTGGCCGTACGTATGAAATCCAACGCTTGAGAATGAATAGATGACAGAGACTAAAATTGTAACCGGCTAGTCTTCTTCTAAATGTGTTTTTTGTAAGAAGAAGATGTCGTATGGGGAGCATTGGTGGAGATTATTGGAAGGGACGGCAAGTCTTTTTTTTTTATTATTATTTTTTTGGGGACTGAAACGAATGTAGCATAAGTCCACCTGGGTTTGAGGTAGAGTAAGTTCATGGTTGAGGATTGATTTAATAAGGTAGAAAGAGGGCAACGAATTGGGATTTTTTATTTTTTTTTTAATCACAGTAAAAAGCCGGGGGTTATTTATATAATTGTCTAAATTAAAGACTATAATTTAAAAAAATGTCTATTTTTTATTTTATTTACATGAATGTCTAAATTGATATTTATAAAAACCACATTACCCTTTCATCAAGAATTGAAAATAAATAAATAAAATAATTGATAAAAATGGAAAGAAAAAATCTTTAAAACATTTCAGATTAAATTAACAAGTCTTTTATTAAAGGGGGGAAAAAAGATCATTTTACTGATTGAGGGACAGTACTCATGTGCCTCTGTAACCTTTGCCTTTGTTCATGTAATTGTTTCTCTTTCCTTTTGGGTGTGGCTGATACTGGTTTCCCTTTGTTCTTTGTGGTTGTTTGTCTGCTTAGATATTAAAAAACAAAAAACAAAAAACAAAAAAAGAATAGGCAGAAAACGAAAAGGCAAAATTAAAATAACGGAAAAAAAAGGGAGTGAATTTGGAGATAAGCGAAGAGACAAATGTGGGATTGACAAATGTATTCACATTTAAATTAAATTTAATAGTTAGACAAATGTTTCTTAAAAGTTTATGGATTTAACAGAAAATTTGAATATGAAATTTGTTGGGAAATTAATTCGCGATCTAATTCAACACCTGAGAATGAGTAATAATCAAAAAAGAAAACTACACACAAAAAGACACAATAATTTTGATACAGGTTCACTCAATTGATGACAACGTTCTGCTTTTACTGCCGTTGTAGATTCCCGCTATGATGATGATTGATAAATTGCAAGAGATTTCCAAGAGATTATAAGAGATTCTCAATCTGGAAAAATGAATGATATTTTTTTAAAAAAATTATGAAGTCAAGAAGAAAGATCAATAACTAAGACATCATGCAAATTTAGCATGCATTTTAATTGGTAGGTTTGAGTTGAAATATTTAGATTAAAATTATTTTATTTTTTAAAATTAATTAAAAAACTAGTCAAAGAAAAAAGACAAAAAAACGAATTAAACATTTTTTTTTTTTTTTGAATTGGTCAACTGAATGGGGGCATATCGCACCGCCATCCAATTAGGACTAAGCCTCATGTCTTCTAGCACTTCTGTTTCAGTCAGCTTCCCCCTCAATGGTCAATTGTCCCTAATTGCAACAACTTTCTTTTCTCATTTACGGCTCATTATATCTTGCTAAGTGTGATCCAATATTGGTTCTAAATACCTTTCTTTCTTTCTTTCTTTTTAGGAATTTCTACGAAGTTTCTGGTTATTTATTATTATTTTTTTTTTAGGAACTTCAATGAAGTTTCCAATTTGTTTTGATTCTCAAGGAATAACATCACACTTTGTTTTTTACAACTCAAAATGTAACAAAATATCCCTCTCGGTTTATCGTAAACTGTACTTTCGCCATTAAAACGTTTGCTTATCTTAATGAAATGTTTTTATCATGTGCAATTATAAGGTTACCAACAATATGTGATTAGAATTGTTAAAGAACATTTTCACTTACCTAGTCATATGACTTGTATGATTGAAAAAGTATTAAAATTGTAAGAATGATAATCTAAATGAATAATTTTGTATCATCTTAAATTATATAAGATAATGTGAGACAACTAATATTTTTTATGGATCAAATTTAAAACTATCCGGAAGTTTCTCATCAATTAATCATCAAAAGAAAGAGAAACCAAATAAAAACGAAACAAAACAAAACCCGACTTTGACGACCATAAGTCAGCCAAGTCTCTGACCATTATATATATTGCAATTTCCATGACACTTTCCATGTAAATATATCTACTGTAACCTCTACGTACCTATGGTCGAGCTGGCTGATTGAAAGAAGAAGGGCCAAGTAAAGAAGCAGTAGACGGATGCGCGCACTTTCCATTGAATTAGTACTTGGATGGTGAGGATCACTTGAAGTGGAATTCTCATTAGTTGGAGCACGCACGATGAAGTCTTATATAATATCCTTTCAACCACGTGATTATATATTGTAGTTGCATATATAATTTAACGATAATTTTATATTCAAAAAAAAAAGAGAAAGATCAACAATCATAAAGCAAGAGAACTAAACTAGTAAAGTCTTTCAAAAAAAAAATTCTCTCCAACGACGGATTCAAGGGGGCACCAGTGGGAAACACATGTCCCCCTCAAGTTTTTTAACTTCAAAAAACCTAAATATTTCTCTAAATAGTTTTAACATGCTCCCATTTAAAAGTTTTTTTTTTAAATATACCCACACTTAATATTTAAATTATATTTTATGTTTTTAAACCATAGTTAAACTTAAATTATCTTTTACATTCTACTATCATAACTAGCATTGGATTCTTTTTTTATTTTCCCAATTTATTTATCTACATACTTTTTTTTTATCAACATCAAGAATATAAATGCATGTAATTTTTTATTTATTGGAAAGAGTATTCATCGTAAAAGGGAAAAAAATGGTGTGAAAAAATAAGAGTGAAACCTAATTTTAGTTTTTTTTAAAAATAAAAATATACGTACGTAATCAAGTAGATATATATACGTATTGCTACTGAAAGCCGACCTAATCAAGTAGATGATAAAGGATTTATTCTATTGACGAAGAAAAAACAAAGAAGAAAGGAATTCAAAAAATGACAACTGAATCCCTAAAATACTAGGGCCAGATGTATAGTAGATGAAAACTTTTCGGATAATCGAAGGATAGAGGCAGATATGCTTGCTCATAAAGGTATGGAAAAAATTAAACAAAAAGCCTAAAATTAAAAAGATCCTTACACATTTAGAGAAGGAAGGACTTTAAATTGAGAAAATCTTTTCTCTTTGATTCTTTCTAATTGCTTTTGCTTCTTTTTATTTTTTTTCCTCTTAGATATTGAAACCTATTAAATAACTCTTTTTTAATCAGATACAACTCACTGAATTAAGAAATCAACCACAAATGTTAGCAAAATAAGAAAAGAGAAAGACAAATTACAAAGAAATCTCTTCACAAAAGCAAAGAACCAATAACCGGGAAAAAAAATCTACTGTGCTTATCAAAAAAAAAAAAAAAAAAAAGAGAATTAGCCTTGAAACTTTAATGTCACATTGCAATTTAGTTAATAAGTATAACCAGCTTTCTGCCAAAGAAAACTCTTCCTTGGAACCTTCCCTAATAAAGACAAATATTGTCGTTTGCTTTGTCCCACAACCAAGTCAATTACTCTAGTCGTCCTCACCGTAAGTCACGGACCAGCTAGTTGGCTGAAAGACATGCATGTATTAGACTACTTCTTTCCCTCTCACACACACACACACACACACACTTCCAACCACACAAGAATCCAAAACCAGCTGTGACTATGGGTTGGGCTAAAGCTACTTCTCTCTCTCTCTCTCTCTCTCTTCTTTTTTTTTTTTTTTGTTTTGTTTTGTTTTGTTTTGTTTTTTTTTTTTTTTTGTGCTAAGGTTGGGCTAGAGCTACTTAATCAACGAATTGGACCAATTAGCCCATGTTCTTACCGAATCTTATAAAAATAAAAAAAATAATAAAAACACTGTTGTTTTTATTCTTTTTTTTTTGGGAATAAATTTTTATTCTTATTTTTGGATAATTGGTAAATTGTCCCTGAATTATTTTAAAAGCATTACTTTGGTCCTTAACATTTTTTATTTCATAATGAAGTCCCAAGATTCGAATTTTCTTTTTTTTTTTTTTACCCCCCTTGTTGTACTATTGGTCAGAATGGTGCGTAGCTTTAAACTCTTAAACGAATTCACCACGTGAGTTATACATCACCTAAACTTGAATGGAACTTCTTAAGACACTATCATATATTTTAAAGAATTAAAAAAATGAAAATTCAATTTAATAAAAAGATTAATGAAAACTCAATTTAAAAAAAATAAAAAATCGTAGTATTTGTGTTTTTTTTTAAAACACCATGATTAGAAAAGTTATTTAATAGGTTTTAATCCATGATTAGAAGTGCCAGTAATCTTTAATGTTAGTCATTCCCTCTCTCAATTTATTAACAAAAAATTAGCGCTATTTTTCCTTAAAAATTATATACAGCTGATGGTTATGACTTTAGGTTAAGATTCTCAATCTAAAAATGGAATTATATTTATTAACAAAAAAAAACTTATGAAGTCGAGAAGAAAGATCAACAACTAGGTCATCATGCAAATTTAGCATGCATTCTGGTTAGTAGATTTGAGTTGAAATATTTAGATTAAAATTATTTAACTTTTCAAAAAATAGTTTAAAAACTTGTTGATTTTTAAGAAAAAAACAAAAATGAGTTAAAATTTTTTTTCTTTGAATTGATGAATAAAATGGGGGCTTAATCCGACCGCCATCCAATTAGGACAAAGCATGACTTTGACGTACTGCGGGGATAAACAAAAATGAGTTAAAAATTTTTTTTTCTTTGAACTGTTTCTCATTTATAGCTCACAATATTTTGCTAAGTGTGATCCAATATTGGTTCCAAACACTTTCTTTCTTTCTTTCTTTTTAGGAATTTCTATGAAGTTTCCGGTTAATTTTTCTTTATTTTTTGGAACTTCTATGAAGTTTCTGGTTTATTTTGAATTTTGATTCTCACGGAATAACAGCCTTATCACACTTTGCTTTACAACTCAAAATATAATAAAATATCCCCCCGATTTATCGTAAGCTGCACTTTCATCATTAAAATGTTTGCTAATCTTAATGAACTATTTTTATCATGTGTGATTATAAGGTTAGCAACAATATGTGATTAGAATTGTTAAAGAACATTTTTCACTTACAAACTAGTCATGTGACTTATATGATTAAAAAGGTATTAAAATTACAAGAAAAGGATAATCTAAATGACTAATTTTGTGCCATCTTAAATTATATAGGATAAAGTGACACAACTAATATTTTTTATGGATCAAATTCAAAATTATCTGAAAGCTTCTCATTAATTAATTATCAAAATAAAGAAAAACCAAATAAAAACAAAACAAAACAAAACAAAAGCCGACTTTGACGACCATAAGTCGGCCAAGTCTCTAACCATTATATTGCAATTTCCACGATACTTTCTATTAATTGACGAAAAACGTGAAACGATCGAGGACGAAACTGCGTGGAAAATTTTTTTTTTTTTCTCTTTTAATATTTAAATAATATATATGAGAAAAGACATGTTCGTTGTTTGCTTCCCTAGTACAAAGAAAGCTATAAATAAATAAATATATATACATATATATTTGAACGAAGAAAGCTATAAATATTAGTCGTACTACCACACACAGTAATTAAAAAAATAAAAAAATTTAAACACAAGAGACTTTAATTTCCACGTTAAGGCTCTAATTAGAGAGAGATTAATGGAGGATTTGCGTCAGACCGCGATGGCGTACCACATCGCCGCAACGGACGAAATCCGACAGTTCATCCAAGTGTTTTACAATGAAATGGATCCAAAAGACAACCGCCATGTGGAGTTCAAGGAGTTCTCCAAGTACATGGAAACCATAGGTTGCCAGCACATGGCCTCGGATGAGTTCTTCAACGAGCTGAAGCAGCCTGGAAATGAAGTCCTCTACTACGACGATGTTATCACTTTGTTTTACATAATTCACAGTGGAAGGCCGTTCTGTGGAGGACTTTGTAAGAAGTTTGTGAAAGGAATGTATTTCACTTGTGTGAAATGCTTTTCTGATCATAATATTGACTCCGCTTTTAGTGTTTGCTCTCAGTGTTTTGGTGCTGAGACATATCAACATTGTCACGATGACTTCCTCGATCCGATTGTTCTGCTTCGGTATAAGAGAATAGAAGCCCTCAAATCAAACCTAAATGAGGTAAATCTTACTATATTCTACGGAAATTTTTATAGTTTCGTTGAATTAAGTTTTTAATGATTTGATCTATGAGCATATACGTTAAAAGTTGGTATCACATGATACTAAACTAGTCTGATCATTCATAGATAAGATCGTTGAAAAATTAATCTAATAACTAAAATAATAGGAGAAAATTTTTTTTGTTTTTTCTTATCTCCTTACTTTACTTGAAGAAAGAATTTTAATAGAAGACACATAATCAGAAGGGTTTTTAAGATAGAAGAATATTAAAGAAAGTTATTTTCCGTAAATAATTATTAATATTAGGAACTTTTTATTTAATTATATATTATTTTAATTTATAATATGTTTTTATTTTAATAGATTTGTTAGTATTAGATAATTTATTGATTCTATATACTGTAACATATATTTACAAATGAGCACATTCATATTACTCTTTATTAATGAATTTTTTTGTTCTTATTCTGTACATTGTGTTATCTTCTCTTATTTAATATCTATATTTATTACATAACTCCTTCTATTAAATGAATAGTGTTTTCTCTAATATATATATATATATATCAGCGTTCGCCATCATCTGTTACAACGGTTCTCATGGATCCATCTCCTTCATTACCTGCGTCTTCTTCTTCCTCCTCTTCTCATCAATCTCACAAAATGACGCAGACCAACAGTCCTATAATTTCTACTGCAATTGCGCCTGTTATGAGCTACCAGCAATCCAAACAAGTGAGTTTTTAATTCAAAATTTATTTTTCTATTATTACCAACAGATATATTATATTGAATCAAAGTAGAAAATGCTTTTTTTTTTTTTTACATAGAAAATATACGGTAATTTGTTGGTATGATTAATTTTATATTACTGACTTTTTAATACACACAAATAAATACATGTATATCTTTATGAGATAGATCGGCCATAAATGTCTAAAAGAGGAGGACAATTTTATAATACCGACTTATTAAATTAAGCTTTCGAACGTTTGTTGTCCTACACAGGCTAAGATGCAGACAGCCCTACAATTCGCACAGCTGCTAACGGCCATTGGAACTTTAGCTGTTACACCCTCATGTACCATTCTCTGAAAAATATTATATATATATATATATATATGAAGACAAATAAGTGTATCCCTCTATGTATATGATGCAGACAAACAAGTGTATCCCTCTATATATATGGAGTAAATTGCTCGTTCTAATTAATATTTTTTCTGAAGTTGTAATTCGGTCTCTAATTTTTATTTTTGTGGTTAAGGAGCTCACAAACTCTTTTAAATTGTGAAATTTGATTCTTTACAAAAAAAAAATGTTAAAATTAGATTAAATTAATCATGTATATGTAAGTTGATTCATATAATTTTTTCCTTAATTATCTTAAAATAATAAATCATATGTGATTAACTTGATACTTTCTATTAAATTTCTAATATCTGTTAAATAAAAAAGGAATATTTTGTACCATTTTAAAGAGTTTTGAGATCTTTTGACCACAAAAAAATATCGAGGCCAAATTGTAATTCTATAATAAAATTCAGGATCAAATGAGTAATTTATCTTATCTATTGTTGTAGTTGTTTTTTCACCACAAATCTATAAATTTGAATATCCCAGATTCTAGCTAGTCTCATTGGAAGGAATTCGAACTTATGTTTTTTTCTGTTACTTATAATGTTGATTTTTTTTTTTAATGGAAGCTATTATTAAGGAGTTTCAATGAGTTGCTCTCTTGTTTATTTTAATTAATTACCAATGGATCATTGTTCAACGACAGGAACGGAAAGCAAAAGAACAACCCAAAAGAAATCAAGATTATTATTATTATATAAATATAGGGTAAAATATATAGGATCGATTTTGTGTCCGGTTGCCGGACATCCAACACTTTAATTATGTTCGCTTGATGAGACTTGGACGGTGAGATTTGATGAAACCAAACGGGGTAAACTAGCTAGGAGAAATACTGATACGCCTATAGACTAGGTACGGGTGGCAATGTGAGAATAAAAAAAAAATTCATAAAACTCGATCTACAAACTATTATTATGAATTTCCTTTATCAATATAGTTCTAATGAATTATTTTGATGAATATCAAATTTCAAGATCATGAATGATATATATCATCAATATGATGATATCGATGAATTAACAACATAGAGTTTCTCTATTTAAAAAAAATCATAATAATAAAATAAAAGGAAAAAAAGGACCTTAGGGAGAGTGCTCGAGCAGCCCCCCTACCCAGTGGGTATTTACCCAAATACCCACTGGGCAAGGCAGTGAGTTTTCAAACCCACTGCCAAAAAAAAAAAGAAAAAGGTTAAGGGAAGGGGTGCCCCTCCCCTTGCTCACGCCCACTGAGCTATGTATGCAGTCAGTAAGTTGCATGGCTGCTGCCAGTAAACTGGCACAAAAGAAAAAACAAATTTATTTTTTTTCTTTTCTTCAGAAAATAGGTTAGTCAAGAGGGGGGATTTTTGAGAATTCAAAATCCAACCCCTAAATAAGCAAAACAAAGATGCAAGATAATAAAGAAAAGTTGACTACAATATAAGATGATGGACTATTTGAATGACTACTCACTAAAACCACTTAAAAATGCATGAAAAACCACCAAAACAACTTCCCAACTTGTCTTCTTCAGCTGAGCATGTTTTTGGAGAATTTCAAATCCAAAAATTTCAATTTTTTTAATCCACAATTAGACTTGGTTATAAAATGATTTTAGGTAAACCAAAACCTTTTTTTTTTTCTCTTTTTCATAAAAACCATACAAGCAAAGAAAAGTTTCCTCTCTTCCTCTCTTCATTTGCCGCTTTTCTTTCAACGGATTTGTTGAAAAACAAAATCAATGTAAGAAATGGGGCGACATTAGCATTGTCTGTTACAAGCAACACAGCGTAAGAAATGGGGCCACGGACGAATCCTAAAGAGGCCCGAGGAGGGGCTTGTCCCATAAACTTTTTTTTTTTTTTTTTTTTTTTTTTTTGCCCACATATGGATGTAAAATTTCTATATAAACCACTAAAATCCCACCTCAATTTTTTTCTTTTCAGGCCTATATATATTTTTGTGCAAATTTAGACATAGGCGTCCACTCTAAACACCAGAGTATTATCAAATATGTTAATTTTATACTCTTTTTTGTTTAAAAAAAAAACTAAATGGAGCATTGACATTAACAATTTTATCAAAAATAACGTTATGAAGATATTTTCCCTTCAACAAATTAAGGGCTTATGTTGTAATCCTTAATAAATAAATATTCATTATAATTAGCTCCCGTCATAATAAATAAGAGAAAAAAATGGTTATTTTGACTATGACACTTCATAATTCTATTTGAAGGCATCCTATATGTAATCAACAATAAGAGAAAATTAGAGACATTCCTAAATCCCAACAGTTTTGTTCATGAAGATGATCAATACGTACAATGAAGATGAAACAAAGCTGTTAGTGCTTTAAAGTCGAAAAAAATGGAAAAATAACGAGATCTGATTGCTGCTAGTTTAAAGATCCAAAACCTAATTGCAAGATTACTCCACAAGTTAAAAAATGAACGTTTATATTAGGTCTTTACGTGACAAGATTTACATTATACATACTAATTACTTTTTTTTTCACTAAATAAAGAAATTTATTATCAAGCCACTAAAGAGCAAGAGATAGACATCAACAGAGGGATAAACCCAAGAACAGAACTCGAAATAAGCTAACTAACCAGCCAACGACCAGCTAGGGAACCACCAAATAATGGACTTAATGTCCACAAACTAACAAGAAAACACGCAGGTAATCAGCCCACTCGAGGAAAGTCGAAGCAATCCCCTATCCCAAACACGGAGGAAAACTCCTACAATGGGTGATGCGAACACAAGATCCGCCCACCAAACAACACCCAGCCAAACAATGACTAAAACCAGATCAACACAAAAACCTACACGAGGGGCCAGAGAGGAAACATCCAGTCTTATTACAAACACATACATAAAACAGACAAAAAAAAAAAAAAAGGGGAAACCACTGCAACCTTTGGCAAAGCCACACCCATCAATGCCGGAGCATCCATCGGTGCAATCGGACTATCGTGAAAAGAAAGTCAGCAACAAGGAGGAAAAATCGACTGCGTGTGAGGGACACACACCACCCACGACGGGCAATGCAGGTCCACGCACCGACCCAACTCCCTCACCACTGCCCTATAGCCCAACTCTCGTGGTATCCACGAGTCCTCACAACGAAAGTGCCCGAATCTGAGGATGACGACCGGTGACCAATTCTCCATGCTCGGCTCCGAAACAACCCCAACCCACCCCTCCGACTGTACGAGCATGGTATCAGAGATCACGACGAACTCCCCCGCAAGCAACGGAGGCTGGCAACCCAGCGAAAGACTGGACCACCGGCCCCAGATCTCAAAAACCTCAATATCTCTTAGAGCCTCTCTCTCTTCTTTCTCTTTTTGAAAAATTCCTTGAGGTATCGTCACATGTTGCTCAGGTAAAAATTCCTTTTTTTGATTACTCATTCATACTGGTGGAACTACAAATTATGAATGAAGAAATGAAATATTAATTATTGCTTGACCTTTGTGAGAAATTGAGGAGCAAATTGATAAATTTATCAATGTTTTATATATAGTGTTATATATATATACATATATATATATATATATTAGCATGTCAACCTTACTATTTATAACACTATTAAATTGCTTTTCAAGCTAATAATATTTTAAAACTGCAGTTTAACAAACGTTCAGCCTTTTTATATCATTCCCAGGAATTCTTCCAAAATTTCAGTCAAATAAAAAATATCGCTCCACAATCAAACGGGATAATTGTTTTT
Organism: Ficus hispida; assembly: GCA_025413025.1. Lineage (NCBI taxonomy): Eukaryota > Viridiplantae > Streptophyta > Magnoliopsida > Rosales > Moraceae > Ficus > Ficus hispida. The sequence continues at coordinate 11,979,780 of CM046368.1, read as the reverse complement.
TGAATTGTATCGTCGTATTTTAACAGACATATGCTGTTCATGTTGTCAGTAAAGTCATTGTCGTTTCTAACTTATAAATTAATTGATCATTGGTCGAGTCTTCTTTTTTTTTTTTTTTTTTGACTAAATAAATAATTTTATTATCAATCCACTAAAAGATAAGAAATAAACACCAATAGAGGGACAAGCCCACAGAACAGAACCCAGAATATCAAATGGCTAGAGAACCACCAAATGGATCTAAAGTCTACAAACTAACGGGATAACATACAGGTAATCAACCCACTCGGAGAAAACTAAAGCAATCTCCTATCCCAAACACGGAGGAAAACTCCTACAACGAGTGACGCGAACACAAGTTCTACCTACCAAATAATACCCAGCTAAACAATGACTAAAACCCGATCAACACAAAAACCTATACGAAAAACCAAAGGGGAAACCTTCGCTCTTATTACAAACAAACACAGAAAACAGATAAAGAAAAAAAGAAAACCGCTGCAACCTCCAACAAAACCACACCCATCAATGTCGAAGCAACCATTGGCTCGATCGGACCATCTCAAAAAGAAGGCCAGCAATAAGGAGAAAAAACCGGTTACGCGTGAGGGACCTACACCACCCACGATCGGGAATGCATGCTCACACACTGACCCAATCCCCTCACCACTGCCCCACAGCCCATCTCTCGTGGTATCCACGTGCCTTCGCGATGAGCGCGTCTGGATCTGAGGACGACAAACGAGGACCAACTCTCCACGCCTGGCTCCGAAACAGTCCCGACCCACCCCTCTAACTGTACGGGCATGGTGTCAAAGACCATAGCGAACACCCCCACAAACGACGGAGGCCACCAACCCAATGAAAGATCAGAACACCGGCCCTAGATGTAACACCCGAATTTCTTCGATACATATTTTATAGAAATTTCGTGTAAATATTTACCGTAATCGGTATTTCATGAGGAAGTTCGTTTTAGAACTTAAATTGTTTAACGAGTTCTTAAGATTTATTAAGACTCAAAAACAAATTGCATGAACTCGCAATAGACCTTTATGAGTGAAGGAGGTCGTATTTGCACATTTTCAAGACAAGTTGACGTTGACCAATAAGTCAGTTAGACCGAAACGGTCGAAAACGTCAAACAAGAATATTTTTTTTTAAGATCACAGTATAAGTGAAATTACTGCTAAAAACTCATTTCGTGATCAAGATGAGTTTTAATAAGAATTGAAATCACCTTAGAAAAAAATCAAGCATACTAAGCTAGAGTTCAGGGCGAAGGGATTCGGAAATTATGAGAAAAGATTTTTTTTCGAACGAGTTTTTCACAGATCGGAAATTTTAATGCAATATAATTTTCGATACTGGGTATTTAAGTAACTCAATATTAAAATTTATTGCAATGTGTTGAAATTACACAATTTTTCAAAAAGATTGAACCAAACAAGCCTTTAAGCTTAATTACATCACAATTAAGCTAAGTAGGACTTAACCCTCCACACACATGGACCAATAAGCTTGTGACATCTCATCTATGGGTTGTCAACCACTCTTCCACTCCTTCCCCTTTAGCAGCCGGCCACTCAAGCCCCTTTGGGCAATATCTTGCAAAAATTGGAGGACCAATTGGCAAGATTTGAATCAATTTTCCTTGGAAAAGAAAGCCTAGGATTTTCCCTAGCTAGAGGCACTATGACTAGGGATTTCAAACCCCAAAAATCCAGCAGCCCTTAACCCATTATCAGCCATACCAATTGGCATTTCCCTCCAAGAAAATCCGAGAGAGAGAGAGAGAAAGAGAGAGCTAAGAAACCAAGAGAGTCAAGTCAAAAAATTGTGAAGAAACCACCAAAAAGGGCCTTCGGTTTTCTTGTGTGATCAAAGGAGGAAGTTGTTCAAAAATTTTCCCCTCTCTTCCCCACCTTGCCGAGTGTTTGGAAGCTAAGAAAATCCAAGAAAAAAATTTCGGGTTTTGGCTAGGAGCAAGAGTTGTATGAAGGTGTGAGCTAGATCCAAGAAAAACCACCATTTTGTGAGTTGCTACCTAAGGAGATTCAAGAGATTTTAAGGTAAGATTTTTGAGTATTTTCTTCTCTTTTCCAAGGTTGGTTGGGGGAGGAAGTTAACAAAATTTTTTGTGACCTTTGTTGAAGTCTAAACCGTGCACATTGGAGGCTAATACCAACTAGGAACAAGCTAGTGACCCCGGATTTTTTTTGAGGTAAAAATCCGAACTTCACCCTAGTTCTTGGTTCAAATTTTTGGTTCATTTTCTCAAGGGTTTTACTATGTATTTCAAGCACAAAAGTTGTAAGAGCTTAAGCTCATAATTTTCGGTTTTGGCCCTAAATAGCTTAGGTTATATTTTTATGCTTGATTTAGGTTTTTGAGGTGATTATTTTGCATGTTTGGGTGGAGTAATGCTCTATGATTTTTGTGTGCTAGAGTTGCATGCTAGGGTTTCTATTTAAGGGTTTCATGTCTCTATTATGTTTATCAAATTTCTAGATGCATGTTCTAGGGATTGTATGATGTTATGGTTGAGTTTTGTTGAATGTGTGTTTTTCTCTCAAAACCGTGGACCAAAGGGGGGTCTCGGCCTTGAGTTGGATCCGAAATCACGGGATTTAAAATTTTATGTGTATAAGGGATGTTAGAAGACGTGCATGTGTTATTAGGTCCCGCATTGGGCGGTCGAGCTAGAGCAACGTATAGGGACGTAAAATTTGGACTAACACCAAAACTGCTCTCGGGTCCAACACCCGGCAGTTCGGAAAAGTGGGACTTACAGGTCCTTAGAGGCCGAATGGGTAAAAACTTAAAAAACGAAAGTTGTTCATTAGGGTATTTCCTAGGGGGCAACGTGAACAGATTTTAAAAATAAGGCTTCAATGGCCTTTGTTTTGAAGAAAAACCGAGAACTGGTCAGGGTGACCAGGTTCCAACGATTCACATGTGTTCAAACGAAAACTGGTATCAACTGAGCCAGAATCAGAAAATGTTCAAAACATGAAAGTTTTAGATCTTTTTGTTAGCTATAACTTTCGTGAAGAAAGTGTTTCCAAATTCATTTTATATTTTAAGTTATGAATTTTCAAACAAAATCCATGCAGTGAGCAAAATCTCATGCACGGGATTTTCTAGACCAATGACTAGGGAAAACGTTTTTCTAACTTGCAAACATCATTTTCAAACCCGAAAACCGTTCCAAAGGTGGTTTTCGATCCCCAAATGTTTTATAGAAATGTTTTCAAGTGTTTTGTAATTTTCAAGACAAGTTTGGGTGCTATTCACCAAACTTACGAAAATAAACAAGAAAAATGATATCTTAAACAAGTTCAAGATTTTCAAGATTAAAATGAATAAGATACTGTGTTAGTAGCCGGAAAATTATTTCGAGTTACTAGGGCCTTGCCCAAGCCCAGAGTTAACCATGCGGATTGAGGTTTAAGTTAAGATTATGATTCTCTACATGAACCCTTAATTAATATTTCCATTATGGGTTACGCCGTGTGACCCCTTCGCTTGTGTTAGAAGAGGGTCTTATAACCGAAAAATATATATATGTTGGTTTAACCCGACATTAAACGATCTTAGAATAGAGACCTCACGTGTAAACGTCCATGGGCAGGAGGTGATCTGCGAGCGTGCTCGGGAAAGGAAAGTCGATCACGCGAACAACAAAGATAAAGTAAGTACAACGCCGCCTACAGCATAGGCTAGAGTTGTATGTTTACTTAACATGTTTACTTTACACTGTTTAAGTGTTAATTGATGATCTGCTCGATGGTTGCAATATGCTTTTTGTATGATGAATGTTTCAAGTATTGTTATTATGCTTACATGAAAAAGTACGACTGTCCATGCATTGATAAAACATGAGATTAGGAGACATCTTATAAGTATGCTCACTAATCTATCAAGTGAAAAGATGTCAAGAAAGACCTACAAACAAAATGTTTGAAAAAAAGGCCACAAGAGCCAGTGTTGTGCCCCCTGATGACGATCGGGTCGAAAGCTTGGGTAATCTCCTTAAGCTGCGCGCCGGGTACATGCACATCAAGTTAACGGGCCCACAAGTAAAATCAACAAGATTAAGTGTGATACAAGAAAGCAAGCATAATTGGACATAACCGGTTCATGCATTTCACGACAGAATGTTATGTTTAAGATGAAGAAATCGATGATAAGATGCCATGTTTATGTTTTCATGTTTAAGATGATATGATGCCATGTTTATGTTTTCACGTTTAAGATGTCATGAAAAAGGTTATGTATGTTTCATGTAATTGGTTCGCGGTATAGGAGTTGCACTTGCTGAGCTTTCGCTCATTGTTGAAGTTTATGCTGTAGGTAAACAGCCTGTCTTGAATTGACTGCATGGTGGTGGGTAAAGCCGGTGGCTGTGAAATGATGAACGGGTTGGGATTCACAACTCAAAAGGATTTAATTAATATATCTATTTTGAGAAAACAAACAGTTGTTTTATTTGTGTATGAGTGTATGTAAATATTTCTAAGTATACTGCTTCCGCTATTATTATTAAAAAAAAAAAAAAAAAAATCCCCACTATTTTATGATGAAAAATGGGATAAAACAAGTTTAAGTTCAAGTAAGTTAAGTAAGTTAAGTCAAGTAGTAACGGCCTGTGCAAGGCGGGTCGTCACACTAGATTTCAAAAACCCCAATATCTCTCAGAGTCTCTCTCTCTTCTTTCTCTCTCTAAAAAATTTCATCAAATATCGACTAGTATAATGACAAATTCTTCCGACGATTGCAAATCACACTCATATATATGTACAAAACCCCATTGGATTAAAAATAAGGACTAATTTTATGTTTATCCCTAAACTTTAGTATTCTTGTAATTAAATTAATAAAAAATGACTGAAAAAAGTTTATCAGGTGTACTGGTCAATTTATTAAAGTAATTGGGATGGATTAATTCGTTTGAAAAGTGAAAGTTATTGCTTGGTGGTGGGGATTTTTTTTTTTTTTTTTAACTAACTATGGTGGTGGGGAATTTAAAAAATTGCATAACAATTGATGTTGAAATAAGGTACGGGTAAAGAAAAAGAGTTTTAAGATAACATATATTATATTTATAATATATCTATTTTCTATTTATAATTATATTATAACTTATAAGTGGGAGTTCCACTTTTGTACTGTTTAACAAAAGAGATTGATGAGGTTTTTTTTTTTTTGGCGCTAAAGAAGAGATTGATGAAGTTATTCTGTCGTGTTGCTGCCTTTCTTTTTAACTTTTACTTTCACTTTGTCGTTTTTTTTATCCCCCTCCGGCCTCTTCCTTTTATGTTTTTTTTTGGATGATTCTCTTAACGAGAAATTATTCATTGAACCGGGTTACAACATAATCACGACAAATATTATCATTTACTTTTTGAAATCATTTTATATATTTTAAATTTCTTCCTTACTGATTAAGAACAAGACGACTGAGACTATCACTTACTGATTTTGAGTAAATGAACGACTCCCGCATTTTAGAATTGGTAAGAATTGTAAGACACAAAATTAAGCAAATCGATCAAACCTATAAATTAATAACTCACTAATGCCAATTATTCAAGAAAGAAACGGATGAATTTTCGAAACAAATGAAGAACCAATTGAGTTTTGAAGATCAGCATCAAAAAAAAAAAAAAAAGATTGGGTATACCACATCATCATGTTTATATGATACATCCGTCCAATTAAAATTTACATTCACAGTATCTTGCCTTCATCATATTCATGTTATTATATTTCTCTTTACTAATAAGCATTATATTAATTATTTAGTCAAAATTACCACAAAATACTATACCTAATTAAATAGAAAATCCCTTGATTTAAAAAAAAAAAAGTAAAACGCTTATATTAACTAACTATTTTGAAAATATCATATTACTTTAAAAATGGTGTATTATATTTAAAATTAAAATGAGAGTGAGAGACGACGGTTGCAAGGTGTGTTTTTATTATCTTTATGCTCTTTTTTAGAGAACTATTTTAATCTACAAGGCTTTATATACTGATTAATTTTATTTTTCAATCTAAATTTGAGTTACTTATATTATTTGAATTCAAGTATGATATGCTGGATATTGAACTCAAATGCATCCCCACCATGGCATGCACAGGTCATATTGTTCAACATTTCATTCACCGGAAAGGGAAATATAAGTAACATTCCCTAACTTAAATGTACAGAATAATGTTTTTTTCCCTTAGAAATAATCTTATTTGAAGCTAATAAATTAATATAGGAAATTTAAGTAGAGAATTTGTGACAGTTACAATGAAATAATTATTGAGTTTCATAATAGGAATGAGAAACATATATATTATTAACGAAACTAATTGTCGTTAATTTGACAACTAATGTAGGCGTCCTTAAATTAATTGTCGTGTTTGTGTGCATAGTTGTTACTCGAATTTGTCGTTGCTTCCAAATATGATACTATCAATGTTATATATATATATATATATATATATATATATATATATATATTGTAATTTTTTGCAGTGTCACAACTTCGCAAGAGGTCCATAACAAAACAAGAAATTGTAGTCAACAAACTCAAGGCATCTAAAACAGGAAATGTTTCATGAGTACACAGAAAATACACCACTCGATTTAAACCTGCTTAACCCAATCATTAAACACCATATACAAAGCTAAAGTTTTATGCAAAACATGAAAACTAAACCCCATGTTCTTTTAGTTATAATTTACCAGTAATTCAACATTTGACTGCTTCACAGAACGTAGAATTCAAATTCACGACCCTCAAATTCAAATTAAAAATAAAGACAAAAAAGAGTACTTAAAAGTATAACCAATGACTAATGACCTTGAAGCAGCATTTCCACAACTTGGCTCATGGTGGGTCTTTGATCTTTGTCTTCCTCCACGCATTTCAGAGAAACTGCCAACAAAATTCCCATCTTCTCCTTATCATACTCACCTTCTATCCAACTTTCCATGATCTTTCCCACACAAGATTCTATGTTATTTTCGTCGCTTTCATTAACCTTCTCCCTCACCCAATCAACTAGAGCTCTACTTTGAGTCTCCGCAATCCCATTATCTTCTTCATTCATACTTGGGCTCCTCCCACACAACATCTCCAACACAACAATCCCATAGCTGTAAACATCGACTTTCGATGTGATCGACTGGTTTGTAACCCACTCCGGAGCCATGTAACCTCTCGTTCCTCGAATCTTCGAGAAGCTCGCCTTGCCAAGCCCTCCTCTATTCAGTAGCTTCGACAACCCGAAATCCGCCACCTTCGGTTGGTAATCAGTGCCAAGTAGTATGTTCTCCGGCTTGACGTCGCAGTGCAGAACCCACTCCAAGCACTCTTCGTGCAAATACGCGAGGCCTCTCGCGGTTCCTAGAGCAATTTCGTATCGCTGTTTCCAATCGAGGACTTTCGTTGATAAGTTTGCCTTGAGGGAACCGTGTTCCAAGTACTCGTATACCAAAAGCCTGTGCTTTCCCTCGGAGCAGTACCCCCACATTCTTATCAAGTTCATGTGGTTTACCCTCCCAATGATATTAACCTCTGCTAGAAATTCGGCTTCTCCTTGGTAGGTTTCACCGAGTCGTTTTATTGCCGCGATCCCAAAATCGGAGAGGGTACCTTTGTAAACAACTCCTCCCGCGCCTCTTCCTATCTCTTCCGCGAAACCGTGAGTAGCCTTTTTTAGTTCGGCGAAGCTAAATCTCCTGAATCCAGTCGCTGCAAGAGCTTGAGTTCCGATGTCTTCACCGGAGCTTTGTTGCGCTCTAACTAGGAAACACCCGACGCAAATTACACAAATGAACTCAAGTATTCCGACACCGCAAGCAAACCAAAGCATGGATTTAACAAACACATTGGCATGGCTTTTCGTGGGAGTGGCGATAGTATTTTGTGAGCAATGTAACCCGGATTTTTTGTTAGATTTTTCGAAAGAAAGGAGATGAGTCTTAGGAACCCGCAAGTAGATGTTTCCGAATGAGCTTGGTTCTTGTAGTCCATTAAGAAGAATTGTCTTGGGGTAGCAGTTAAAAACGAGAAAACCTTTCCATTCATGAAACGAGTATTGGAATCCCACACAGTCACACAACTCTAAGCATATAGCAATGCAAGCTTGTAAGGTGTAGTTTGGGAAGAAGCCGTAATCATACCCGTAGAAGTCTGAGTTGGAAATCTTGAGGAAGCCAGACTTGTTTTTGCTGCAGGAGAGAGTAAATTCTGGTTCACATCCATAAGACCAATCAGTAGGATTTCTCATCTTATGTCCAGGAAGGCAAGAACATTCTCTACCAGAATCTGGACTATATCTACACAAGCTATTAGCTCCGCAGAGGCCATGAATCTTGCAAGGATGCTTAAAGGCTTGCCATGTTACAACCCAATTCTCTCCTCGGTTCTGCCGGCTGTACAATCTGAGATTACCATCAGAATCAAGCCTCAAAATTCTCTGAATCTTCACACCATAATCAGCGGACAAAATAATAAAATAGCCTGACAAACTGAAATTGCCCAAGGAATCAAGCATGGCGATCCTGCTGTCATTGGACGGGGCCCTTCCAGCTACATAGCTGAGAAGTGAAAGGGACGGCCAGTAAACACTTGAAATCTGATTGTTGTCGTAAATGAGACACAGTATGTTGTCGTTGTTGAAGAAAAGCTTATAGAAGCCGGAGGAAAAATTCGTCTGGCTTCTCGACGAGATAAGCTTTACAAACCTTGTGAGTGGTTGCTCTGGAAGAAGGGTATCCGTAGGCGAATCAAAGCTCTGCCACAAAACGACATCGTCCGAAGTACGTAGAACCATGTTGCCTGTGGCCTCAAGGTGCAACTGCGAAGGCGAGTTTGAGAAGGTGGCTGTTTCCCAAACAATACCGATCTGACTAGCGTCGCTTAATACAAGGTTACCAGTTTTGAGGAGAGTTAGTTTCGAGCTTCTTCCGTTGACGGGCTTGTCGCGATTCGCCATCCAAACTATGGTGCGACTATGACTACGGATGTGAGATGGCTCCGTGAACCATATTGCAAAGCAATATGCATTTTCGCCGACGGGATGAAAACCGGCCGAGAAAATGTCGTTTGGCGAGGTCAAAACGTCGAGGTTTGGCTTCTTAGCAGAGAGGGATGATCCTTCTGTGAGAGTAAGATGATCACTTTTTGAAGCAGAACGTAGTGGAGAAGTGATTGCCAGAAAGAGAACAAAAGAGATGAACATGGTGACCATAATTTGGTGAAAACACCATAGAAATGTCTTTTTTTGGTAGTGGATTAAAAGACCATAAGTATTTGGCTGTCCTGGAGAACAAGATTGTATATAATCCTAACGAAGAATTTTCAAAAGCAGTTTCCTAGGAAAATAGGCTTGGTGTGTGTAGGTTGATAATTGGTTTTTGGCGCTTTTCTTTCAATGGATTTGTAGAAAAACAAAAATCAACAAAAGAATTAGCATTGTCTGTTAAAAGCAAAACAGCATAAGAAATGGGGCCATGGACGAATCCTAAAGAGGCCCAAGGAGGAGCTTGTCCCATATACTTTTTTTTTTTTTTTGGCTTTTTAGCCCACATATGAATTTAAAATTTCTTATATGACCCCCCTAAAATCCCACCTCAATTTTTTCTTTTCAGCCTATACATATTTTTGTACAAATTTAGACATAGGCCTTCACTCTAAACACTAGAGTATTATCAAATATATTATTTTAATACTTTTTTTTTTTTAACTATATGTAGCATTGACATTAACAATTTTATCAAAAATAACTTTATGGAGATATTTTCCCTTCAATAAATTAATGGCTTATATTGTAATCCTTAATAATTAAATCTTCATTATAATTAGCTCCCGTCATAATAAATCAGAGATAAAAATGGTTATTTTGACTTTGACACTTCATAATTCTATTTGAAGGCATCCTATATGTGATCAACAATAAGAGAAAATTAGATATAATCCTAAATCCTAACAGTATTGTTCATAAAGGTGATCAATATAAGATTTACGTACAATGAATATGAATGGATTGTGGGTTCCAAAACTGGATAATAGATACTGATTCCATTAATGCTTTACGGGCAATTCAGAATCCTTCTCCTAGAGCCCCAGAAGCTAATATCATTAGTGATATCAACCAAGTATCAGACAGGCAAACAGTGGAATTGTTTGCTACATTCCTCGTGAGAGGAATCATGCAGCCCACTGTCGTGCCAATTATGTGTTTTCATCTGGTGTTGCTTCTATCTGGTGTGATGTAATCCCTCTATATTGGTCGTGCCATGAAGAACGACCTTTCTTCATTTGAATACATAATATGGATCAAGGGATTCTTTTAAAACATAGTTTCTACAAGACTAAATTCAAATGGGCCAATTTTTTTTAATTAAAAAAGAAAGAAAAGTCAGATAGGTAAGGTAATGGCTGTGTCGAATAGGGGTGATAGGAAAACTTGATTTACTTATTTATGTTTTAAATTTAATAGAATTTGTTATTTGAAAAATATATTTGTTTTAATTTTAATTTCAAAATTTAAAATTTGATTAAAATTAATTTCTGAAATTGAATTATAATTATTAAATAATAGTATTTTATATTATTTAGCATTCACGATACGCTCACTATATATATATATCTGTATATCTAACGAATTATCTATGTACTGTTTGAAGGTATTCCTTGAGGCGGCAGTAGATTATCTACTCTTACCATGTCATTTTTCTTGGAAAGAGCGGCATCCAAATTTATGGCCAATGTTTCAGATGATTTATTGGTTGAAATATTGCTTAGACTTCCTGATTGTCGATATGTAATTCAATGCAGCACTGTGTGCAAACGCTGGCATTCTCTGATTTCTCATCCTGGATTTGTTCGTCAGTTTATTCACCATCACGACCACAATCGAGAACTCCTTGATTCAGACTCACAGCTTTCTACACCAATATTATTATTCCAAAGACACAAAAAGCGTACTTTGGGAATGCATTTTGCGTCCATATTCTATGCAATACACCCTAAGAAGTTAAAGATTTCCCATGAAAGACTTGCATCATCATTATCATTATCATCTAGTTGTCTAAGATTTCTGCCTTGGGATGTGGTTATAAGAGCAGCATTCGATGATTTGTTGCTGATAACTCAACCCTTTGACCTCACAAATTTTTACATTTGTAATCCGCTGACTCAACGGTGGTATGGCCTTTCACAGGCTCCCGAGGGCATTGTGAGCAACCCTTTGCGATGCGCATTGGTGTGCCAGCCCTATGATTGGAGCAAGGAGCTCAGATGTACTATCAACACCCAGTACAGGTGAGTAATCAAATATTAAACTACATTGTTATCGTGTGTTCGGCCTTTAATATATCTTGGGCTTTTTATTTGTGTTGGACTTTAAAAGTTATTGTTATCTTTAGCCTCCACATGAGTGGGAGTATTGAAATATAAAACTATTATTCGTCAATCTCCCAACATTTTAGGCTTTTGGGATGGATTGGTAAACTGATAATAGCAACCTCATATCATAGTATTAGCCTAGTTAAGTTTTAAAAATCTGTTTTTTTTTTTCCCTTGCCTAAAAAATTTTGTCAAAAGTTTATAGCTCTTCTATTTTATGAGAAAAACAATGAGTTTACCCCTTCCATATTTGAAATTTGTAATTATGTTTCCTTGAAAACAAAAATTTTGGTATGATTTTATTTTTATTTATTTTATTTTATTTTTACTATATTATTATTATTATTATTTTCCAGAGTGCCCAACTAATAAAGCTTAGTGGCTCTGCAGGTACAAGGTAGTATTATTTGGATATGGTTTAGTTAATAGGAGAGAGAATATCTACATGACGATCTTTTCTTTGGAGACCAGGCAATGGAGCCAGTTGATCACAATTCCAGCAGTCCTTCCACTGCAAAAATGGGCTCAAGTTGTTGGAAAACCATCGACTATTAATCAAGTTGTTGTTTGTAATGGAATTCTGTACTAGATCGAGAGCGTCTTGATGATAATGGCAGCACAAGGCATTGTTGCCCCAGGTCCGTTCCATGATTCTGGCGTAGAACAATGCAACTTGATTGCTCTACCCGATGACATCCATCTTTCGATAAATAAACGTGATTCCATGGCCTTGATACGTCTTGGAACTTGCAAGGGAAAGCTCCGGATGTCTCACTTATATGCCAATGTCAGTTCCTGCTTAGTTTTGAAAGTTTGGGAACTGAGGTATTGCGACAAAAATGCTTCAACTTCATGGTCATTGGTGCATAATGTGGCCTTGGAAATTAAGGGCAACTGGATATATGTGTTGGCTTTCCACCCGAGCAATGGCAATGTCGTTTTCTTATTCCGTGATAATGAAGTTTGGCGATACGACATTTTAGAAGAGAAGGACGAAAATGTTGGCCAATTTCCAGTAGAGATAACGTTCCCTAATGCTTATATTTCTCTATTCACCCTTAGGCATTCTTCATGGCCCACACCAGTTTCTGCCCCAGCATTTCCGTTGTAATTATTATCAGTTTTTTGAAAAACATTTCCATTTAATTATTACTTCCTTGTCATTAATTCCAGTATTATTAATAAAAATTGGTAACTTAATATTTGCCCCATATATGAAAATATACAGTTAAATGTTTTTTTTTTTTATTCTTATATAGCACGCGTCTTTTATTTATTTATTTATTTTTTATATGAAATAAATTGGACCTATTAGTGCTTTAAAGTCGAAAAAAATGGATAAATTACGAGATCTGATTGCTGCTAGTTTAAAGATCAAAAACCTAATTTGCAAGATTAGTACTCCACTAGCTGAAAAAGGAATGTATTACCCGTAATTTTGCAATTGGGTCACCGTGACCACTAAATCAACAAACGACGAATGATGAACCATGACGGGTCAAGTATTCACGAACTTTTGGGGTTGGCCATACAAACGATTTTCATTCGCAAGAAAATGACGAACGACGATCAATAATCTTCGACCATTTGGACTCAGTTCCCTTAAAGCCCGTTAATTTATCAAGTGTTAATCAGATTGACACTTGGGCCAACATGGCGAATGATGGATGACGACGATCTATCACTCAATGCTTGGTCATCCTCCGCTCACAAAGATAATGATCGATTTTTCGTCTAATGTTCAAATGTAGCGAGCCACGAATGGTGGAAGATCGGTTTCTTCAACTGCCAAGCCCACAATCAATTATGATATCGTGGCCCACATTTTTTGATACATTCCGAATTACATGGGATTATGGGGGACTGCCTACTACTGTCCATGAATCTAAACCCACTATTTTTCCTCTATAAACAGAGAAAGACCCTTCTCACTTTAGGAGATCCCTTTTTAGCCTTTCGTCTATGGTTATTCTGCAAAATTATACCCATAAATTATAATCCCTTTGTACTGAAAATTCATACATAGTGAAAACCACATACTCAGAGGACGTAGCACACTTTCAGTGAACCTCTTTAAATATTGGTATTGTTATCTATCATTACTTTCATTTTTCGATTTATCTGTATTGTTTTCTAATTATGATTGTTCCGTAACTTTCATATACGATGTTTGAGGTCCGGTCTTTACGTGATAAAGATTTACGTTATACATATTGATTACTCATTCATACTGGTGAAACTGCAAATTGTGAATGAAGAAATGAAATATTAATTATTACTCGAATTTTGTGAGAAATTGAGGAGCAAATTGATAATTTATCAATGTTTTATATGTAGTGTTATATATATATATATATATATATATATATAAGCATTTCAACCTTACAATTTACTGACACTATTAAATTGCTTTTGAAACTCATAATATTTTTAAAACTGCAGTTTGACAAACGTTCAGCTTTTTTATATCATTGCCAGGAATTCTTCCAAAAATTTAGTCAAATAAAAAACATTGCTCCACAATCAAACGGGCTAATTGTTTTTTGAAATTTATCGTCGTATTTTAACTGACATATGTTGTTCATGTTGTTAGTAAAGTCATTGTCGTTTCTGATAACTTATAAATTAATTAATCCTTGTTTTGATTGTTCGTTGGTCGAGTCTTCTGACGACCGCAAATCACACTCATATATATGTACAAAACCCATTGGATTAAAAATAAGGACAAATTTTATGTTTATCCCTAAACTTTAGTACTCTTATTATCAAATTTTAAAAAAAAATGACTGAAAAAAATTTATCAGGTGTACTGGTTAATTTATTAAAGTAATTGGGATGGATTAATTCGTTTGAAAAGTGAGTTATTGCCTGGTGGTGAGGATTTTTTATTTTTTAATAAATAGTGGGGAATTTAAAAATTGCATAATAATTGATGTTGAAATAAAGTACGGCTAAAGAAAAAGAGTTTTAAGATAATATATATTATATTTATAATAGTTCTATTTTCTATTTATAATTATATTTTAACTTATAAGTGGGAGTTCCACTTTTGTACTGTTTAACAAAAGAGATTGATGGAGGGTTTTTTTTTTTTTTTTTCCTTTCTTTTTTTGCGCTAAAGAAGAGATTGATGAAGTTATTCTGTCGTGTTGCTACCTTTCTTTTTAACTTTTACTTTCATTTTTTCGTTTTTTTTTATCCCCCTCTTCCTTTTATGTTTTTTTTTTGTTTTAATAAATAAAATTATATTTTTCAATAGGATGATTCTTAACGAAAAATTATTTATTGGACCAGTATATCACATAATCATGACAAATATTAACATTTACTTTTTGAAATCATTTTATATATTTTAAATTTCTACCTTACTGATTAAGAACGAGACGACTATGACTATCACTTACTGATTTTGAGTAAATGAATGACTCCCGCATTTTAGAAGGTAAGAAATTGTAAGAGACAAAAATTAAGCAAATCGATCAAACGTATAAATTAATAAACTCTCACTAATACCAATCATTCAAGAAAGAAACGAATGAATTTTTGAAACAAAGGGAGAATCAATTAAGTTTTGATGATTAGCAAAAAAAAAAAATGATTAGGTATACCACGTCATCATGCTTATATAGTATACCCGTCCAATTAAAAATTTACATTTACAGTATCTTATCTTCATCATGTTCATGTAATTATATCTCTCTTTAATTACTAATAAGCATTAAATTAATTATTTAGTCAAAATTACCATAAAATACTCTACCTAAATATTAAATCCCTTGAGGGTGAACCGATGAGCAAGGTAGTTCCTTTTCGTGGCTTACGACAGGGATGCCCATTATCTCCCTACTTATTTCTATTGGTGGCCGAAGGTTTTTCGGGTTTACTTAAGAAAGCCGAGACTGATGGCTTATTGTCAGGGGTGTGTTGTGCTCGTGGGGAGCCGAAAATAAGTCCTTTTTTTTTTTTTTTTTTTTTTTTTTTTTTTGCCGATGACAGCATACTCTGTGGGAGAGCGAATGTTGCGAGCTATGATGTGATCAAGGATGTACTTTGTAAATATGAGGCGGCTTCGAGACAAGCTATGAACTTTGAAAAAAGTGTTGTTAGCTTTAGCCCGAACCTCTCTGATGATGATCGAGGTATGATCCTAGCTAGGTTCCCTTGGTTTGTCCAATAGCGATCCGCATGATGAGTATTTGGGGCTACCATCTTTTGTTGGTTGCAATAAGAGGAAAGTGTTTCCAGATCTTCGGGAGAGGGTTTTCAAAAAGTTGCAACTATGGAAGGGGAAAATGTTTTCGATTGGGGGTAAAGAGACCTTAGTTAAGGCTGTGGCCCAAGCTACCTTACATACGCGATGAGTGTTTTCAAGATTCCCCTTCCTCTTTGTGATGTAATCAAATCTCTCATTTCTCGTTTTTGGTGGGGTGGTGATGTTGATGATAGGAAGATACATTGGTTACGGTGGGAGAAATTGTGTGGGCCTAAATCTAGAGGTGCTATGGGATTTTGAAATTTTTCAGCTTTCAACCGGGCTTTGTCTGCTAAGCAATGTTGGCGGATCATTACCACACCTAATTCTACGATGGCCAGAGTTCTTAAAGAAAAATACTTTCCTGTGTCTAGTATCTTGGAGGCTATTGAGAGTCATTACCCTTCTTATACGTGGCGGAGTATTTGTTGGGAACGGGACTTAATTGTTAAAGGTCTGAGATGGAATATTGGATGCGGTGATGATGTACGGGTTTTTTAAGACCCGTGGTTGCCGAGGCCTCGCACTTTTCGTCCAATCACTAGTCTCCTCCCTTATTATGGATACTGGTTGGAATCAAGCTTTGATTGAGGAGATATTATGGCCGGTAGATGAGAAGAGTATCTGAGCATCCCCTTGAGTGCCAGGAAAAGGGAGGATTGTTTGATTTGGCATTTTAATTCTAGAGGTGCTTACTCTGTGAAATCGGGGTGTAAGGTGGAAATGGAAGATAGGTGGGTGACATGTGGCTCTGGACGTAACTCTGAGGTTTTTTGGTGGAGGAAGCTATGGTCGGCTAGAGTCCCAAGTAAGGTCAAAATTATGGTGTGGCGAGCTTTTCATAGAGCTCTTCCAGCCCGCTTTCACTTGGCAAGACGGGGTGTGACGGTTGACTTAAACTATCCACGATGTGGAGATATGGAGGAGGACTCTTGCCATGCTCTTTGGTTGTGTCTTGCAGTCCGGGAGATTTGGATGCAATCAGCCATTGGTGGTATCTTGGAAAGTTTTAAGGGTAGGCCGGTTAGTGCCTTATGTCTTCATGCTGCAACTCATTGCAATAGAGATTATTTTGATTTCTTTTATATGATCCTCTGGGCTACTTGGAGTGATCGCAATAGGTGCAACTTTGAGGGCAAATTTGATGAATCAAAAGAGGTTGTGGTTTAAGCTAGGAGATTGCTTGGGGATTTCTTGGTCTGTAATGGTTTAGATGAAATTGCTAAACCAAAACAAGTGGTTTCTAAGCATAAATGGAAAGCTCTAGAGCATGGATGTGTTAAGCTTAATATGGACATTGCAATCGATGATACTCTTGGTTTTATCGATATTGGAGTTGTAGCGAGGGATGATCCAAGGGTAGTACTTGGGGCGGTATCTAGGCGGATGGCTGGACTTTTCTCTCCTTACGTAGGCAAATGCTTGGTGATTAGGGAAGTGCATGGTCAGCTCTATCCTATGGATTCTCTTAATATTTATAAAGTAGTTTACTCTCCGATTCAACGTTTTGTTAAAGCAAATATCATGTACAACATTAGCGATTCTTGTTTGCAAGTAAGAAGTGGTTTGTTTTGCTATGGATATCATGAAGGCAATTCAATAGCCCACTTTCTTACTAGGTCAGCATTGTCTAATTCTTGCTCTCATATCTGGCTTGATATATTATCCAAATTTTTGGATTCATTTGTCAAAACTGATATCATTTGGTTTGGAATAAAATTACTAAATTTTCCTTTAACAAAAAAAACTAACTAATTTGAAAATATCATATTACTTTTTAATTTAAATTGTTGTATTATATTTAAAATAAATTGAGAATGAGAGACGATGGTTGCGAGGTGTATTTTTATTATCTTTATGCTTTTTTTAAAAGAACTGTTATAATCTACAAGGCTTTAACAATGAGGAGAAAAAAGTTGATCAAATGAAATTTTTATTCACTTCGATAATACCATTGTATCGTTCGAAATAGTATATTATCATGCTTATATTTTCATACTGATTAATTTTATTTTTCAAACTAAATTTGAGTTAATTATATTATTTGAATTCAAGTATAATTATGCTCAAGTATGATATGCTGGATTTTGGACACAAATGCATCCCCACCATGACATGCACAGTTCATATTGTTCAACATTTCATTCACCGGAAAGGGAAAAATAAGTAACATTCCCTAACTTAAATGTATAGAATAATGTTTTTTTTCCCTTAAGAAATAATCTTATTTGAAGCTAATTAATTAATATAGGTAATTTAATTAGAGAATTTGTGACACTTTCAATGAAATAATTAATGAGTTTCATAATAGGAATGAGAAATATATATAGATATATATGAAGATGATGTAGACAAATTATTTCAATATTAATTTTTAAATGAACGAGTATCTCATATAAATATGATGACGTGATATATTCGGTTTATTAAATAATTTCTCTCCAGATATACATATATGTGTGTATATATATATATATATATGATAATTTCTCGGAGACCCAATATGAAGCTTCGAGTGGCAACACTCCCTCTCTATCTTCATTTCCTTTTTTCTTTTAAATAATAATAATAACAACAATTGGTTGGCATATAACAACCTTTTTTATTTTATATTTTCAAGAAGTTGAAAAAAATAACCAATAACAACAACAACAAATTCTTATTATATAATTCTACTGACCTTTGCCCAGTAGATCGACTTCGAAATATTGCTTCCCTAAATTAGCACACGATATGATGCAGGTATTATTAGGGAAATTTAGTATTAACATTAACTAGTAAAAACTAGTTGAAATGATCACGTGTAAAGTACACAATACTAAAATTATTGAATATTTAATAGATATAAATGTCAAAATTTTCAGTGATATAATATATATTGACATTGATTAAAAAAAAAATTTACACATATGTTAGTCTATAAAAAAAAAAAAGTAAATACATCTTTGGAATTATATTTTTATAGGACAAATTTAATTAACAAAGTAAACCAATAACAAAATATTCTTATAAAAAAATATAAAAAGACAAATTTAGAAAAATTTAAAAGGTAAAAAAGAGAGGGGAAAAAAAACTAATCATCATAAAAAGATAAAATAATTTAACCCAGTTTTTTAATAGTGTTTTTAAGCAACTCACTTTCTTAATTTAGTTATAGATTATCTTTATAATTAAGAAGATTATTTATCTATAATTATTGTAAGTTTTGATTTTAGTAGATTTGTACGTATAAGGTGACGTATGGATTCTGTATACTATAATTTGTATTTATACGAGAGCCCATCTATAATGCTTCTTATTAATAAATTATTTGTTCTTAGTCCATGGATATAAACACATCCACATTAAATATCTTTGTGTTTCATTTTTCTGTTATTGCTTATATTCTTTTTTATTTAATTTTCTTTAGGTATTGCTTGTTCTTCGTTATAATTAACCTGCGCATTTGCTTGGAGAATTTGTGCATTTTATTCTGAACTTAACACAAGTGCAGATTCATCCAATATGTGCCATAGGAAACATCAGGTAGGTAATAAAAACTAAGAAAATTACCACATTTTTTAATCTATTAAACAATATGACACAAATTTCTAATTATTGACCATCATGACATAGATATGGATGTTTTTTTTCTCATTATATGTTTTATTTATTCCAATAGCTTCATTATTCTCTGACGAAGGGGTGAAAAAAAACCCAACAACAACAACGACATCTCTTCTTGTCTTTATTCCTATTTAGTTTAGACTATTTAATGCAATCAATTAGACCAAAAATTAAAGATCAAAGTGCAATCTATTTTCTGAATAATAATTTTGGCCTCCAAATTAGCTTGATCAATCTTAAATTTAACATTACTCGTGACATCCACATATATATGCACACACACACTAGTTTGGGATAGTGCCCTCGGCACTTGTGTGAATTTTTTTTTTCTTTTTTTTTCTTTTCTTTTTTTTTTTTTTTTGTAACGAAATTATATGCTTTAATTTAACTAAGTGATTTGGTTTTTTTTTTGGCTGAAAAGGACCATAATCTTTTATATTGAACGGATATAAAATAATAGTAAAAGAAGATATGTAAAGAAAATTTTCAAAACTCTAAAAAATTAAAGAAAAAAAGAATAGATACAGTTCATGCAAATATAAGCTTAATGAAAATACATATAATGTAAAATAATTAACATGGGTTACAAAAAGAAAATCTTATTTTCCATTTTTTTAGTAACCTTAAAAACATAAGTATATATTTGTCAAAGTGCTGGTAATTCTTGTTGTGAAAAGACTTTAAAAGAGTCCTATTTTATATAATATTTTTTTTCTTTTGCCAAGATGGAGAAAATGTTTAATCTTTTCACTTGAATTTTTGTTTGCCCTAATAAATTAAGGACCTCATTGAGAATGAAAGGCAAATTCACATATATTGGTAAATACTGAATAATATAAATCTACTATATAACTATTCAAAACTCGAAAAAGATATATTAAATCAGCTGTTAATAAGGAGAGCCTCTCAAACATATAATTTTTAAAAATTGAGTGCACAAATTATCAAATCAACTCTATTTAGAACTGAATGTGAATTTTGGATATAATGCTTGAATAGTCAACATAAGATTTCATTAACTAGTTTTGACACATTTGAGAAAACTATTTAGTGTGCAATTGGTGAAAATTAACGGTATCTAGTAGGCCGTAGGGTAATAATTTAGGGGGGATGTTGAAGAAAAGAAAAGGGGGACGAATGAGTATGTTTTGAACTTCAAAATTTGGACTGATAAAAAAAACTCCAAAAGTTAAATAAAAAAGATTATCAGTTTTTTGAAGCAGAAAGTGGAGGAGAAGTGATTGCCAGAAAGAGAACAAAAGAGATGAAAATTGTGACTATAATTTGGTGAAAATACCATAGAAAAGACCCTTTTTTTTTTGGGGGCAGTGGATTAAAAGACCACACAAGTATTTGGCTGTGCTGGAGAACAAGATGGGATATAATTAGGAAGAATTTTGATAAAGCACTTTTCTAGGAAAATAGCAGGCTTGAAGCGCGTTGGTTGATAATTGGATTTTAGCCGCTTTTCTTTCAATGGATTCGTAGAAAAACAAAATTCAAAAGGCATGCAAGTGCCAACTAAAATGCTTAAATGAAAAACTCAACTGAGAAGCGATCCCAAAGGCCTTGCTGGCTAGCACTTCCAACTATGCCTTATTAAAACCTTCTGACTAAAATCTATTTCGGAAAAAAATAATAATAATAATGGAGAAAAGTGTAAAAACAAAAACTACTTTTGGTTAGTTAATAATTCCAACCATGTGTTCGAATCGCATGAAAAAGAATAAGTAGCTTTATACTACTTTTTTGGTATAGACACAAGCAAGCACGCACACATTTTTCTTGTGATTTTTTTTTTTTCCGAAGCCTCTTATGCTTTATGATTGTAAGTCCGTTAAAAAAAAAGGTGCTTATATATTAATATATTCACTGCTTTCGTTGTACAAAAAATCAAATTAGTCGCATAGTACGTACTGAAATATATTGGAACACTCGCACAGATAACAAAGTAAAAACTCTTCAGATTCTTTGAAACTCATGATTCCAAGGAAATTCAATGCATAGCCAATTAATTTAGACGCAAAATTAATTCCATAATTTTGAATTTCTGTCTGTAATACAGAAACTCGCCAAGTCTCAAAAATGAATTACGTTAATTTAGTACAGTTGCTTATATATAAATACTAACCATTGTAACAAGAAAAAGAAAAAGAGAAATAAGGGCTATAAGAAGACTCAAATACCTTTCATATTTTGAAATTTGAATTTTTTTTTTCTTATTTTTTCTGGTTGCTAGGATTCCAAAAAATTCACCGAGGCAAATTAATCACGCATGGAGATAGAAAAACAAGTAATGAGTAACTCTTGCTTTGTTGGCTTTAGGAATATTTGGAAATGGAATTCAAGCACTGGAATTGCTTTTTTATTCACTTTCTGAATAATTAACTATTTCCTTTTATTTTTGTTGTTTTTGTCCCTCTTTTTCTGTAAATAATTAAATATTTTTGTGAATTAGGTTGTTCATCTTAGATTATTCATTCATGTGACAATTCTACAGTCCCCTTCCCCATTCTTTGAAAGGTATGCTACCCATTTATGAATCATATGTTAATTATTTTTTTATTATAAAAATATACGAATAAGTATGATAATTCAACTTTTACTTATATTAGCAATTATTGCATATTTTAGTGAACTTTGATATTTTATTTATAAAAAATAGATTTAAATTGTATTGACTCGTGCGTCACATATCTCCCAAGATCAGACGTATATACTTTTTAGCCATGGGGATCCTTACGTTTGTACTTTTTTTTTTTTTTAATTCTTTGCTAAGAAAAGGACTTCATAAAAAACCAGCGATGTTGATCTGTTTGACTTTAATCCCAGCCCAATCCAATTAGGACTAAGCCTGACTTTAACGATAAAATGTTAGAATATTTGTATATATATTGCCTTAATCTGAAATGGAGGTCCGGAAGAGAAAGGATCTCCGTAACTTGGTTAACGATGCTTGCTGACTTCTGCTGATTTTTATTTATTTACGGGTCGTTTGGTTCATATGTTTGCTTTTCAAATGAAAAAAAAAATTTCTGAAAAGAGAAACTCATTTCATTGGACATTTCCAATGAAATGATGCTTGAATGTGTAAAAAACTTTCACTTGAAACAGAAGCGAAAAAATTTTAAATTTAAAAATATTACGGCACAAAACATGTTTGAAATAAAAAAGATTCTCAAGTCATTTTTTTCTAAATATGAAGACTTTTCATTTTCAAAAGAGGTTCCACATATCATTTTGAAATCAGTACTTTCCAAACAGAATGGACAAAACACAGGAACCAAACAAGCCCCGCAGAGGAAAAACGGCTAAAACACCTATGTTCCCATTAACCAACCTATAGAAAGCTTCAGTCTATTACTTGAAATTGTGTATTGAAATAATTTTCATTCACAATTTATTTAATACATGAAAATATAGAGACGAATTGCAATCAGAAACCTTAAAATCAAGCCTTACAATCATGTTAATTGATATGTACAATTTGTATTATCTATAAACAAGGAAAGAATCACAAAAATAGTAACTATAAAAATATTGAATCAATCAATAAATCAATTCCACAAAATCTCAACACTTGAGTCAATTCCACAAAATCTCAACACTATTTTCTTAGGAAACTGCTTTTCATCAAGAGATATGAGTGATATACTAACTAAAATATTTCAATTCTTCATTCGAAAGCTGTTGTTCCATCAATAATCAGTTTGAATGAGTAGTCGACATATATAATGTAAATTATACTCACGTGAAGATGTAATTAATTATATATTCCATTTTCAACAACTTGGCAGCAATCAGATCTCATAATTTATCCTTTTTTTTTTTGGCGACCTTAAAGCACTAAATCTTCATTGTAGCTCTCATATTTGATTAACTTCAAGAACTATACTAATAGGATTTAGGGTTATCTCTAATTTTGTCTGTTCAAATATACATGGTTATGAAGTGTCATAGTAAAAAATTAACCATATTCACCTTTTGAAAAAGTATCTCAATCACATAATACACCCAAGCCATTAAATTTTTAAATTTATCAAATATTTCATATTTTGATTTCTTCAGTTCTAATGAGTATTGACCATCATAATTTGTCCTAATCAATGAATGAATTATTATGAGGGGCCTAATTATAATAATGAAGATTTAATTATTAAGTATTACAATCTAAGCCATTAATTTATTGATAGAAAAAAAAATATCTCCATAAGATTATTTATGGTGTAATTGTTAGTGTCAATGCTACATTAATTTAGTAAAAATGTATGTATATATATATATATATAGCGTATTTGATAATTTTAAGTGTTCAGGATGGGGGCCAATGTGTAAATTTGTACAAAAATTTTAATAGACTTCAAAGAAAAAAGAAAAAGTTGAGGAGGGATTCACGGGAACTATGTATAAATTTGTACATGGGTTTAAAAAAAAGAGTTACAGAGACAAGCCCCTCCTTGGGGTTTTTTGGCTTTGGTCTTGCTCCCAATTCTTAAGTTTGTTGAGATTTTATACGATTATCAAATATTGATTGAAATTATTCTTTATGATTTTTTTTAATTTATATGTTGATTGATTGTAATATAGAAGATTTTACATTTTTTTGTGTTAATTTTCATATTATGAAATAGGATTTCTTGATTATAGAATATTTGATATCTTCAGGTAACTTACCCATAATTTTGTACTTGTAAACTTATATTTATATAAAAGCTCATTCATAATACTCCTCATTAGTAAGTCTTCTCTTTATTTATAGTCTGTAGATGAAACCACGTTAATCATTTATTTCCTTCTTCTATCTTTTATTTTCTCATTTATTTTCATTTTTCAAGACGGTATTAAAGCCAACACAATCGAATCCCTTGAAGAGTCTAGTGAATAATCCATATCCACTA
The DNA here is from genome assembly GCA_025413025.1 of Ficus hispida. Lineage (NCBI taxonomy): Eukaryota > Viridiplantae > Streptophyta > Magnoliopsida > Rosales > Moraceae > Ficus > Ficus hispida. Next base: position 11,955,607 of record CM046368.1, on the reverse strand, counting down.
TATAAAAGGTGTCATCATCATATTTATTATCAAATCCACTGCTAAACCACTATTGATGTCATGGTCATCTAAAACGGATGGCCACCATGAAGTCATACATCAAGTGGGAATGCATTCATAATACGAAAATGGAGTTGAGTGAAAAAAAGAAAAGGTTGATTAAAAAACAAGTCAAGTTATTCCGTAACACCTTCAAATCGTCTAATCACTAGAATACCTATCAGTTGCAGCTTTTGAAAGGTGTTTTTTGGCTTATCAACGACCCTTTTCCTAAGAAAGGAAGAAAAAATTTTGTTTTAAGAATAGAAAAAAGAAAAAGAAAAAAAAAAAGAACACATAACTTTTAAAACAATTTTCTTTCTTCCTTCCTCCAGAAAAAGGTCGTTGACAAGCCATAAAACACCCTTCAAAAACTGCAACTGATTGGTACTCTAATAACGGGACGATCTGAAGTTGTTGCGGAACAACTTGGCTTGTTTCTTAATAAAGCTTTCCGTTTTTTAACTCAACTCCATTTCTACATTGTGAATGCATTCCCACTTGACGTATGACCCAAAGATAGCCATCTGTTTTAGATGACTATAACATCAATAGTGGTTTAGCAGTGGATTCGATAATGAATGTGATGCCTTTTACTAGAGTACATCAACGACTAACTCCAGTAAAATATAATACATACTCTGCTAAAATATTTCGGATATTCTACTAGAATGTTTTCAGTTTTCAATACAAATGGTCGGTTGTCTCCGACTTTGGCCTCCGGCGCCAGCCGTTGGAATGCTCTAGTAGAGTACATTCCATACTCTAGTAGAGTATGCATAGTAGAGTATAGTGCATACTGTACTATTAGAATATTTTAAATTTTTAACATGGATGTCCGGATGTCTCTAATTCCGACCAACAGTGTCGGTTACCGGAATACTCTAATAGAGTACAGTCCATACTCTAGTAGAGTATAATACATACTATACTAGAATATTTTAAGTTTTTAACATGGATGACTGAATATCTTTGAGTCCGGCCATCAATGTCGATCGCTGGAATACTCTAGTAGAGTGCAATCCATACTCTAGTAAAATATAATGCATATTCTATTATAATATTTCAAGTTTTCAACATTGGTGATCAGATGACTCCGACTCCAGCTGTCGTCACCGGTCACTGGAATACTCTAGTATAGTAGAGTCCATTCTCTAGTAGAATACAATTCATATTCTAATAGAGTTTAGTGCAAACTCTACTAGAATATTTTAAGTTTTCAATATGGACGGTCGGATGTCTCCAACTCTGACCACCGGCTTTGTATACCACGTACTCTAATAGAGTATGCTACATACTCTACTAGAATATTTTGGATATTCTATTATAATATTTTTAGTTTCAACATGGATTGTCGGATGTGTCCGACTCCGGCCGCCAATGCCAGTATACTTTAGTTGGGTATATTGCCTATTACATTAGAGTATAGCTAAAACATTTTGGATATTCTATTAGAACATTTTAAGTTTTTAATATGGATGGTTGGATCCGGATCTTCCCGCCAATGCCAGTCCGTGGCATACTCTAATAGAGTAGAGCATAGTAGACTATGACGCATACTCTACTAGATTATTTTGGATATTTTACTAAAATATTTTCTGTTTTCAACATGGATAATCATCTCCGACTGTGACACTAATCATCAGAATATTCTAGTCGAGTATATAGCTTATTCTTCTAAAATATTTTATATACTCTGCTGAAATGTTTTTGAATACTCTGGTACAATATTTTAAATACTCCCCCCCCCCCCCCCCAAAAAGAAAGAATATTTTAAATAGATTTCCTTTTTTTTTTTTTTTTTACGAAAGATTAATAAAATTATATCAATAGCAACAAAAAATCCAAATCCACAATACATAAAGAAAAAATAAATGAAACTTCCATCCCAAATCACTCAATGACCAAAAACATATCAACTAGACGAATTTAAGATAATTTGTACATTTGTACGCTTCGAAAAAGCAAAACCTTCAACTCCCTCGAATACGCAAAGAAAATTTTCAAGAAGTAGAACAAATAAATATAATTATATGATCAGTATTCTTTTTCTTTTTTTTTTTTTTTTAATTATGAAAAGCATAACAATCCACAAGCAACAAACCTGGACAAAGCCGAAGACACCACAGGTGAAAAACAAAACAAGCAGAGAAGGAGCACTATATATACAGAGGATAAAAATTCACAATATCATCCAAAACACCAGAACAAATAGTACCAAAGAAACCAAGACATGATTATATATATATATATATATATATATATATTCGTGAAAAAAAAAAAAAGCATTAATGAAAATCAATAAATTCCAACTAATAATAATAACAGTAAAAGAGAAAGATAGGAAATCCTCGACGACCATACCGGTTAATTCAGAGAGAATCATCGCCGCCAGGCCGCAGTATCGGAGGAGGAAGACGAGGAGGAGGAGAATCTATGGATCGCGAGATCTGATCGACTTCGGCGCCAAATCGTTTGATATCTGCTCGTCTCCGGCGCAATATGCCCCTGGATCTCCTCGCGAGATCTGGCCGTGGATCTAATTACGATCCGGTGGGATCGTGTTGCTCGTGCGCAGCCTAAATCTCGTGGAGATGTCCGGCGAGCTCCATTGCTCCATCTCCGGTGTCTTAGGGCGTGACCGAGATCGGCGTGATATCCAACGAAAGCTCCGATGGCTCCGACGACCAAGACGACGCCGATCTCCTCTGTGAGATCAACTTCACATGGAGTGAGTAGTGAGAGAGAGAGGAGAGAAACGGAAAAAGATAAGAGAGAGAGAGAGAGCATAGAATGAGGAAAAAAAGATAGAAAAACAAAAAGCAAATTCCATCGTATATCTCAAAAAAAAAAAAATCCATCAGAGACAAGGAAAAAGAGCAGGGGTATAAAGACCAAACATAAATCAGAAAATAAACTTTTAAAATCCGAAAAATATAAATCTAAAAATGTGTCAAACATGATATAAAGGGGAAAATTTGTATTATGTTAGTAAATGAAGAAAAAAAAATAATTGATAGGTAATTTTCTTTTTTCTTTTTTTTTTTTAATTTGAAGTCGTGAGTTGAATGTTACGTGAAATAGACTATACCTACCATCACAAGCACACGGAGGATTAGTTATCATAATTTGCATAAAACTTTAGATTTGTATTTTGTCCAATAATTGGGTTAAAGGTGTATATATAGAGGAAAGGTCTTCCATACAATCACCGTTTCCGTCTGCTCGGTGAACTGAAGCCGTTGGATGCCGAAGGAATTGATACGGATGGCTTGCAATTGTTCTTCGAAGTCAAGGGGTAGTCAATTAAATATCTGATGGTGGCTGGTTGTAGAGAAAAAAGTGTCGTCCAGAGGGAAAGGAAGAAAACATTATACACACCATCTGTATTTATTGATACAAGCATTAATTGTGGTTGTTGAAAATGGGTGAATCTGAGTTTCAAAAGTATAAATTAGGACCCTGGACCTGCAACTTTACATTTGTAAATATCCGAAAGCACAGCGTTAAAAAAAGAGGAAGAGGTTCTGTGAAATTGAAAGGGGGATTTAGGGAAATCCGTGGAATGGAGAGGGGAGATTACAGTAGCAGAAAATGATTTAGGAACTGGTCGGAATTGTCACGGTTACGATCACAACAGGGCCACATGCCCTACGACCAAGACTAGGCCGAGCACGTTGGTCCTTCTCAAGAGTCAACAACCCTCCAAATATGTCACAACCTTTGACTGGTAGCCGTTAGTCGAGTCCATAACCACACCTTTTTCAATGTTTTCTTCTTTGGATGCGGATGTCAATTTTCTATTTTTCATTTCAGATTTTTTTTTTTTTTCTCTATTAAGCCTAGCATAGTCCTCATACAACTATTGTGCCAGTTTGACCACCTTGTTCTAAATTTAAACGTAAAAGCAATGTTCAAATTCATTATCACTCGAACAACTCCACTTCCTTATTGTTATTTAGCTGGTATTTCGAATACAAAACATGTTAATTTACTCTTTAGAGGTATTACTGTATAGACTACAGTCTTAATAATTTGGAAACTTTACATGGTTATATTCTATATAAATAATTCACTATCTTACTTCGTCTACTTCTTTTAGACAAACCGGTTCAAACTAAACAACATTTTCATTGACTATTAATTCTACTCAAATGCTTCCTTCCGATTATACATAACTAAAAAACCAACTATATTTTTCTGTTATTGCTTAATATCATTCACAGCAAACATCACTAAACCGATTAACAAAGCTCTAACAACCTCAATTACGCCGTGGTGTATAAAATGAAGATTGAAGTTGCTTTTCTTCCACTTCTATAGACATTTAAAAATCGAAAGTTGCATTTCCACACTGCCTTAGCTTTTTACAAAAACAAAGCATAATCTGATTAATTGTTTTGCTAAAATAACCGGTACAATATCGAACGAATTTATCTTTTATCTCAAAAATATGAGCAATGATAAATTATTGATTCTAAACTCATAAACATTACAATGAGATTACTAATCAGCAATTTTTATTAACCTTGACTACTTGATTTCAACCTCTTAATTACTTGCTTCATTTCACACCTTTTTTTTTAGTCGGACCCAAGTCAATATTGCATGACTTTGGTCTCATTTACTATCATTGTATGAAAACAAAAGTCCGATGCTACAAGTCCTTGTACCCACTTAAAGATTGCATGAAATTTGTCTCATTTACTAGAACTTTATGAAAACCTAATAAGCAATATGAGCCTTGGATGATTTGTCACTGTAATTACCTCTATGCCCTTATGACAATTTCTATCTTCTTTCTCCAACTACTCCCTTGATTTATCTCTTCCAATCACACTGGTTTCCCTTCATTCTGCTTACCTGCACTTCCTTTCTTCGTACTTTTGACAGACCTAAGGTCCAAGTTATCACCGCATTCTATCCGATGGTTGATAGAAGCCTAGCCCTATATATATATATATATATATATATATATATATATGTATGTATATATATATTTGCATTACTTCTGATGTAGTTGCTTTGGTGATACAATTCGGTTATCCTACACCTGCAGGCTGGGACTTCCAGCTTAACAGATTAAATCCTAATAATTTATGACTATAACAATATATATATACAACATTGAAATATCGTATGTGGAAGCAAAGACAAGTTCAAGTAACGACAGTACGTTAACAAGTTTACGTATAAACGGCACCAATTTTAGGAATGTATGAAAACGACAACATGTTTCTCAAACGAATAACTGATAAACAATAACTTGAAAACGACCGATATTTTCAAAAGGTACGGCACGACAAATATACTGAGGGGATATTTGGTGAATGAGTTAAGTTTGAGTTGAGTTAAGATTTTTAAATTTGAATAGTAATTTTTGTTGACTTTTTCAGAAAAGACAAAAAAAATTTTAAAAAAGATTAAAAACATGATTAAAAAAAATAATTTAGTTTAAAATGAATCAACGAACCAAATATTATATAGATGTATTTATGACCATTTCGCCTACTTTTTTTTTTAAAGATAATAATAACAATAACAATTGGTTTGCAAAAAGTTGAAAAAAATAAAAACAATAACAAAACAGCAACAACTTGTTATTATATAATTTTACTGACCTTTTCCCAATAGATGACTTTGAAATATGGCTTCCATAATTTAGTACAAACACTCCCTCGTGCACAACCAAAATTGTCTTTTCGAATCCAAAACAAAAAAAAAAAAAAAGGACAAAAAATAAAATAAATGGGTAAAAAAAGACAAAATAAAATATCAGACACCAAAAAAAAAAAAAAAATTGCCGTGAGTGTTCCTCTCTCTCTTCTGGCGGGAAGCTCAGAACAGAGCGGAGCTCAGAAGACAAGAAAGGAACGGAAAAGAAAAGAAAGAAGCTGGATGTTTCCTTGATATTTAAGATATATATGTATTATAAATGTATATAAATGTACGTAGTATATATATTATATATGTGTATATATGACCATTTCTCCAAGGCCCAATATAAAGCTTGGAGTGGCAGCACTCTCGTCTCTATCTGCATTTACTTTTTTTTTTTTTTAAGATAATAATAACAATAACAATTGGTTTGCGTATAATAACCTTTAAAATTTTTATATTTTCAAAAAGTTGAAAAAAAATTAAAACAATAACAACAACAGCAACAACTTGTTATTATATATATATAATTTTACTGACCTTTTCCCAATAGACGACTTTGAAATATCGCTTCCATAATTTGGTACAAGATATGATGTAGGTATTGCTTGTTCTTCTTTATATATAATTAACCTAGCTTGGAGATTTTGTGCATTTTATTCTGGACTAGCACAAGTGCAGATTCATCCAATATGTGTCATAGGGATCATCAGGTAATAAATTAATTATGAAACACAAAAGTGTACTTCTTCACATAATCTGCTCATGAATTTTTCAACTTTCATAAAATCGGAATAATTTCATGTAATCTCTCGTACTACTGTATTCAACTTTTATTTTGGATGAAATCGAATCGGCTTCAATTTTTATTTTTATTTTTTATTCATTCCTGTCAAGAAGAAATAATTTGAGAATAAGTTTAATTTATTGATGTTTTTTTTTTTTGGTTATTTGTATTAACGTAAAAATCGGTTATTTGTAGGATATAATTTTTCACATATGGCTTACAACATAATATATGGTTTGATCAATCCACGACATGCAGTAGTATATATCACCTTCCTGTCTCTTATATATGATCGTAATATTTTATATGTACTCCGGTACGGTTTTTTTTTTTTTTTCTTATTATGTGTTTTATTTCTTCCAATAACCTCATTATCCTCGGAGAAAAAAAATATTTAAAAAAAAAAAAACCAACAACAACCAACTCTTCTTGTCTTTATTCCTAATTAGTTTAAACTCTTTAAGGACAATCAAGACCAAAATAAAGATGAAAGTGCAATCTTTTTTCTTTCCATAATAATTGTGGCCTTCAAATTAGCTTGATTTATCTTAAATTAAACATTATTAGCGCATGCATGACAAAACATCCACATATATACATACATATATAAATATTTGTTCAATTTTATCTCTGTTTTCTCATTTCATAAAACGTAAATAAATATATATGTATACATATAAAACATCTCCGTAAGTACTATATTAATATCATGGTCTGATCGGCAGCGAGGTCGTTCACACCGTTACAATGTTGTCCGCATAGTCTGGGTGTATGTGCGGGCAGAACACAGACGTGTACGATCACATCGACGTAGTAGACAGTCAAGTAAGTCACAAAAAAAAAAAATCATAATATGTGGCTTATTAAGTTACGTTAATTTTGATTTAGAATGTTGATCCTGTTATCTATTTCCTAACTACAGGTCTAATTTAGATCTTTATAGCGATTCGAGGAGTATATATTAATCGTTCTATAACTGTATGTGCAGGTTCTCAAAGAAGAAATGATCATGGTCCGAAAAGAGTAAGTTAATAATCCAATTATTAGATTTTTCTTTTTTCTTTTTTCTTTTTTTTTTGTGGAAATTAAAGCTATTCTCGTTAATCTTAATAATTTATGAAATGTATATTTATGCCTAGCTATAAAGTATAAACACGTGTAAACTATTTAAAAAAAATACATACACAATAACTCATTTGAATGTTGTATACTATATATGATAATATTCTTAATTTTCTTCTTCTTTTGCTGATGTACAAGATCGTTATAGTTTTAATACTTGGTTGTACTTGTATTTAGTCGTCGACCTCAATTTGGTTTGTTGTTAATTAAATATTATTATACGTAAATATATATATATATATATATATATATGAAACTGATTGAGGAAGCTCGTCGTATACTAGACAAATAGCTAAATAAAGAACTATACATATCCACTTTCATGCTTCTTCAATTCTCAAGAAATATAGTTTTTAATTTTTTGTAATAAAAAATGGATGCTGCTACCAGAAAAATAAAAAATAAAAAATAAAAAATGGACGGTATTACTAAAGTAGAGAGAAAAATCCTTCAAAAAAAAAAATAGATAAGTCAATAAATCTTTTTTTAAAAACCATTTTTTAAAGGAAATTGCATTCGAGAACAAAGAAGGAGACTCGACCACAAACAAAACCATCTAGATACAAGGTCAAATCATCCTAAATCATTTGAAGATGGCCAAAAAAAAAATTTCAAACCTAACTAACGCCTTTTCTTTTAAGGAAAACCTACATAAATTTTCTCATGCGCTAATTTCTAGGGAAAATCAAAGGACTTAGGATCTTTTTCTAAGCTATCTTTACAATTCCTTAAGTGTTAATTTATTAAATATGTTTTCTTCTTACTTATCTAATATCAATCTAAATTTTATAATTTTCAGTAACAAGACCTGATTGACAGGGTATTAACATATTTAGAAGGATAAGAAAAAACAATTAATCAAAAATTGAATACGTATGTCCGTGACACGTGTTTTTTATTTTATTTTATTTTTAGTAATTAGATATAACAGCTCACATGTTTTGTTTTTTTTTTTTTCCTTCATTTTAAATGGCAATTTCCTTACTGCTTTTCCTGGTGACCACTGATTAATTTCAAGTTTATGTGTGCTTTTTACAGAATTTTTTTAAGATGATAAAGTTGCCCTTCTTGAAGATTGGTGCCTTGCTCGGTAGATCTTCTTGAAGATGGTGCTCGGTAGCCTCGTCTAGCTACCTAAGGCCCTACTGCATCGTCTACTTTACATATATATTCCTTTCTATATGATAAAAGAAATTTATACGACCATCTCTTTTATACTATTACTAAAACTGTTATTTTAATTATTAGATTTAATTTTCAAAATTTTAATTTATGATTAAAACAATTATATGTTGTGCATAATAAATTTTGAAAATGAACATCCATATATATCAGACAGTTGAATAATTAATCCAAGTCAAAAAAAAAAAAATAATAAGTTGTATTGATTTTTATATGTTAAATCTCCTGACACAAACAAGAGTTGGAACCCGTAAGAGTCCTAATTAAAGTGTAGAAAAAAAAAAAAAAAAAAAAAAAAAAAAAAAAAAAGGTGGATTAGTTACCACCAGTTTAAGCTTTGCTTTATCATGTAATTATATGTGATTTTGTTTGTTTTTTTTTGAGATTAATTCTTACCCTTATATGTGCATTTTATTTCTTATGTTTTGGTACTTTGTTAAAACCTATAATATTCAAAAAGGTTGTCTTAATATTACCAATATTATAATTTTTTAAATGATTCTTGGATGTCGGAACATTTTTTGAGAGAGGTCAATAATCTACAACAAAAAATTATTTGACAAATTAAAAATAGGAGATTTTTGGTACTCAAAATTCAGTTATGCATTTTTTAACAAATGCTATACCAATTAGATTTCCATGTGCATTTCTGATTTGTAAAAATCAATTTTGGAGTTCAGAATTTGGAGATACAAGCGCTTTGATGAAAATTAATAATTATTTCAGTATCTGTAACATAATGCTTCTTACTGGCGATATTCTTTTTGCCGGAGTTCCCTGACATTTTACAGTTGGTTTCCTTTTTTTCGCTATCCTGAATCATATGCATTTAAAAAAAAAAAAATTCAGATCTTTTCTTTGCCAGTATTTTGGTGAGGAACGATATCCAGTTTGGATAGAGAGATCCTATTGGATCCTATGTGGAAGAAAAATTTAGGTGCACTAATTTCTCGCGAAATCGCGAGAAAGAGAGAGAAGGGGGGGCCGGGGAGGGTGGCGGCCGGGGGAGGGGGGGTGGGGGGAGGCCGGGGGAGGGGGACGGGCCGGGGGGACTGGCTGGGGGCCGGGGGTGGGGGCCGGCGGGAGGGAGGGGAAGAGAGAGAGAGAGAAGAGAAGAGAGAGAAAGGGGAAGAGAGAGGGGGGGTCGTCGGGGGGGTTCCGGGGGAGGGGGGAGGCCGGGGGTGGGGGCCGGCGGGAGGGAGGGGAAGAGAGAGAAAGAGGAAGAGAGAGAAAAGAAAAGAGAGAAAGGGGAAGAGAGAGAAATTGGGTCACCGGCAGATGAAAAAAATGGCGGATGTGGGTCGCCGGCCGTGGAAAGGTCGCCGGTAATGGAGAAGACTTGGGGTGGGAAAGTTTATATGAGATAAGGTCTATAATAACAATGAAATATCAACCGTTCGATTAAAATCGAACGGTTAAAAAAAGAGCTTTACCGATATGGTATATGGGAGAGGCCCTACCACAGCCTCTCCCATATTATAATTTTCGTTAGTATTTTTTAATTATGCTAGATAGTGCAATTACTCAAAAAATAATTAATCAAAAAAAATAATTTTAATAAAAATCCAACAGGAAAAAGCCACACGTGTGGATGTTAGGGAACAGAAACTCCTTTGTACTCCTCGTGGACATCTTATCCAAGCGTGGCCGTTGCTTCCGTTCTTGAAATTCCAGATTTGGGTTAGAACAAAGCGCAACCCCATTCCAACATCCAAACACTCCCTCGTACACAACCAAGATTTGTCTTTTCGAATCCAAAAAAAAAAAAAAAAGACAAAAAATAAAATAAATGGATAAAAAAAAAAAGAAGGACAAAATAAAATAAAATGTCAGACACCAAAAGAAAAAAAAACATCTGCCCTGAGTGTTCCTTTCTCTATTCTGGCGGGAAGAGCAGAACAGAGCAGAGCTCAGAAGACAAGAAAGAAATGGAAAAGAAAAGAAAAGAAAAGAAAATCTTCCATAAACCCTAGAAAATCCTCTTGTCTCTCCCAATCTTCTGAGAAATTCCTGTTTCATTTTAGATATTTGGTAAAGTCAGTTCACTATCACTATGTACTGGTTGGCCACTCGAAACGTTGTCGTTTTGTCCCCGCGCTGGCGTTCTCTCGCTCTTCTCCTTCGCTCTCCTCCTCCTAGATACAGCTCTTTCTCTCCCTCTCCAGTTGCCCTGTAATCTCTTTCTCTCTCTCAACTGTGTTTAAGATTGTTAGTTTCCTACCTGGGATTTAGGTCTGTTTGTTTTGTCGGAAAATATTTCAATAGAATCCCAAGGAAAATGTTTTATCCATTTTCCATTTCTTAAGAGTAAGGAAGCTCGAGCACAATGTGCCATGTTCTATTTGCAAAAACTCTCTCTCTATATAAATGTGTCTGTGCGTGTATTGTTAACAGGAATTTTATTTCAATGGAACAAAATGTATAGGTTCCTTTTTTGTTTATAGTTTTTGGGCAGATTTTGGATCTTTATGTATTTGATTTAAAATCTTAGCTCACGTTTGGCACCTCGTTTTAAAACATATAGTGTTTTCTCTCCCCAAAATTTGAATTTACTGTTTAAATTTTGAGTTTGAACCTATAAACCAGATGAGCCTAGTCATGACTTTTTACACGATACATATATATTTATATATAATTTTTTTTTTCAAATGGTATTCTTAAATAAATTTAGATATACTACAAGAAAAGGCGCAGAATTTGCACGCGGATCAATTTTTTGTGTTGATTGTATCTGCAGAGAAATAGGGAGACTGAGAGCATTTTGAGTGTATTGTCTAATGACAACGATACACTGTAGCATCTGAAAGCAGACGTAGCAACTTTTTCGCCGCTTAAAGGGCAATGATGACTGTTTCTCCTTAGTGTGCCTTAGTCACATAGCTAATTCTGATACTGTTTATTGTGCACCTTGATGTTGGATTTAATGGTTAAAAAATAAAAAATAAAAAAAAACAATGTATTTTGTCAATGGTGCTTTTGGTTTACAGCTACACTTGAGCGTTGAATCTTCATTGTTGAAATTTAATTTTCTAACTTGTGGGGGGTTTTTTTTTTTTTTGTTTCTCGGATAATAGAAGACCGTTTGGGCGGATTTCTTGTTTCAAAGATCAGAAGACGTTGAAAAGAAGCGCAAGGGCTTCAAAGAAACTCAAGCATTCAAATGATGTCTTGACAGAAAAGGAGCTTTCTAACATATTGTGGTGGAAGGAGGTATGCTGGTAAACATGTTTTGTTAAGTTTCAAGGAAAGATTTACATCCTTTATACGTTTAATTTGATAGGATTTTCTACCACGCCTTCTTTTATTGCAGAGGTTGCAAAACTGCAGAAAGCCTTCAACTGTCCTGCTAGTTAAAAGGCTCGATTATTCAAATTTGTTGGGCTTGGATGTTAACTTGAAAAATGGGAGGTGAGCTCTTACTTAATTTGTATGTATATATATATATTTATTTATTTTATTTTTATTCTCATGACTCTAGAACTTTCCATAAAAGAAAGATGAAAATTTTATGCCAGTCCTTTTAGAAGTATTCTATGTTTCTTATCCTTCAAATAATATAATAATAGTTTGCATGCTGGTCTGGTCTGTTAGCAATATGTAGCAAAACCAATTGATATCATTGTATAAGCTAACCCAATTGGGTATAGAAGTAAGCATTATTCATTCAGTCAGCTGAAAAAAAAGGCTTTTGTGTAGTTTTCAAACCTTAATGCATGTACCTATGTACAAGTGCTGTGTGCTAGTTCCAATTGGTGTAATCGGGAATGACCCTTAAACCAATTTGAACTGCTCACATCACAGTAATGCAATGGCTGTAAGTTGGGCAGCGGTGACATAGGTTATTAGTTTAACATCTTTTTGTACAATAATTTCAATGAAATGTGTGTGTGAAGCTTTCTTTGTTTTAGTTGGTTTTTAGTGAAACCTTGTTTCTTGAAAGCTTCACAGTGGATTCTTTCCTTGTTTGTAAATTATTCACTAAAGACATGTATTTATCTTAGTCTGAAAGAAGGAACGCTCAACTGGGAGATGTTGCAGTTCAAGTCAAAGTTTCCTCATGAGATTTTGGTCTGCAGAGTACGTACTTTTTTTTTTCCCTACATTTTGTTGGTACCAGTTTTAACTCATTGAATACCTTTCTGGTTTTTGAGAAGTTGTCTATTGTAATTCAGTGATAGGGTAAAAAGTATTTTTCTTTTTTTTCAGGTTGGGGAATTTTACGAAGCCATTGGGATAGATGCTTGCCTCTTAGTTGAATATGCGGGTTTGAATCCTTTTGGAGGTCTGCGTTCAGATAGTATTCCAAGAGCTGGTTGTCCGGTTATGGTATTGAGCTTATTTTCATATGCATTTTATCTTTGATTTTATATGGTTCATATAGTCTTTTACTTAAGATTTCATTGCACCATATGATTTAAAATAGTGGTAGTAGAGTATTTGATTTTATCAATACAAGGTTGTCTTTTTTCTTTTTTGGATAAAAAAGGCTTGTACGACTTTGCATTGAATTGCATGATTAATGAGGCTATGAATAGATTTCCTTAAGTTTAGGAATGGTATGCATCATGAGATCGGAATCTTTTCTGCTGAGGCAAAAAGAAATGAAATTAATGGAGCCTTTGTGGTAGAGCATGAAGCATAAGAGTGATTTTACTTATGATTTTATATTAATTTTTTCTATTCTTTTTTGGAAGAATTTCTAGTTTAACAATCATAAGAATAGTTCTTGTTAAGTTTTTGGTGGTGAATTCTTTCCCTTTTCAGTTCTTAGTATGCAATTAATAAGGGGGATGGTTTTTTTTCTTCATCCTCTTTGATAGTTTTTGCTTCATGGCATTTGATTTGCAGAATCTTCGGCAAACTTTAGATGACCTGACACGTAATGGATATTCGGTGGTATGTTAGCATTTTTCGCAGTTGAGATCATCAGTTTTTTTTATGTCTATGCGAGCATAAGTGTTTTAACAAAAGGACTAAGTTGTTGACGGCTCATGTTTTGGTCCTTGTAGTGCATAGTCGAAGAAGTTCAGGGTCCAACAAATGCTCGGTCTCGCAAAAGTCGTTTTATATCTGGGTAATTGAATGGCAGATACAGTGTAATTCGTTTATTGTTTAGACTTGTTGTTAATGTTCTAGATGTGATTGATCAAAAGAGCATTCTTTGGTTATTCTGAACAAAGAAATAAAATGATTATTGAATCCAGAAGCAAGTTAAGATTTGAGTTTTGTGGATTTTCTGCTTTGTACACCTACGTAATAATAGCTTGTCACATTTCTTAACTTGATGGCTATTCATTTTGTGAAAAAGAGCATCAACTCTGGACTTCTATACATATGTTGTCTAGGAATTTTAAAAGCTTCCATGTGTCAGTTTTTCTTCAAAGATTGCTTCTTACAAAGTTCGACCACATGTGGTTTATACTTTTCTTAAAGTGTGTCGTGATTTATACATCATTTAATATTTAACGCCAAGGCTGCATGATTTAAAATTTATTTTTGTCTGATGGCCAGGGTTTCGGCTCAACTTTTGACATGCAGATCTTGCATCTAACTTGTTTCCTTAAGCTTGCAGGCATGCACATCCTGGTAGCCCTTATGTCTTTGGACTTGTTGGTCTCGATCATGATCTTGACTTTCCCGAACCAATGCCTGTTGTTGGTATGACTAATACACATCTTTAAACTAATGAGTTTATCTTGGTTCATTATTTAAATTATTGTTTCTCATTTTGTTTGCCATCAACTTATAATTTATCGTCCTTGACTTTTTGAATGTAGTGTGCTTGTGTTTTTCATTGCCCATAGTCAGGGCTATAAAATCTATTGCACGTTAATCAAAGCAGTTTTAGTTGATCAAATAATTAACCATATGTGGCATTTTTAGGGATCTCTCGTTCTGCAAGAGGATATTGCATAAATTTAGTCCTGGAGACTATGAAAACATATTCATCTGAAGATGGTTTGACTGAAGAGGCCTTGGTCACCAAGCTTCGTACATGTCGGTACCATCATCTGTTCTTGCATTCGTCACTGAGGCACAATTCATCAGGTTTGTACAAAATCTTAACTACTTGTCAAGGCAATTATAAGTTATTCTTTTTATTGTTAGATAAGATGAAATGAAAATTGTTCATAAATGCTGAATAGAACATCGACTTTCTGTTTATCGTTTAGTGCTCATAATAACTACTATTAACTTTTACGTCTCTCTCTCTCTCCCTCTTTTCCCTGATTTTGTTTTCTTTTCTTGTATTCATATGCTGTTCTCAACATTTGGAGCTGCCTTACAGGCACTTGCCGTTGGGGAGAATTTGGGGAGGGAGGCCTTCTTTGGGGAGAATGTACTGCCAGACATTTTGAATGGTTTGAAGGCAATCCAGTTACTGACCTCTTGTCTAAGGTTCATGCTTTTGGAGAATTTATTGATATCATCATTTCAGGTTATCAGTTTTTGTTTTATGAATAAAACAAATAAGCAGTTACTCCATTAACTTTTTAGGTTATGGAGCTTTATGGTCTTGACGGTGAAGTTAAATTTAGGAATGTCACCGTGACTTCAGAAAATAGGCCCCGACCTCTGACCCTCGGAACAGCGACCCAAATAGGTTAGTCTGTTTCAATTGGTCTTTTTCTATCACTTATATCAAATCTGTAATAGTGATGACACCAACAAAAGAACATATTAACAAGTCTGCTGGTTTCAATGCTTTTCAGGTGCGATACCAACCGAGGGAATTCCATGCTTGTTGAAGGTGTTGCTTCCTCCAATTGCTCAGGTCTTCCTGTAATGTGAGTTTGCTACGATTTCTCAACTCATTTTGTAGTTGAAACTAATTTAGGATTATTTGGGGCAATTTAAGAATGCTTTCACCGCTAGAGCTAAAACAAAATTGAAAACCTTAAGAACTGCTAGCAACTTTTTGGTTCATTAATGTGCAATTTCTTATTTCCAGTTACGTAAGAGATCTTCTTCTTAATCCTCCTGCATATGAGATCGCATCCATAATTCAAGGTGAGTGGTAATTTCATTTCACATCAATGAAGCCTTTTTATTTGAATATGATATGCATTAACTGCTTGATGCTTACATCTGACCTCGTTATTTTGTTTTGATCAGAAAGTCTAGACATATATATATATATATATATATATGTATGTATGTATGGATGTATGTATGTGTATATTTAAGGGAAAAAAAAAATGACTTATTTCTTGTTGCATGTCAGATGCTAATTGACATTGCGGTTCAGTGAGTGTCTCTATAAAGGTCTCTTTCGGACACACAACACAGCACAAAATAGAAAGATTGATGATCAGTTAAATTGATCCTAGGACAGGGCTAAAATTGTCATTGTGGTACGGGTTTTGATATAGTTATACAAGAATAAATGTAGTAATTGAACCAAAAAGAAGAAAAAAGAAAAACAACGTTTTAATTTGTTAAGAACCATATAAACCAAGATGATGGGCGTTTAAAATGAGTCTAATATTCTCCAGATGTGAGTTGACATATTTTTGTGATAGTTAATGTTTGATTGTTTTGAATAAGATGACTTTTATGCATTTACGTTACAGTTGTTCACTAGAAAAGCCATGTCACTTTTTTCCCCCCCCTTGAAGTTGCTAATTTGAACTTCTTTAATTGGAGCAGCAACGTGCAAGCTTATGAGCAACGTGACTTGCTCGATTCCGGAGTTTACGTGTGTGTCACCTGCAAAGGTTCTATGCTAAGCTTGCTAATGCAATCAAACGAGTCCAGTTGCTTTTCGGTATCTAATTCTATTTGTTGAACAGCTTGTGAAGCTACTTGAATTAAGGGAGGCGAATCATATTGAGTTTTGTAGAATTAAAAATGTAGTTGACGAAGTTTTGCACATGACTAAAAATCCAGAGCTCAGTGAAATCCTGAAGTTATTGATGGACCCTACGTGGGTGGCCACTGGCTTGAAAATTGATTTCGAGACGTTAGTAAGTTTCTTTTATTTCATGTTTTTATTCAGTTGCTCTTTTCTTGATGATTCAATTTATTAATTACTGTACATTCTTGTCGGTGTATGCTAGTGTTTGACCTTACGCATGTCGCTCACACATGCGCTCAAAACATGACTTGTTAAGGATTTCATTTTAATGGTTTTTCTGATCCTTCTAGGTCTTAACTGTTATCATGAAATTCTGAACGCCTTTGCTTTTCCCAGATTAATGAATGTGAATGGACTTCAGATAAAATTGATGAAATGATCTCTTTAGATGGTGAAAGTGATCAGAAAATCAGTTCCTCTTCTATTGTTCCTAATGATTTTTTCGAGGATATGGAGTCCTCTGGAAAGGCGTGTGAAGAAGGTCCATATAGAGGAAGAATTTGCGAAGTGCAAAGGGCAGCTGAAGCTTTAACTCTAGCAGTGAGTCTTCAGAATTCACTTTCACCTTCACAGTTGCTTATCGCTTTGTTAAAATATACTAGAGAAGATCATATTACCTGAAATCACATTTGTTCTTTTGTACTAATGTGCATTTGCTAAGAAAGTTAAAGGCTATAACCATCCCGTGTTTCTTCGTTCTCAATCATCCAAAAATTTAATTGGCTTATATTTAGTCTTTTCTTTCAATGACTTGTGTTTACAGATTTTTTTGGCAACACCATGGGTACTAACCCCTCGGTTCAAGTTGCAACACTGTTCACTATTTCAGGAATTAGTTTTAAATCCAATAATTCTTGGGCTCATTTGTTCTGGCAGGTTACCGAGGCTTTCCTGCCCATCATTACAAGAATAAGGGCTACCACAGCCCCACTTGGTGGCCCAAAGGGAGAAATATTATATGCTAGAGAGCATGAGGCTGTTTGGTTCAAGGGGAAAAGGTTTTCACCTGCGGTATGGGCCGGTACCCCAGGGGAGGAGCAGATTAAACTTCTTAAACCCGCTTTGGATTCAAAAGGAAGAAAGGTCGGAGAAGAGTGGTTTACTACAATGAAGGTGGAAGATGCTTTAACAAGGTGTCTTTCGTGTGCTATTAAAGTTTCTTTGAATGCTTTATACACACGCACGTTTGTTGAGACTGGTATGTGTTATGCTGACATTAGTGTAATAATAATTTTTTCACTCTCTCTCTTCTAGGTACCATGAGGCAGGCGCCAAGGCAAAAGCAAGGGTCTTGGAATTGTTGAGGGGACTTTCTTCCGAATTACAAGCAAAGACTAACGTTTTAGTATTTGCTTCAATGCTTCTAGTTATAGCAAAGGCGCTATTTTCTCATGTGAGGTCGGGTGCAAATAACTTTAGTAAGCTTTAAATCAGTACTCCGCCAAAACTCCGTACCAATATACCTAATGTTGTGTTTTATTCTTCAATGGTTGGTTTGACAGACTTTCTCTAGAACTAGTGACATAATTATTCAAGTGAGACAATGCTTTTTCTGTCTTGTAAAATTTCGTATTCCAACTTGGGTTCCTGCCAAAATTGTTTTGACAGCTTAATAAAACATTTTCAACAGTACTTTATGAATATGGTCCGGTTGTTTTTCTTGAACTCTTCAAGTTGACAGTTCTCAGAATTATCAATTTATGCTACATAAACATATGCTGTCTGCCTTTAAACATTTTCATATCTTTGACTTGGCTTTTTGGTTTATAGATAAATTTGGTTTTGTTGGTCATTTTCAGTGCCAACTCAGTCAATCTTTATCCTGTGAACTTTCTGCATTAAAGTCATTAATAATTTACTGTACTGTATTGTAAAAAGATGATGGCTTACAGAAATTTTGCGTTTTGGTTATCTTGCAGTGAAGGCAGAAGAAGGAAATGGGTTTTCCCCACTCTTACCGAGTCCCCAATGTCTAAGGTAGAATTTTTTTTCCATATAGGGAACGGTATTATGTAGGGTTTTTTTTTTTTTTTTTTAATTCCACAAGGCTTTGAAAATCTTGCAATGTCATCAGCTTGTAGTTTCAAATAATGTTCTTGAATTTTTCGTTGAAGGAAATTAGTCCTTTACTTGCGATATTGTCAAAAAATTAAAACCTGGAAGGATATTTACCTTCTCTATGCATTGGATTCGCAAAGCTTTATTAAAATGTGCGTAACCCCACTCAGGCTAAGATGTTCAAGTTAAAAGTGGGAAGACTAGATCGGTGAGACAATTTAATACATTTTCGACACAATATAAATACAAGTTTTATATTTTCTTGAAGAAAAAAATTGTAAACGAAAATGTATCTATTTCGAAAAATGTTGATTCAAAATTTTCAATTTTCATATATTGATGAACTGAATGCAGGATGTAAAACCATTGAGTGGAGCAGATGGAATGAAGCTAGTTGGTCTGTCACCATACTGGTTTGATGTTGCGGAAGGTAGTGCTGTAAATAATACTGTCGATATGCAATCACTACTTCTTTTGACTGGACCAAATGGCGGTGGTAAATCAAGTTTGCTTCGATCAATCTGTGCTGCTGCATTACTTGGAATATGTGGTTTCATGGTGCCTGCGGAATCAGCTTTAATTCCTCATTTTGACTCTATCATGCTTCACATGAAATCTTATGATAGCCCGGCCGATGGCAAAAGTTCTTTTCAGGTATCATCCGAGGCATTTTTGTACTTTTCTATTCATTTCACTTCATAAATTAGCTTATTATTGGAAGTCGTAGAATATCTTGAAACAATTGCTCTCAAGGCCAATGGTTTTAGCTCGAAATTCATTTAATGTATTCATTTCCTCCAATTTCTTTATGTCAGGTTGAAATGTCAGAAATTCGATCAATTGTCTCGGCGACAAGTAAACGCAGCCTTGTGCTTATAGACGAAATATGTCGAGGAACAGAAACAGCTAAAGGGACTTGTATTGCCGGGAGCATTGTCGAAACTCTTGATAAGATAGGATGTCTAGGAATTGTGTCCACTCACTTGCATGGGATATTTAGTTTGCCGCTCAATGCAAAGAACACTGCATTTAAGGCCATGGGAACCGTATATGTTGATGGCCAGACGAAACCCACGTGGAAACTAATAGATGGGATTTGCAGAGAGAGCCTTGCATTCGAGACTGCTAAGAGAGAAGGCATGCCTGAAACAATAATCCAAAGAGCTGAGGAGCTTTACGCTTCAGTCTATGCAAAAGACGTGTTTCCCAGGAAAGATGATGCTAACTACAAAACATATGCTCTTATATGAGTTTAAACGGTTGCAACGGATCCCACTTCAATCAAAACTGGTGGAAAAGATTCGAAAGAGCAGACCGATAGACCAAACAGAAGTCTTGCAAAAGGAAGTTGAGATGCTGTTACGATGATATGCCAAAGAAGTTGATAGAGCTCTACAAGATAATAAATCAGAACTTACCGAGATTCATTGTGTTCCAATCGGTGCCAGGGAACAACCTCCTCCGTCAACTGTAGGTGCTTCATGCGTCTATGTGATGCTCAGGCCCGACAAGAGACTTTATGTCGGACAGGTACTTTTGTAGAATTGATATAATGTTAACGACAGTGGCTGAAAATTGTTGTGTCTTATGGTATTGGTATATGCTAATTCGAAAAACAAATTTCCATGTCCACTGTTGCTGTAGACCGATGATTTGAGGGCAGAGTCCGAGCCCACCGTTCAAAGGAAGGAATGCAGAAAGCCGGTTTCCTTTACTTCACAGTCTAGGAAAGAGCTTGGCATGTCAACTAGAGACTCTTCTCATCAATCAGCTTCCCAACCAAGGATTCGATCTCACAAATGTTGCTGATGGTAAACATAGGAATTTCGGCGCATCTTCCCATTCTTGGAAAGCGTGACTGTTTGTTCATGAATATGCCGTCGAGCATCTACGATCCGTTTTCCTTGTTTTGTAAACCGAGCATCTTCCTGCTTTTTGTGATCTTCTCTACGCCAGTTAGTGAAGAAAAAGGAATGGTTTGTGCTCCAATGATATATATATATATATATATATTATGTATGTATGTAGATGATTGTAATTTTCATGACAAAAAGCAACACAAAATTGAACAGCAGTGGCTGCAGCAATTTTGGTTTTTGCTATGTGCTTGCTCCACTTGTTGGCTGTTGCCCCTTTTTCACTCCATTGGTGGAATTCGGAATTTTGTTTAAGTAAATGTATGCTTCTCCGCCGGAGAAGGCGGCCCTGTCCCCGTGGGTGTGGCCACGCAAAAGGACCAACCTGGGATTTTTCTCTGTAAAATTCCTTTTTCAATTACATCATTCTAATAGGAAAGCTCTTTCCCACATTCTTTATTTTTCTTTTGTTTTTAACTTTATCATTATACTAGAGGGTTTTTAATAAGCATATTTAAAGGCTAATTCCCAAAAAAGAGTTTCAACTCGATTCTATTAAACTCACTTCCGACTATCTTTAATCTTTGATTAGGCGTTTAGCCTTCTCCTTTTCATGGATTTTTCTTTTTCCCTACTAATTTCTGTCACCATAATTTATTCAAAAAAAAAAAAAAAAGATGGTAAGTTAAAAAAAAAAGACTAAAAAATAAAATACAGTAGTTTGTCGTTTTAACTTTAGCCGGTTTTACGAGCATTGTTTCCTAGCCAAGAATACTACAAGCTTAAAATAATTGGCATTATAAGTTATAAAACGAAATCTAGTTGTTTTCATCTGTGCATCTATCTTAAATGGACTATGGAGGGGAATGGCAAAATTATCCTAAAGAATACGAGTTGAGCGAATATCAACCGACATGAAAGAAACGACTGACAAAAATGATAAAACGACAGTAAAAGGAGAGAACAATAAAAATGCAGAAAAACTAAAGTCAGAAAACGACGACAAAGAAGAATGAGAACAATGTGAGAACGACATTACAAACAGCAAATGAGAAGACGACTGCACTGGCAATATTGGAAACGACATAAAACTGAGCTACTATTGGTAAATCAAAATAAAAATGACAGAAAGCCTACAAGTGAGTAAACGACGACAAATTAGACAAGACTGAATAATAAAAAAAAAGTAAACGACAAAACGTGCAAAAAACAACATTAAAAAGGGAAACGACACTCAAAAGGAACGGCAATGTCAAACAACGACAATAAAGACAGCAATAAAAAGAAAACGACACTTTAAAAGTAACGTCAATATAAGAAAACGACGTATAAGACCATTGCATAAGCGGTTTCTTCAATTTCGAGTAAAATCCGACGCGAGAAAATATATTCTCGGAAGCCAAACAGAGCACCAACTGGCGATCCATGTCCTCCTCTGTCATTCTTTCCTAGGTTGAGTTGATGATGGACAAGGTCGAAGAGGAGGTAGAGAAGGCCAAGAAGGAGTGGGATGAGGCCTACGTCAAGCTGGTCGAACAAATTAAGGCCATCGAAGGCTATGGCAAATCCAATTCGACGGAATCGGAGGAGAAGAGGAAGGATTCTCTCCCCAGAATGAACGGTGTCGCTCAGGATTGCTTGGCTTTGCTCAATTCGCTGCAGTTCAAGCTCGATCTGCTCGCTCCTCAGTTGCCCACCGATGAGCAGGTCCAGTCGGCTAAGTCCTTGCTTGAGTCGTGGACGAATCGGTCCCAGAGGTACGTGTTCTCGGAATGTGCTTGTGTTTGCTTGCTGAGAAAGTGGAATGAATTGAAAGATTGGAGATTGGAGATTTGCGGAGTTAATTATCGAATTTTGAATAGATGAAAGTTTGAGAATTGGAAAATTTGATACATTGGAATTTGTTAACTATTTTTATCAAGCTAATCAGATTTCTTCTCAGATTTTTTTTTTTTTTTTGTTTGGTTTAGATTATGTTGTTAATGCCTGTTTTTTTTTTTTTTTAATAAAATTTCTGTTATCAGTTTGAGGTTGAGTTTAAGAAATGCCAATTTACAAGCAAAGGCTAACATGAGGAAAGCTGCTCAGGAAGAGGTAATTATAAAGTTGTTGTCTTTTTAATTTCTTGTTTGTGATATAGCTTTGTTTCTTTACATGTGATGTCATGTGAAAAAATGGAATTGGAGTAAAATTGTGATTTGCTGAGACGATTTGGTGCAGAGAGAACTCCTTCTTGGTGGTGGAAGCGACTCGACGATTCGCCGGCGCAACTTGCAGTATGTCTATGTTTTTAATTGTTGTTTTCCTGAAACGACATTCTTACGATTTAGAGGTTTTGTTTCGTAAAGATGAAGATCTATTACCAAGGTTGTGATTTAAAGCTTGTGTTTGATTCATCTTTCAGGACTAAAGCTGGTATGACATCTGCTGCAGAAAGCATCACAGAGAGCCTTCGCCGTACTCGTCAACTTATGGTTCAGGTTCAGTAACAATTTGTTCTCTCTTTTTTTCGTTACTTTATTTCGATAAATTTACTTTTCTACATACTCATATCCAGTTTTTCTCAAATTATTTGTGTGTTTGTATAGGAGGTGGAAAGAACTGCAGTGTATTGATGACCAATGGTGAGTTCTTCTCATTCTAAGATAGCGTATAAAATTCTGCATAATCACCTCTTTTGGGAACTTTCGTCATTCTTGTAGATTCTAGATTCGTGACTCAAAAATATTACTTGATCCGGAGTACATCCATGTTATCGATTCTCTTTTATAATTTCAATCTCTTTATGCTAGCATATAATTTGGACTATATGAACTCAAAACGTTATGGCCAAAGGATATCGTATACATGGCACAATGAACCATGGATGTATTTGTCAAGTTGCTTGCAGAATAACTTGTTGGTTTCTTTTTTGCCTTCCTTTCCAAGTTCTTTCTCCTTGTCTAAAACGAATATGAATATGGTGGATTCTGCAGAGGATTCAACGGGAGTACTAAAGAAGGCTGAAAGTGAGTACAGAGGCCACCGATCATTGTTGATGAGAACCAGAAACCTACTCTCCACGATGCAACGGCAAGATGTACTTGACAGGTAAAAATAGAAAGTGGTCTCAAGTTTCCTATAAACATTTTCGTATAGACATTTATCTGTATCTGCCAAAACTTATTGTGGATTCTATCTGGACAGGGTTATACTAGCTGTAGGATTTTTCTTGTTCTCTTGTGCTGTTCTTTATGTCTTTTCAAAACGTATTGGATTGCTAAAGTTGCAAAGGACAGTCACCGCTGCAATTAAGGCTGGTATGGTCAGACAAGCAGAACATGAAGCAGGAGCTGTTGTGGATGGTATAAATCAAGCCCATGTCCGAGACAACGCAGTTAATAGGTTGGAGGTTCCATTAGAAAGAATAATGCGTGATGAGTTGTGAAACTCTATACTTTCTCTTACGGCTACAAATGTTCTATGATATGGCTCTGCTAGCTAACCCAAGCCCTTATGGTTAGTGTGTGATAATTATTTACTAAGCCCACATTCTTCTTTATCCTCTTGGCTCTCTCCCATTCTCTCTCTCCCTCTCCCTCTCCCTCTTCCTCTCTCCGCACATCAAGTTTCAATGACTATTCATTTTCAAAGGATAAAACTGGAAAGGAAAATGGATAAGTTCACTTCCGTGGCGAGCAAATATTTTCTGGTCTGTGAATGGTATATTCCTCTGGTTGGCTTTTATGAGTCAGCCGTGTTCAAGTGTGTACAAGTACACTTAGAAATGAAAAATGTCATTGTGTGGTTCACTACATAATCAGAGAAAATGAAAGAATATCAATCTCACTGGATTACCGAACGAACTTAGGAGATTCAGGCATTCAGTTTTGATCTGTTCTTCGTCTCCACAAAAACAGGTCAAGCTTGAGAACCAAAGTGAGCAGACTGATTGTGACCGCAGCATCTAGAATGGAGGAGTGGCGAATCCGAGCTAGATTGGGGTTTAAGCCAGTAGCCAGAAGTTCTTGTGGGTCTTGGAATTGAGAACAAAGCCTGCATTTTGGCCCTTTTTCTGAACCCCAACACAGGTGCACTTGATTGTTCAAGTATTCCGCTATGTCTATTGATTTTGTCCCTCTCAATGACCCTCCCGGTCGCTTATATCTGCAAGCACAATTCACAAAATATCACAAAGGAAAATAGTGCCCCCACAGAAACAGGAACCAGAGGGTTGTCCAGAATCCATCCCGACGCGAAAGCCTGTGATCCAAATTTAGGCAACATGAAGTTACCTATGTGATAGAAACCTTTTAATTTTTCTAGAGAATACGCATTCTTGTGGCAACAAATTCTGTGGTGTCTGTGTTAAGAACATCATCAAGTAGTAATCCAAGCTAAATCGCAACAAATTAATCGTTCTCCCTTTTCTCCGTTTTTTTCCCTCCCTCATCATTTGTTCTATTGCAAGTGGAAACAAAAAAAGGCGTAGAAAGTTCATACAGAATCACAGATAAATTCCTACACACGACCAATAGTTTCTTGCTTGTGCTACAAGAAACATTCCCTCCCTCGTTAACGAACGCCATTTTTTTTTGTTGCTTTTGCATGGTGAAATACTTGTTAATCTTGTTTTTTTAGGACAAAACTTACCCCAATATTGAAGAGGAAGACTCCGGCGCTGCCCGATGACCAGGACATAACCCCAAGAGCCATGCTTTGGAACAGAATAGTGGCCGCCTTTTCTCTGCCTTGCAGCATGGGCACCTTCTCTACACGCACACGTACCTTTGGCTGTGCAACATTGCAAGCACATATCATTTCCTCGAGAAAATCCACGTGATCCCCCGCGCCACCTTCTAAGAAGGTAGCCACGGTGGCGGAGCTTGCTGACTGGCTTGGCCGTCTAAGGAATGTCGATAACGTGTTTCTCCATGAGCACGGGTTCTCAACATGGGAATGATCAGCTCGTCCTGTTCAAGAACTGCATGAGAAAGTGTGTATTGAAGTACACCAGCAGACTCTCTTGTTGGATCTGCCACTATCATTACCTGCTGCATTACTCTGCGTGGCAGCGCATTCCCACCCCCTTCCATTGCCCTCCGTGGCGGCCCCAACAGCCAGTACTAGCCTCGACTCCATGCCACCTGAGAGGGCTCTGGAAAGGAGGATGGGAGAGGAACGTAAAATGCAAGGTGGTCATTATTTTGTTTTGTTTATCCAACGAAGTAAAACTGCATTAACAGCTAGTTGCTTGGTTTTTGCTCCTAACAAATTTGTGCATTTTTGGGAATTTATCCTAAATTTAGAGCGGTCTTGCTTTGCTGGAACCACCTTTTAGACTTGGTCAATTCCATTAACCTCAATGGTTCATGATAAAGCCACTTTTATCCTAACTTTACATGTCATTGCCTCAAGTAACACCACCCAGTAGTATTTTTTCCCCTTTGTCTCGAAACACAGGAGAAATAAGTAAATAACAGTTTTTGAAAAAAAAAAATTGAAGTAAATAATAAACTTTAACATATTCATAATAAATAATAAACTTGTCATGTAAATGATTACTAGGGGTGACAATATGGGTCGTGACACGACGATATGACTTGAAAACGATATGAATTTTGCAGGTTAGGTTGGGAAAAATAGGGGGCGGGCGGGGCGGGTCGATTTCGGGTGACCCAAATTGACACAGAAAAATGGTCGTGTTCGGGTTGGACCCGTAGAACTTGAACACAACCCATTTTTTTCCATGTCAATTTCGGGTTAATTTTCGTGTCAATTTCGGATCAATTTTCGTGTTAATTTCTTATCGCGGGTCAATTTCGTGTTAAATTCGTGTCAATTTCGTGTCGCGGATCAATTTTGGTTCGTGTTGTGTCGCGAGTCAATTTCATATCACGTTTCAATTTCGGTTCGTGTCGTGTCAACCTGTTTCGGGTTCGTGTCGCGTGTTGAAGTCGTGTTCGTGTCGCGGGTCGTGTTCGGGTCGGGGGAAAAAATTCGACACGCCACGAACCTGACACGTAATACGAATTGCCACCCCTACATCTGGTGAATAATAAATTTAGTATTTACATAGTAAAATTTTCATTTATCTAATAAATTTATTATTTAAAGATGTTAAAACCTTATTATTTACTTTAATCATTTTCATAAATTTATCAAAAAAATATTATTTTTGTAAAAATGTTATTTATTATAATTTCCAAAAAAAATAAAAAAAATAAAAAAACACATTTCAGAACAATGACTGGCATGTACCCACTCAAACTTTTAAAGTTCAACTTTTGCTTCTAATATTTTCTTAAAATTTCAGTAATGCCCCAACGTATAAAAAAAAATTGTATTTATACTCTCAATCAATAATTAAAATCTATTCAGTATTCAACTAAAAGTTATCTCTAATTCTTTTCATGGTGCCCAGAAAAATTTTTCCAGAGAACAATGAAAGTTATTACTCAAGTGCTTGGAATCTTGGTGTACAAATATGAAGGCCCTCACAAGATTAAACCAAAATTAAATAGCACTGTTTATTCTCCCCAGCAACTCCATGCTTCCTTTTTTTGACTTAGGAAAATAGAATTTCCAATAGCTACAGAAATGTTGTGAAGTCAACATGCTAAACTAAAACATGCTTTTACCGGCAATGGCGAAGCGATTTTATCCACAAGCAGAGACCCCTTAGCTTCCCGTCGGTTACCGACGCATATCATGAACACCTTACTGGTTTGCCTGGTATGTGATGTTAATTATGACATTGCAGGATCAAATCTTTGATGAAACTTTAAAAAAATGTGAGCCGTGCGAATCTGAATGAGCCCGAACGAGGGGAGACAAGCTTTTGACCATATTAACTCTTGGCATTTAATTTCTCGAGGAGGATCTTGTTCAGAAGCCCTGGATTTGCTTTACCTTTGGATAATTTCATAATCTGCATATAGGAAAATATTATCACTAGGTAAGGGAAAGGAGCTAAATATAGAAATAAGGCCAAACACTGAATTCTGTAGTACCTGTCCGGCAAAGAAACCTTGTAACTTGGTCTTTCCACTGCGATATTGCTCTAGCTGCTTTGGATTCTCAGAAAGCACCTTGTCTACCATTTTCTCGATTTCTGCAGGATCCGCTATCTGTAAACGAAACTCGTGAGAGAACTCAACCAACTTCAACTAAGAATATATCTTATAGATAGATGTAAACATTTTTCTGCTCTATTATGTTTGATCCAGATATAGTGCCTCCTTTTTACTAAATATCTAGCAACACATGATATCATACAAACCGAGTTCAAGCAAGATTGAGATCTTTTTCGGTAATCATAAGTAAGATTCAGTTCTAATTAGCAACTGTTTTTTCAAATTTTAAGACAGTAGTACGTATGTATGAAAATTGCACCTAGAAGACGACCATTAAAGAACCTGACACCAGAACGACCTTCAACAATAAATTGAATAACTTGCCTGAACCAAATTCTTTTCTTTTATGATTCCCTTGACGGTTCCACCTTTTGCCAGTAGCTCAAACAATATCTGCAAATTGTACGGAGAGAGAATTTAGAAAAAATAAATAAATAAACATATAGTTGTCAAAGACTACTGGTGAAAAACCCGTCACAAGATGTTAAGCAAATTAATGTAATACTATTATGCAAAAGGCCACCACCTAAGAAAACTCAAACCCCACCCCAGCTACAATAAATGTCTCACTGGCCCCCTGGATACTGAATTAGAATAAGGTCTGCAGCCAATCGTGTGGGGGCAAAATATTGGACATGCCTAAAACTTGGATATTAAATTATAAGTCCGAAACTTATCATAAAGCTCAAGACGTAATGACAATTTTAAAGAGTTCAATTATAGGAGTTTGAACTCAGAGTTTCCTTATCTACACCATGTCCCAAAAGCTTTTGCCGTCAGGAGGTTGGCCAACATTAGTTTTATATTCTTAGAAAATGCCAAACCCGTTAATATGCATACCAGGACGCAAAGGACGGAAAGAAGAGAAAACGTATATATATACATATATATGTATATATGGAATTGTTGAAGATGAAAGATTTTTGAGAAGGTGAAAATTTACCTGTTTCCCAATCTTCCCACTAATAGTTCCACCTTTTATAGAAGCTATCAACTCAGACAACTCTTGAGGAGTAAGCTTAACCTCCCTGATAGTCAACTTTTCATTTTTTAAATAGGCAGCAATATCACCCATTATCCAGTTGGCGGCGAGCTTCACTTCCGCACCGTTTGCTATGGTTGCATCAAAAAATTCTGCAACCTAAACATAAAGTCAGCACTAAGCTTCATCTCAGACCAATTACCATAACTTACTTGGGGACTTCAAAATAAAAAAAAGAATCATATCAACCAGTACAGTTATTCAGCATATCATTTCAGGTGACTTACATCAATGTCATTTGTGAGGAACAGAACGTCTTGCATGCTTAGACCCATATTTTCGTACCTCCGTCGTTTTGTTTCCGGAAGTTCAGGCAGAGAACTGCAAACATTATCAACATATTCTTGAGTGAGGGTAACTTCTGGGAGGTCTGGTTCTGGGAAATATCGGTAATCGGCAAGGCCTTCCTTTTTCCTCATTGTAACAGTTTTCTGAAATAAAGAAGAAAGGTTACTCAGAGCAAAAGTAACTTATACAAAGTATTTATGTAGAACTTGATACAGCAACAAGATTCAGTAATAACCTGAGCACCTTCTTCCCATTGACGAGTTTCCTGTACGATTTCATCCTCCCGTCCCTGACTGTAAAGAAGTGCCTGCCTTGAAATTTCAAAATCAATTGCCCTGCTCACTGCAGAGAACGAATTTACATTTTTTATCTCAACCTGCCAAAACATAGTGCAATCAGAATTCACATGAAAACAAATATAGCAAAACCTCAAAATGTCAATATAGATTATCTTTAGTGCGGACGACTATAATTGTAACTACCAATAATGTCAAAATTTGTAAAATTTTAGTAGCAAAAATTTATTTAAAAAAATAAAAACGTGTGGTTTCCTTCTTTGTCAGGAATTGTGGCATCAGCGTATATGCATCCGCTCACACACCATTACCGACAAACAATTGTGCCGCATGAAATAACAACATGGAGTTAATTTACTTGTTGGAAAATAGAACCAATGGCAGAAACCTTTTCAATACCCGTTGGATGAAGCATTTGGATAAAAACTAGTTCAATCCTCAGAGAGAGAAAACAAAAAAGAAATTACTCATGCCAAAAGGGAATACTTATGCCCCTTCTTTATAGACATATCTAGCCTCAAGAATAACAACAGGCTGAAATATTAACATCGTACCTTCGGAACGTTGTATTTCAAAGATCATGAACCACCCACAAGCTATGAATGACATTTTCACAACATAAGAATTAGTGGAAAGTATCCACGACCTCCAACCAAATTCTACTGTCTTTTCCTTCGATGTTTCTATTGTAATTATCAATGTTATTTCTTTTGGATTCCAGGTTCCCAATTCTCATGAAGAAAGGGGAGAAAAAGTTAGTTACCTTCGTCCCAAACTTTGATTGTCCAATTGGTCTGATTGAGACATTCACATCACAACGAAGTGACCCTTCTTGCATATTGCCATTACTAACTCCCAGATATCGAACCAAACGCTGCAATTCTGCAGCATATTCTGCGGCCTCAATACCTGTTCTCATATCAGGTTCCGAAACAATCTCAAGCAAGGGCACCCAGCTCTATTTAGATCAACCTGCAAGTAGAAACAATTGAGAGAAGAAAGTTAACAAATCATACTCTTGAAAATGACTACTTTCCCGTTCTATGGACAAAGCCTTTGTTTCTACAATTTGGAATGCAACAAAATTCATTTTCCAAATTTCCAACCATGGTTCTTTCAATCTGTGATCTTCTGAATTGGATCCCATTACTAAATGGAATCAAAATGACTTTAGACTGGCAGAAGGTCCTTTCAATTGTCAAAATCCCTTACTTGAATGAAACTAGATCTCGTGGAACCATATTGCAAGATTCATTTTGTTCCTGTCTAAAAGATCAATCCTTGTTTTCCAATCCCACATTGTCTAAACAAATCCAATTCTCTCTCAGATGATCATGAATCAATCTGATTCATGTGGATTCTTCCCCCAACTAAAGAAGGGGACCATGGCGGAATCCCATAAATGAAATAAAACTCAATATTCCAATGTTCGCCCGTCTTTTCTAAAGTTCCTTTACAAAATGCTTCTAAGTTAACATAACATAAAAGGAGAAGCCCTTTTGTTATACAATTGGACATTAGTCAAACAAAAGGACTCTCAAACAATGGACTCAAACCATGCATCCTATCATCACCAGAGAAACAGGAAAGCAAGTCTATAATAAAAATCTAGTTCAAAGAGGTGGAAAATAGTTACTT
The DNA here is from genome assembly GCA_025413025.1 of Ficus hispida. NCBI lineage: Eukaryota > Viridiplantae > Streptophyta > Magnoliopsida > Rosales > Moraceae > Ficus > Ficus hispida. The sequence goes on along the minus strand of CM046368.1, from coordinate 11,924,668 downwards.
CAGAAAAACTTCCACTTTCCGAATGCATCAGCTTCCCTGCATCCTCTTCCATGTGCACCCTTGTAATGCCAAACCTCCTATGCCCACCTCCAAACTCCACCGGAAGGTCGACATCAATGTACCCGCCACTCGCGATCGGAACATCAAACTGAGATATCTGGTACCCTTTTGGAAGGTCCGGGTAGAAGTACTGTTTCCTATCAAACTTGGAGTTCAAAGACAGCTTACAATTCAGCGCAAGTCCCAATTTGAGTGCAAACTCAATGACCTTCGAGTTCAAAACCGGCAAAGCGCCGGGCAGGCCCATACAAACCGGGCAAACAGTGGTGTTTGGAGGCGTGCCGTAGCTGTAGGCACAGCTGCAAAAGGCCTTGGTGAGAGTTGAGAGCTGCACATGGGTTTCTATGCCAATGACTGCCTCATAGTCCTTGAGGATTTTCTCATCAATGGTTTTGAAGTTGGCAGGGTGGGAGAGAGTATTCTTGACCTCAGGTGAAGTGGCCTTCTCTTGCGTAGCTGTTTGGGATTGTGTGCTTTTCATTGCGCAACACAAAATCCCATTTTTTCTTCTGAATAGAGCTTTTGGGTGGAAGTAAAAAGGGAGGGTTTGGAGGCTTCTGAATATTATGGAAGCCATTATAATGTTGGTAATTCAATTGGGTTTCAGTCAGAATTTACAAGACCTGTGTCAGGAAAGTATGAAACGAGTATATGAATTTGAGGCTGAAATCAATACACACAAGTGAAAATATTGAACACCCAGATGAGATATATTACCAAGCGACCAAACTCGCTACCAAAAACAAAACTTGATACCAGTTAGAATACTTTCCTTGAAACCAATTATAGAGAGAGCAAATAGTAAGAAAAGACTCCAATTTTACGTACTTGGGGAAGAAGAGGTGGTGATACGCGGCAAAGAGAGGCAAAGGAGGGCGCTTTTGACAGCCTTCCAACAGTCATCCATAGCACAACGATTTTTCACTGCAAATTTTTTTTTTTTTTTTTGGTGGAGCGGTGTCAATTTCCAAAACAAACCTTTAAATTAAAAAAATGACAATAAAAACAACAAAGCAGGTGGGCGTGCCGGAGTGGTTATCGGGCATGACTAGAAATCATGTGGGCTCTGCCCGCGCAGGTTCGAATCCTGCCGCTCACGCCTTTTTTTTTTCCTCCCTGCTTTTTTAATTCTTTCTTTTTCTTTTGCTATTTTAGGGAAGAGGAAATTGGTCATTTGGGCTGCAAAGTTTGTCAAGGATCATTTTGGGACCCAATTCATAGCATCAAAATGTTGGAAAAAAATCAAGACATCAATTAATAGTAATTAAATGCCAAAATTTGGTCCCATTACATACTTCTATGTTATTAAAAGGAACCAAGGTGTCAAATTTTACGTTGTTTTTTTAATATTTGGTGGTAAATGTACCATACAAAACTAATTATCGAATTCATCATTGTATCAGAAAAGTGATTTTCCGATTTAGGTGTTAAAAATTTAATTTAATCAATTAGCAAAATAACACATACATTTTTTAAAAGTTATCCCAAAATTTTTAATAGCAAAATAATTTCAGAACAACCAATAACGATGAGGAATATCCAAGTTTTTAGATAGTTGTTTCTATGTAAAAAAAAAAAAAATGGTTTATTTTGCTAATTTCTCTTTTTGATGTTGTCATTTTGGTAAATAACTACATGTTTGTCATTACATGGAAAATGCTCTTAGTTGAACTCCTCTTTATCAAATTCCTAGAAAAAGCACGAGAAAGAAGTCTATCAAAGTTCTTATAGAAAAGTTTGTAAAAGAAGTCAACTTTCATTAGAGGATTTCTGTTTTAGTCACAGATAAATAGACGAAAAAAATTATCTTCCTATAAAATATTTCCTAAAGCGAGATTAATTTGTCAAAAGCAAAGACGACTTTAGAGAAACAAAGTGAGGGTGGATTTTCAATCGGAAACGGTTGGGGGTGGTGGGCCATAACTAATTTAACTGCGGTCCTTCTCCTCTACCTTAAATACTTCATATTATTGGATGTATAAGTATTATAACACGCTTAGAAGAAGAGAGAAAATCTTTCATTTTCCACCCACAAGAAGAAAAAAAGCAGAAGAACAAGAACAAGAAGAAAAGAAAAGAACATAGAAGAAGAAGAAGAAATGGAGGGACAGCAATCATGGAAGCCAAGGTTGTCCTTTAGGAACGCCACCATTGTGCTGTGTTTGGTGAACGTAGTCTCGGTCCTCCTCTTGCTTCAGGCCTTTCTCTCCTCTACTTCTTCTCGCTCCAAATTCCCCAACTCCCAACTCTCTTCAGGTCTCTCTCTCTCTCTCTCTCTCTCTCTCTCTCTCTCTCTAAAAGATTCCTGAAAAAGAACGAAATTTGGCACTTGGGTATTGAGAAAATTTGCAATTCATGCTGACCCTTTTCTCTAATTTCAATTCTCTCTGTGGTTCTATGAAAAAAGAACGAAATTTTGGAAATTGGGTGTCGAGAATATTTGCTAATCTTGCTGTCCCTTTAATGGAAATTTCACTTTTTCTCTGTATGCCGTTAAACAATTTTATGAAAAATCACACATTTCGGCACTTGGGTATTGTGAGAATTTACGAATCATGCTTACCCGTAATATAAATTTCAGGCCTTTTGTTGAATTTGTTTTGGATTCTTGATATTTTCTTTATTATTGGACGAACAATCCTTGGTTTTCATATGGGAGGGGTTTTGTTCCTTGTTGAGAGCGGGAAAATGATTTGACATGGTCCTGTTTATATCAACTTGCCTGATTGAAAGTGGCAAAAATTTGGTCCTTATGTGTAAAAAAGGAAACTTAGGTTTCCACAAACTATAGAATTTAAGAGACGAAACAACAATTTTCAGGTGAAATTCTAATCCATAGATTATGGTTCTGTATCTTTTGGTCGATCAAATTTGCCAAAATTAGATTAAACTTTCACAGATCCCTTTTCAAGAGTAATGCTATTATTAATGTTATAAAAAAAAAAAAAAAAAAAAAAAAAAAAAAAAAAAAACTACTTAGAATGCCTCCATGATTATGAATACGAGTCATGATGGCCAATGATATGGATTTCCAAAACTCACTGCTTCAGACATGGATTACGCTAAGCGTAACTGTGATGTAACGATTTCTTGATTTTATTTTGCATTCTTTGATCCTTTTTTCTGTGTATATGGTATACAATCTGAATTTTTGAACATAATGGGAAATTTAAATTGCAGCCCAACTCAGATACATCAGGGAATCTGAAGAGATACGTTTGCGATGCAACCTTTGGAACTATAAAAAGGGTATGTCATTAGTACTATAATTGCTTTTGTTCTATTTGAGAAGATTGATATCCACTTGAAAACTTTATGCAAATAATTGTTTTAATACGCTTCCTAATGAAATGTCATTTGGAAGCTGATTTATTATGTCTTAATATCAATTGGTGGTTCAAATTCTGGAAATTCAAGGAACGAACGCATTTGCATTGATATGAATGTTTCTTGCTTTTTTAGGTAAAAGAAATTCAACAAGAGGCATACGCAGAACCAGAAAAAGTCCAAGAGAAGGAAGCGAAGCAAACTGCAGCAGCTGATCTTTCTAAAAGATTGAAAGATTTGCGCTCCGTTAATGATGCAAATAGTATGAAAGGTCAATTCACTTCCATTGCTTTGAAACCTAATGTCCTCAGCATATAACTTCCTAGATTATTAACACATAGTTGTAGATCTCTTTGTTTGTGATTTTTTACTTTCATCTAACGAAGGAAGCGTGTTATAATGGCTAGTGGAGGCTTTTTTGCTTTTTCCTTTTTTGAACAGATAAAAACGACTCTTTAACTGAAAGATGTAGGATGTTAGTCCCGGCCCTGGTTCTGTTTGTTATTTCAGGCCACGATTTTATTGGATTGCACCTTAATGTGTTAATAAATTGATTTAAGTTGCATTCCGAGTCAAGAATATGTGTCAATTTGTGTGAGCTGGTCTGGTCAAAAGATGGTAAATTTTTTGCTTTGATCTCTTTTCATGTCATGAACTAAGTATAAAGGACTTCCATGCCAAACTACTCTTTACGATTTTAGTATAACTACAAAAATCTTGACAATATTCACAATATAATTGTATCACTATATGGTATGGAATGCTCCACAATCGAAATTTTCCAAGCTAGCATAAAGCTTCTTAATTGGGTACACAGCATGCCAGCATTAGTGCTGAAAATACGCCTGTCGCTATTTGTTTGTATTGAGATTAGACACTTTTCACCTCGAATGTTGTGAGAACACCAGAGGTATTCAAAATACTATTTCTATGATCAACTTGATTTTACTGATTTGTGTAATGTTTGGCAGCTTTGGAGGAGTGGCGTAAGCGGAAGATGGAACGAGCTAGGCTGCGCCAACTAGAGAGAAACGGAACACTGATGGCTCAAGCTTGACAGAATGTCCTATAGAAGATACTGATGTGAGGTTGGTTCTCCAAGTCAGATCCCGAAAACAAAGGAACTCCAAGTTGTCTGAAACCTTTTGTTTTCCCTTCCTTCTATACATGTAAATAACAGAGGATAGTGACTTGAACTGTGTTGATGTAATGACATAATGCTTTTTCTAGTAACAAAAGTTCCAAGGCTTTGCCTATATCTCGTTTTATTTCCCGTTGTTCCATAAGCTAAACTGTTTTATTAGATTATTGATTATTTCTTGGTCACAAAACCTTTGCACGCACCACCTCGCCTAGGGAGGCAACCTGTTCGACATTAGAACTTATCTTTCAACTTGCTTGATGAGCGATCTGCGCTTAGAAGCAAAGTGGCGATAAACTGTGTTTGCCTTAGGTATGGTGGCTTTTGTTCCCCAGCCTCTCTTTCTTAACCGGAAACTCATTTTATCGACTATCTAGGAAATCAGATCTTGCAAAGGTACAAGTAAAATGTGGAATGGAAGTACAAGTAAAATGCGGAATGGAAGTATCTCAAACATAATAAACAAAAGTAGATATAGTGTAACTGGCAAGGAAGTGGGCTATGCTAACGATATCCCGGAATGGGGTGTAGAGAACAGAGTCACTTGTAGCACCACGAACAATATCCGTCATGTCCTCCATGACTGCTTCTAGACCTCAAGTGGAAACTCTTTTAATGGCTCGTACCACATTAAGCGCTTCCAACTCAAGAATTCGATCAGAGAAACCACAACGCCTCGCAAGCTTCACACCTGCCCTAGCCACAAGGTACTAGGCAACATTGGGGCGAAAAAAGGCCAAAGAGTTGGAAGAAGAGAAGTAAAAATTTTTGCTTTTTAAGTTATGATTTAGACTTTAAGAAAAAAAAAAATTGAAAGAGCTTTCAAAAACATAAATAAGATTTTATTTTTGTCGTTTTATAAAATATTCAAACAAAGACAAAAATATGCGAGACGTTTTGTTGTAACTTTAAAATGACTGCTCGTAAGTTTATGACTAATACAAGACTTTTTATTAGTTTTGATTCTCTGCTGTTTTAAAAATCGCATCTAGGTCTCCAAAGTTCTTAAATTGATTCAAACACTACTTGACATTGAAAAAGAAACTACAAATTTCAACCAAAAAAAAAAAAAAAAAAAAAGAGCTAGAGCCAAATTGTAAAAGCATAACTTCCATTAAATTCCATTAGGACCCTATATTTTTTACCTTAATTATTTTAGGTGTGTCGATTCCTTATAATTCGGTATGTGTAAGTGATATGGATTCCATATAAATCGATGGGTTGATAGAGGTTGTGGTGAGTTTCGGCCTCTCAGATTAAAAAAAAATCACCACATGGTACACATTCTGATCATGTCGAAAGTGATTGGAGTTGCATAAGAGACTAAGCAATAGTGGTTTGGTGATAAAAGAGACGTGCACATCGTAAAACCACTATAAATCTTTGATTGCACTCGTTCTTTTTCCTAAAGTTCTTTTAGTTTTTGCTGATTGGTTAAATTTGAGAATCATGGTTTAATTTTTAATAACTTTCCAATAGTTTTGTATAAAAATTTCTAAACAGATTTTAAATCTCAAATCAACCTCATTCTCGGGTAGTCATTTTTTGTTTTTTTTTTTTTTTAATAAGCAAAATAACAAATTAAAAAAAAAAGACTATTCTAATATTTCATCCAAGTACCTCTAAAAGTGATTGACTTCTAAAACTCTGTTAAACAAGCTTAAATCCCGAATAATCAATAGATCTCTCGTTGATTTTTTTGGAGATGCCTTGGTTTCTATTAATTTACAAACATGAGAGTCAGAAAACTAAAACTCAGCATTAAAAAACTACAAATAAATATTCACTTACAGAATTTGGTTTACTTCAAGAGGTACCCTTTAACAGCTGGCCATTAAAAAAGTCATGGCCTATAAATTGAACAAACTTTATACTATATTTGGTAAAGGGATGAAAAACAAAAATGGAGACAAAATATCTAGAGGTGGAAAAAAGAAAGATTTTACTCCTCATTATTTGATAGAAGAGAAAGAAAAGAGAAAGAAAACAAACAATCAATATATATTACAATGATATGAAAAAATTCGAGATTAAAATACTTCCTTTGCATATCTTTTTTTTTTTTTTTCGGTTAACATCTTCTCTCCCATATTCTTTCCAAAGTTGGAAGTATTTAAAAATGATTGGGTCCCACCAATTTACAACTTCCTTTCTATCCAATTTCCTCTCTACAAAACAAAGATTCTCTCTTTTATAATCCCTTTTCTGATTTCCTTCGTCATCCTTTTCCACACTACCAAACATAGGCTTAGTGTGATGAAGTTTTCCAGCCCATTAATAGGAAAATTAAAGTACAGAACTAATAACTTACTAGAAAAATTGAAGGGCATAAAGGGAAAAAAAAAAGATGGTTTTTACACAAACAACACTGTTGTTCTGATGAGACATCAGTTTCTATACAAGTTTTACCCAGTTTTGTACTTCATATATATACAGGCTAAAAGAATTTAACCCAAAAAAAGACAGAAAAAGAAAGAGAAAAAGTTATCAGACGAGTTAGGCCTACATGCTTGAGAAGGCTTCTGGCAGACTGGTCCTCTTAGCATGTGCTGTGCATATGCTTCATCCTGAAAATGGAACAAAAGAGCACTCCTTTCACTTTTTTCCTCAGTACTAGGAACATTTCATCTCTGGTCACTTTTACTTGGCCAATAAAAGTGAAAAATCATTGCCAAAACACAAAAAAAGTCTTTGCCTTTGATATCACACTTGAGCACCCAATTTCCCAAAAAGGATGAGGACCAGAAAATCCAGGTAAGCCAGGTCAAAAAACTTGGTTTCTAACATAAAAAGTAAGAGTCCCATCTGCATAACGTAAAAGAAACTAATGAGTATTGATACCATGCAAGTGCATAAAAACTCGCACTTGCAGTGTCAATTGTTCTCAAAGGATGAAATAGCTATTAGGAAAAATTTATGGTTCTGGCAGGGTACTGCAGTTTTAGCCGTTGGATTGTTATGACTAGAAGCAGTTTTGTGTGTCGGGTTGTTTAATGAGGCACTTACAAATCAAACCGTTGAAAAGTTAATCCAATGCTAAAATAGCAGAACCTACTGATAAAGTAAAAGTACAGTTCCTATCATAAGATTTGCCTAGTTATTCGGAAGTAAAAAGGAAGCAAGCAGAAGCACGAACTCAGAACTCATAACTAGTCTCTGGTTGTAAAAGACACAATTAAGAACTTACTCTAGAATCAATCAGATTCAGAATGGATCTAGGCTATTGTTTAATCAAATTTCTAGAGGGAAAACGACAAGTTTTCAAGCAGCATATATTGTTCAAGACAATATTCTAAATGTTGTGAAACACGTAATTTCCAAATGGGACCTGTTTGGTTTTTCATTCCTGCGTTTCAATTTTTAGAGCCTAAACAAAGAGGGATGCTGTTTCAGGGTAACTGGTCAACTCAAATATACTACTTCTGCACAATAGGTGCGCATCAACAAATTATCTGAGCCAGTTAAACCAAGAACACACTCAAGCACGCTCGCCTCTCAAAATAACTGCTCAGGAATAAGAATGCAGGAACAGCATAAAAGTGACCATCTTATCACCATCTAACGAACTACTGGTTTTCTCAAGCAGTTGAAAGAATTAAACAAACCAATTAACACAGATGCACTAATGAATCTACAAAAATGTCCACGAATGACATGCATTTTCACAAATCAAGACCGCTAATTTATAAGTTTACTACATATTATGTACCTCTGCCTATGACACTTTTAAGAGCACGGACTGCTCTCAAGGACAAGTTTTACAAGAACCGTCACCTCTAATCAATATATAGCGCAACAACAGGATCCTAGTTTCTAGAATGGAGAAAATGTCATCATAATTCTTTACCAATGGAAAGAAACAAAGGGATACGATGACCTGAATGCCAAACAGCTTTCAATCGAAGGAAATGACTTTTCATGAAAAGAATCAGAACACTGGAAACTCAACCGAAGAATAACTTGTCACGCATACTAAAAAAATAAAGGAAAAAAATAACTTCTCACACTGTTAAACTGTTAGGTACTAGAAAGTCACCCTAAGTGAAGGATTGTAGACAGGTGATTACCATACTTATGCCGAAAGAAAGCAAAAAAATAACAACAATAATTAGTATGTCTCAAGTGTTTGAACAGAACGTGATCTTTTTTGAACGAGAAGATAACACTTAAAACTTTTTTTTGGGGGGGGGGGGGGGGGGGTGGTCACAATTAAAGTTATAAGGGTCAGACTATAAACATCCTATCAACCATAAATCGCAAGTTTTCTAAATACATTTCTACTTCATCATAAAACAAGTACTTGTATTTTCAATACAAGTGTTAGTTGTGTATATTTTCAGCTAATTGATATCAATACAAGTTAGCTTTCAGTCCTGTCCATGAGTTTAGAACAACATTGTTACTTTAGCAGGAGAGGAAAAACCAGAATCAGGTTGCAAGCCATGTGCATTTTCTATTAAATGTAGCATGATGAGTCGATGACCACTTATTATACGTAAAACTCCCATTTTATAAAAGCATTGCCATTTAGTGAAATCCATGTATATGAACTCAGAAGAATCCGAACTAGCCCAAAAACTGTTTTGCAAGTTATTGCAAGAGGCATTTTCTTTACTTTATTTCTCTATGCTTCTTGCTGTCGCTGCCACTATAATGTTATATTTATCTAACAACAAAAACCCTACCTTATCCTCTAATGTCGGTAGTAATATCCAAATTAAAATCTTGGCTAGGTATCCAAAACCTATCAATAAGATTGACAGTTCTGAGAGATCTAGTCAACGACTGCAGAAGTAGAACTAAAACTTCTGAGTCCCAATGAATGTCCGGACCAGCCTCAATGTTCACCTTACATAAAACCAAATTTAATATCACCAACTACGCTAGCATCTTAGGGATGCATAAACATGTACCCATTATGCATGAAAGCAAATTTAACATCTAAAGCATGATCTCTCCACAAACTCAAAAAAACCACTCCTGAATGTATTAAAATAACAAAAAAAGAAAAGAAGATGAAGTTCTGATGATTGAATTGAAACCAACAAAAGGATCTCGATCCATAATAGGGTGATTGACTCGTGTGAATATAAAAGAAGTACAATCATAAGCCTTAAAGTCAGGAGAGAAAGTAATCAATATGAATACCAAAGAACATATGATCAAGGGTTAAATGGTAAAACATGAAAAGGGAAAAACAGTAAGACAGTATCTTATAGATCCCGATATAATTGAAATCACCTAGCATGTAAGTGTAGAAGGAATAAATCAATAACCGAACAAAATTTGCATTGCTAGCAATTCTACAATCACGAGACACATGCACTCCATCGTCTCGCCAAAATTTTTAAGAGGTCCGATGCTCTGAACTATACTTGATTTTCTGATGTCAATAATGGTTACAAAATAAATAGTAAGATCACCTAGCACCTATGACTAAGACTATATAGCTCTCATTGGGCTAGGGATACAACAAAAGAACACTGAAAGATAGCTATCGAGTGAAAACAATCTCATGATGAGAAGGCAAAAGGTGCAAGAAGATTCGATTATGAACCAAGTAAGGCAACTATTGCTGAGATCAAAGGTTGAGTTTACCTCTGTTAATCATGTCTCCATAACTCCACTGCATATTCAGAAGTACACCGTGCCCCTCAAAAATCACTTAGTTGCAAATAGAAAGTTTTGGTGTCCATTCCTCAGCCACCCCGTAGTCAAGGCTGAGCTCCCTCAGAGGAGGGATGTTTTCCATCGCAAACAACATCAGGTGGGGAAACATTAAATTGTTGTGGTCATATAGCACAAACTGCACCAACACATTAGGAGTCGTACTGTGGGTCATATAACAAGCAACATTCCTCATTTTCGACACATCAATTGCAAAATCCAATGGTGGCATTGGGGGATATCCTGGCCGCACATAGTCAGAGAAAATTTGAGACAAATCCCCCCATTCCGCCCATCTATCAGAGAACCGATGTGGATAAACCAAGTTATCACCATTCATCGAAATGACATGTGCCTGTTCCCTAGTGAGCACAACCCCAGTATACTCACATATAAAAGAACCGGCATTTATCAAGTCCAACGACCTAACTCCCCAACCTGTTTCCCTCGACCTAAACACCTCCAGTCTACTCTTCAGCCCATGCTGCGAAACCCTATTCCGACACTGGGGCGGACAATGGCAAAACGGCCCACATTCAAACACCACAGGCTTGCCTCTCAAGAGAATCCCATTATGATCATAAGCAAACTCACCACCGTTCTTCATAGCACAGAAGCAATCCTCTCCGCAACCCGAAGTGCACTCACACCCGGTACCATTCCCCGACTGGTGAAACGCAAACGGCGGGAACACAGTTCTCACAAGATAGTCATAGTATAAAGGCTCCTGATCAGAGTCCATATCATTGAAAAGCAGAACCGGGTAATTCTCCTTCTGCCTCGAGATATCCAAACTCAGATAACCCACAGGTCTCAACGCCAACGGCTTAGTCCTAAGACTCGCCGCAAACCTGAGAACAGAGCTACCCATCTCGGGTTGCCCCTCGATTCTCACCAACTTATACTTATAAACACCAAAACCCGACTTGCCCACATCAAACCAACAATCCAATATCTTATACAAGCCGTCATAAACATAAACCTTAGCATTAGTTGTAATACTACCAGGATGTTTGATTCCTCGGATAACCCTTACCTCAATCCCATAGTGCATACTTCTCTCCAAGGCCAGATTCCCACCTTCCAGCTTCTGATGAACACATTGCTTGTTGAACTTGTCCTGTCCACCATGGCCAGTGTAGATTATCACATCGCCGGCGTCTTCGTCGTCCTCGTACCCGCCGGAGACGATGACACTGGTGGCGATAGGCTCGCCATTGGAGCTCTGGCTCGCCGGGACATAGTCAATCCCAGCTTGGACCTGACCATGCAATCCAACGACGCACAATTCCATTCTGAAGAAGAACAAATCGCCAATGTAAACCCCGGGGATGGAGCCGACGATCCTCTTGTCCCGGTTGAGCCACAAATCGCGGTCTCTCATGATCGACGAAGCCCTCAAATCGCCTCGCGCCTTCTTCATGCCGAGGCCCAGGCCCTGCTTCTTCTCCTCCGCCGCCGAGGATAAAACCCTAAGCGAGTCGAACATCATCCTCGTCCGCCGCACCACGTTGCGGAAGTACCTCTCGTCCTCGATTCCGAGATTTGTGACTCGGACGAGCTCTGCCGACCGCGGGGTCCGTCGCCGGGGAGTCACGACCTCGGCGACCTGGTTGCTCTGCTCCGGATCGGGGACGGGGACGATTGCGCGCGAATTGGGGTCGCAGTCCGGCACGACGCCGTTCTGCGAGAAAGCCGTCTTGAAGAGCTCCGAAATCCGGAAGAACTCCGAGTAGACATTGTTCTCGTCGGACTGAATGACGGCAAGAGGAGCGTGACTAGGAGTGAGCTGCTCCTCCTGCTGCGGCGGCGGCTGCTGGGGCCGAGAATTAGGGCTCGGGTTGGGGAAGAATGGTTCTTGAGGAACTTGCCGCGGCTCTTGGAGCTGGTGTGTTTGAGTTTCGTGGTGGTGAGAGGTGAACGTCTCGTCGAAAGGCTCGCTCTTCGGCTCGCGCTTGGGGACCTTCAAGGCGGCGATTGCCGTGGCCTTCGCCGCCGCCGTCGACGAAGCCTCTGGGAGAAGATTGAGATCCTGAAAGGGAAGGAGAGAGCCCATTTGGTAGTCGGAAACGAGGTTCGGAGGCAGAGAATACGGGGGTTTTACATGAAGATTTGTGAGATTTTTCTTCAAGGTTTTTCGAAGAGCTTGGAAGGTGCTTTCATGGCGGATTTTGAGCTGTGTGAGAGAGAGAGAGAGAGAGAGAGAGAGAGAGAAGGAAGTTTTTGTTTTTGTTTTTTTCTAATTTTCTTTGATTTTTTTTTTTTTTTTGTGTTTTTGCTTTTTGTTTAGTCGGAGTTTCCGAAAAGTGAAAAAAAAAAAATTTTTTTTTTGAACAAAATAAACCTGTAAGAAGTTAAGCTGTTTGGACGGAATTGCCCCTGATGGACCGAGTTTGAATATTTATTACAGTCTTGAGAAGGGGGTTGGGACAGACCCAAAATTGAGAAAACGGTAAAAAGTTTAGGTAATAGTGAGGTAATGTTTTTTTTTTTTCTTTTGTTTTTTTTTTTATTTTTTTGCTTATCATAGTGAGGTAATGTTTGAAACCGTTCTGCTCTATTTAGTTGGTAACCAATAGAATCATTCCACGTCATCAGGGAAAAAATTAATTCCACAACAGAATTACTTGTTTTTTTGTGTAATCCTAAAAATTTTGTCAAATTAATACCCAACATTAAGATGCATTTCGTACTAAAATTTAGATTCTAAAATTTAAATTTAGATTTATTATATATTATCGAGGTGTTTGAATTATTTAAATTAAAAAATATAAAAATTTTAAATATATTTAAAAAAATTAATATAGAGCTTGTTTCATTTTTATTCGTCTAAAATTCTATATAATTTTTTAAAAAATCATCTTATTTGAACTTGTTTATACAAAGTTATAGACTTCTAAAATTTGAGTTATAAAACTACATAAATAGTAAAACCGAAGGAAAAATACAAAAATTAGATTGTATTTATATGATTTGGATTGTTAATCCAAACAAACCTTAAGCCTTACCCTTATTTAGTACATTGTATTGGAATTCTCATTTTGAAAAGTTAGGAGGTTCACACACCATTTGGAATTCAAAAAAATGCATTATATTTCAAATTCAAATCTATCTTTTATTGTAGTTTTTTGAATTTTGCACCACATTTATTTTTCTTTCTTCTGAGCATTATATTCTCATTTCAAAATGAATTGTTTCAAAATGTCAATCATTTTGGACTTTTGTTTGAGTGAGAGAGAAAATGAGTCGGATATATATTACAAAACATTGAAAAATGTGTTGAAATTAACACTCCGTTTGGCGGAGAGAAAGAAAATAGGAGGGAAATAAAATTTTTACAAGATGAAAAATTGGAATGATAGAAAAGAAAGTTTTCTTTTATGTTGTTTGGTATATAAAAATGAAAGAAAATTAAATATTTGTATATTTACTATTTTATCCATGTAATCTATATTGTTTCTCTTTAAAAATTAAAAAGTATCATTAGTTGTGACAGGGTGGATTTGGTTTTCCTCCACTTTTGGAATGATTAAAATAAATGGGTCTCACTATAATTTTTTTTCCACCATATTTTATTTTCTATTCTCCTTTCTTTGTACCAAATAACCTACTCACTAATTTCCATCTAATTTTCTCTCATCTCACTTCCTTCCTCCATCTTTTCCATCTTACTAAACATAGCATAAATTTTTCTTTTTTAACTTTCCTTTAAAAAATAACACACTTTTTTATCTTTATTTTTATCTTTCATATTTTTCAATAATTATTGGGAGAAAGAGCAAGATAGCAGTTTTGAAAAAAATAATAGTAAATAAATTATAATATAAAATTTTAAATATATTAATAAACAGCTTAATTAAATTTATGATCACATAAAAACAACAAAAACCCTCATCCTTCCTCCTCTCTCTTACTCCTCCTCTCTCTTTCTTTCTAACATGTAACTATGTACACAATTTTATTATTAAAAATCAATTATAAATCCGTTATTTTCTAAAAAAATCAAAGACTTTCTCGAAAATCCAAAATATATTATAATTTATCATCATTTAAAAAACATGTTATAAACTTCAAAAATACCTATAATATTTATTATAATTTTATTATCTTTTCCTCTTTTTTCTGAATTTAGAGAGGATGATTTTAAACAATTTGAGGCATTGAATTTTGAGAAGTCCATGCAAATCTTATAATAGCACCCATGTGAACGAAAACATTTTTTGGTAAATATGTGAACATACAATTTGGATCATACATCGCCTCACTCTCAAGTGTATTTAATATTTTATTTATATAATGGTAAATTTACTTTCGGTTAAATCTGCAATCATTATACGATTTGTTTTTTGTTTAGTTGGAAAGGTGGATGATAAATCATAAAATGTAATAAGAAAAGACATTATTAATTTTTTTTTTGTTAGGATTTGAGCCTAAACCTTACGAATTATTTAATTGCTAAAAGTTTATTTTTATGGGTTTTAATATTTATTTTATTAGAGGATTAGATATTCGAAGACAAAAGTGTAGGATGAAAGTTATTTTTTACTTTGTTTATAAATATAAAACTGGTACAACTTCAAATATATAAAATTGGAACCAAACCGCTCACTCGTTTTCCTTAAAAAAGAAAAAAGAAAGAAATTTATTGTAAAAGGGCCTTTTTTTAAGAAGTTTTTCAATAAATAGCTGAAGTTTTTAAAAATCAGTTCAAAAGCCCTCTTTTTTAAATGTTCAATCAATTTTCTTAAATGGTCAATTAGTGATTGACCGCGTAATCTAGTTAATTTGATCGATCAATGATTGATTAATGATCAATTAATAATTAACCGAGTCTGAAAAAATGACAAACGACTATTTTGTTAAACAAAAAAAAAAAATTAGGTCATCTATTAGATTATGTGATTAAAAAAAGATCAATCAACCTAATTTTCCTTCAAAAAAAATTACAAAATCAAGATAATTACTCAATTTTATGAGTTTGGTGATGAATTAAAGCAAAAACATAGCAAATTCTTAATAAGATTTTTATGAAAAAAAAAATCACATCTAGTAATATATATATATATATATATATATATTAAAAGCAGTATCGCATTTTTCATTTTAATAAAATGCAAAATAAATTTATATCCTACAATCAATTAGTTTTTCAAATTTAAGTTTTATCAAAGGACAATGTCAAAGATCTTAAGTGGAGGTACAACTCAAATATTCGCAAGTGCTTTTAATATTTCTCAGATATTGAAGGTGGCGTAAATTTACGTTAGATTAAATCTGCAATCACTTTAATTTTGCTTTTTGTATAGTTGGAAAAGTGATAAATAAATCTTAAAACAAACATGCTTTTGGGACGAAATTATCATAATAGGCCAATCTTTTCGACAGGGACTCAAGGACAAAGGCAAAACATTAGAAATAGTAATGTGAAGAAATAATGTAATAATATTTGTAGGGTTGCAATCAGAGTAGGTGGGGTCGGAAATGCTTTTCCATCCCCCTCTCGTCCTTTCAAATAATCTTCATTCCCGTTTAAGGGCTGACGGGGATGAGATTGGAAATCTCTGTTAGAGATACCTTCTCTATAATCTATCCTAATCCTCATCTTAATATTCATCATCGACAAAACTTTCAACCAATTAGTAACAAAAAAAATTTTCAAATCTATACTAAAATCAATATTATCACTAAACAAATGGAATTTGAACAAAATAAATATAAAGAATTATATAAAGATTAGGACATTACTAAAATATATGTTAAAAAAATTAATGATATACATAATTGTTTCTTAAATATGCATATCAGAGTGAAACGTGGAATGATCCGAGAATAAGAACTTGTCGTCATTCTCTCCCCAAACTATTAGCAATGCCCATCCCAAATTCTTGGGGAATATTCCCTAAATATAAAGATACCATCTCTTAGTTGAACCACACCACTCACTTCTACCCCCCCAAAAAAATTTAAATAAATAAATAAAATTGTAAAAACAAAATAACAACTCAATTTATGAGTTTGGTGGTGATGAATCAAAGAAAAAATATACCGCAATGTTAACAAAGTTAATAAAATAATAATGATCACATAGATTAAAAATATAGTAGAAGTAAGTCTAATTTTCTTTTAAATGAAAAGTAAAATTTCTCTAGATGAATTACTTTTTCCTTTTCAAAAAAGTGAATTACTTTTTCAAGAGTAGGTTTTATAAGGACAATACTCTTCTTCTTCTTTTTTTTTTTTCTTCCCCCTCTCTCTCTCTAAGAGATATAAGAACAAATCAAACTTTTTATTTTAAACTTAAGAAGGGTGTGTATTTAAAAAATATGGGTGTTCACGGATCAGTTTTTACAGATTAAGCCTCAATCTGTAAACTAATCTGTGACATTCGGATTGGGATTTTCCTAATCCATAATCAATCTGTGAAACTTCTAATATAATCTGTAAACCTCGGTTTACACAGATTAGATTCACGGATTTTATCCGAAAAATTTAGGAACTAAAATATAAAACTATAATGTTTAAATATGAAATAGTTCAATAAAATTACAACACAATTAACTTTAAGTCTTCAATTGTTAGCTAAATTGTAACTTACAGTATATAACAACCACTAAACTTCAATAAAACTCAAAATAAATTGTTCATACTAATCAACTTAATCAATACTACATCAAAATAATTTAATGGGTAGATGGATTACACGAATTGATAAATTCTTAATTCCTTATCCAATCCATAACATTCAGTTTAGAAAATTCTATATTTATAACCAATCCGTTAGTCTCTCAACCTAATCCAATCCAGCGGATTGAACTGGATTAAGCGGTTAGCGGATTCCGTGAACACCCCTATTAAAAAGTGTTGACAGCTAAGATAGACATGTCAAGAAAATTACTTTTCTTTTAATTGTAGCTTAGTATAATTTTGTGGCAGTGTTGGTCTCTAATTCTAAAATTAATGATAAAATTTTGAAAATTTAATGGATATAATAATCTTTTCATCCCTTGATAACTAATTTCACATAAACTACTTTAAATGTTTCCCTCAAAAATGTTAAACGTAAAGGGCCCATTTGGAAGTGTTTAGAGAATAATTTTGTTTTGGACATGAAATAAAAATGAGAATGTTTTAAAAATGACATTGAGATATTTTTTAAGATAATGTTTTATAGATAATTAGTTTGAGTACAAGAAAAAGTAAAATTGTGTTTGTGTATGTCTTTGAAAATATTTATTGAGTGTGTAAGCTTTAGAAAATGAAAACGGAAATAAGAAAACAACTTTATTTCATTTTCAAATTCCTTAACAAAAAATAAAAATGATTTTTTGTCTTGTGATTTTATGTAAAACAAACACTATTTCATAACCAATTTCAAAACAACTTTATTAGAAACTATGAGATTACTTTACAAAATCTTTTGGAAACAATATCAAAAGGGGAAAAAATATATTCTATTTACTTTCCTATAAAATATCTAAATAGTTATAACATTTTACCGGGTTAAAAAAAATTATAACATTTTGAATTTTATATAAATTATTTCTGTGAAATTACATGTTATTCAGCAAATAGCACGTAATCACAATTCACATCCGTTAAAAAAATGTTATAAATCACATGTTTTATAATTACATGTTAAAAAAATACATGTTTCGTCTTAATTTAGTTTAAGGACCAATATTATGAAAAATAAATTAAGTTAACATATTTAAGGACCTTAAGTAATATGTCAAAAAAAAAAAAACCAAATAATCACCATGCCAATAATACTGGAAACCAATTAAAAAAAAAAAAAAACTGAAAACCCGCAGTGATGTAACAAATGATTAGATTTACAAATGTTGCATCCCATCAAATTCAATCACTTTATCTCAGTGATTACTATTTCTAAAATCAAATATTCTATGATCTGTCATATTTATATATCGTTAAATTCTTATTTAATTTTAGTATAAGCATTAGATGTTTTCTACCAAAAATTAATAAATATTAGGAATCTCTCTCTCTCTCTCCTCTCCTCTTCCCATGCGAAGTCAACACCTATCATCAGCAAAATTGACAACTCGTTGAGTTATTAAATGGTAATTTCTACGTTACTATATTAAATATGATTAATTTTGTATATTTTATCTTATTTTGATCAAATTTAATATTTAGTATTTGTTTGGTATTTGGATTATAAAATTGAGTTTGAATTAAATTATGCGTTTAGTGTAGTTTAGTGTAGTGTTTGAATTATTGTAGTTAAAAAATATAAAAATCAAAATTTGTCTTATAAAACTTGTTTCATTTGTTTCGAAATTTTATGAAATTAAAAAAATATATCAAATTTGAACTTGTATATATAAAGTTTGAATTATCAATTTGTAATAGTAATTATAAATAGTGAAACTAAAGCTAATTTTTCAGAAAAATATAAAAAAAATTATAATTTGTGATCCAAACTATAGTACCAAACACATACTTAGACTTCGTTTGGTATTCAATTTAATCCCAATTAAACTGTATTTTTTCATTTAATTTTTATCTTTTTTGAAAAGTCAACAAAATTTATAATTAGTTTTTAAAAAAATTAATAACTATTTTAAAGGTTCTTAATTTATCTCAAATTAATTTACCAAATGAAGATTTAATATTATCACTATAACGGCTGAGGAGTCAAAAATCGAGAATTTAAGAACCCTTTAAAAAAATATTAAATAATAATTAAGAAAAAAAGGACTCCTGACATGAATCTATCTATCAATCCCACTCAATGACAATTGACAGTAGAACAACCGAAAACTTATCATAATTGGAATTTCCTATTGAAAAAGTTTAACCACTATATTAAGCAATTGGTTCATATACATACACACAGGTCACTGTTACTTTCAAAATGTGTGTGTGTGTGTATATATATATATATATATATATATTTTTTTTTTTTTTTTGAGAACATATATACATAATTGATACATGAATAGATTCAAAAAATTAATACATGAATAAGTGATTTTAAAAGAAAACTCACTACTCCATAAAAAAATATCAAAAATAATTAGGCTACTTTAAAAAAACAAACCGATCAAAGTGGAACATAGATTTGAGTTTTTGGTACATAAGAAAAGTACAACATTCAAACTCACTGGCAATTTGGTCACAAAAGGCTTTCAAGAGGAGGAATTAAGTAGATTTATAAGTGAATCTCATTAAATTACAACTTTCAGATAATTACTGACTGAAATAGAACTCATGAACACTTATAAATCGCTCTATCTCCTTACTCACTATCGATATGAAATTTACCTAGTGGTTATTATTATTTTTTTAATTTGGGGATTTTTAAGATATTTAATTTCAAATTTCGGGATCTCGAGAGTTGACTTACCAATGTGGACATTTTTTTTGCCTTTTTGGGTAGGACTATGTGGAACATTTTTTTTATACTTTATGACGTGGGTTTTGTATCTTTCACTTGACAAAAGATACGGAGAAAAATGACAAGTTTTCATTCTCTTGCAAAGGATAAATATATAGTAAAGAATAAAAGTTTTAAATCGAACAACCAAGTATAAAAAAAAACTGATATTCAGGGAAATATATATATATATATATATATAAAATAAACTGACATAACAACATAAAAGTTCAACGCAAGAAAAAGAAAAAAAAAAACACAACATAACATAACATAAATAAAAACCATTAAAAAATAAATTGGTTACCAACCTCATCAAACAAACGCATTATAAAAGACAAAGCCCATATATAAAAATACATGTTATTTATATTAATATCTAAATTTGGCATTCTACTTTAAAAAATGTCTATTTTTCTTTTTATTTATATGTTCTTTAAATTTTTTTTTTTTTTTTTTTTGAAAGCGGAATGGATGCTTATTAATAATCAATTAAAGCCATATTGGCACTTACAAATTTAGAAATAACTGAAGCATAAGCATCCAACCAAAAACAATCACCGTTAAGGACAAACGCACATTTTGGCTATCTTACAATGTCTAGGAAAAAGACACTATCGGCTGCCTCCGTCAAAAAACTTGATGTCTCTTATAAAAACTGCATTATCTTTTTTTTTTTTTTTTTATAAAGAATTAAAAACATACAAAAAAGAATTGACCAAAAAATTAAAGAAAAAATCTCTAAAAATTCAGAAGAATTGACGAAAAAATAAAGAAAAAATCTCTAAAAAAATTCAGACTAAGCAAATATTTTATTAAAGGAAAATAAATGACTATTTTACTTGATTTATTAAAAAAAAAAAGGATTATAGCAAATATAAGTTATATGATATGTGAAAAAAATTATTCTAGTAAATAATTGATAATTAAGATAAAGTATATAATGAATATATAAAAAATATTAAAATCTTTTCAGTGTTTATTTACTTATTAGAAAGTGAAAATGTGAAAATGAGCACAATCCAATTCGGTTTGTAATGTTTACTGAATCAAGGAAAAGAAATCTAGTGAATATAAATATTTAAATATCTTTTTTATATAATTAAACAATCATTAACTTATAAGATGTGGATTTATCAAGTTTATATAAGTAATTCATTTTAACTAAATCAATGCATATTGTGGTTATAAGCATAATTAAACGGTAATTTCAAACTTAACCTACCAAAAAATACAAAGTTCAAATCTCCCTAAGTCTTAAAAAAAAATCAATAAACATTCATTTTCTTTCCTTATATTAAATAATATTTATTTTTAATAAAGATATTAATTATGCAAGATTATTACGTCAAGCATCATTTTGAGCTGGCAAAAAATTATTGTCGATACTTTAAGCTTTATTCTTCTTTTTTCTAATTTTTCAAACTAGCATATTATCTATTTTAGATGTATCTAATATGTATATATATGATAACTTTCTCATACGGCATTGCCTAATTACCGAACAGGAAAGTTATCTCTCTCTATCTATCCCTCTCTCTTTAATAGGTTGTACTATACTCTTCCTTAGATTGTGCCAATCTCTGCATGGGTTATATTGTCACACGGCCATTTCGCTGGATGAGAGACAATTCTAATATATATATATATATATATATATTTAGAAGAGTAAAAACATTTGCATATCTAGTTAGGGTGAGGATGGGTGTGTATGAGGGATAAAAAAACCTCGGTTCTCGTCTTTGTCCCCATGTAATATCTTTCATAACCGTCCTATTAGGTGGCAGATACCCATGTATAAATATCTCATCACTATTAGTGTCTTAAAAAATCAATTATAAAGCAATTTAAATTTTTAAAAAATATAATATAATATTATTGATTAGATTTATTTGAGATATTATAAATTGAACAGAAGATTTGAATTCTAGACTTGTTATTAAACTTCTAAATGTGGGGCTCCGGAGCCTCCCCACACACGAAAAAGTGTAGGTCCTAAATTATAAGATCTAATACTGGGTCTTTCGAGTTTGGTGTGGAGTCCCAAATCATTAATCTTCTTTTCCTCTTTGCTGTTGGCTTTCGTTCTGTTGGAGGGCCATAATTTTGACATAACAAAAATCATCTAGCTTCATTTAGGACCCAATAAAATCACATCGAAATATATATATATATATATATATATATATATACACACACATATATTTAGAATTATATGGCCTCCTATTATTAAGAAGAAAGCAACCAAGCAAACAGGAGGATTTCGACTTCCGTTTTACCTAAGAACTCCTTAACCAGATTAACAACGGTCATAGGGAGACAACAAATAAATAAAAAAGGACGGAAAATGACATTAAAGCCTTCATTTTAAAGACCTTTGGCTTATAGTACATCTATTTTAGTCATTTTTTTTTAGTCTTTTTTCCTTTTTTATTGTCCTTTAGACTTCAAGAGTAAGGAAATTCGAACTTTATTTATTTTAATATTTTATGAAAGAATCAATTGTTAAAATACTGATAATTTAGTAGTAACAAAGTCAGTCTAGTATTTCAGTAAGCGTGCATACTAAACAATAATTGAACCTGAGAAAAAGAAATTAAATTCATGATTTTAATCTTCAGTGTTTATTTTTATATTTGAGAATTAAATAACGTGGGTCTCAATTAAAAATAAAAAATTAAATTTCTTGGTAAATGAGAACTTATCTCGCAGCTATAATCTATGAAATTAAATTACTACAAAAACTATGAACTAAGTAACCTATATATATACCAAATGTACCCTTATTTTTATTTAACTATTTTTTCATATAAGGGTATTTTAGTGACTATAAGAATTCTATTTTTAATCTTTCTAATTTCTTTGAAAGTACACAGTAAAATAAGAATTTAATTTCTCAAGTAACTCGATTACTTGATAGTTTACTAATCAGAAATTTAAGGAATAGGAAATTAATTTCATGAAAAAGGAATTAAATTAAACGAAATTAAATTTCATAATTTTTTTGCATGTGTTTACTAATCATGAATTCAATTTGAGAAAAGGGAATTAAATTCCTTATTTAAATACCAGTGTTTATTTATTTTTAATTGACAATGAAATGATGTGAGGCCTACTTAAAAATAAAGAATTAAGTTTTTTGATAAAGTGAAACTTGTATCTCACCTTCTATCTAGGGATAAAATTCCTTCTTCTCCTAAAAAATAGGAACTAACTAGCATTTTCACCAAATACACCCTTATTTTTATTTAATTATTTTTTTCGTTTAAGGGTATCTTCATATCTATAGTACTTTTATTCTCAATCTTTCTAATTTCTTAGAAAGTAAACAGTAGAATAGAAATTTAATTCCTTATGTAACTTAATATGTCCTTAATAAATTAGTAAACATTTTCATTGAATTAAGTTTCTTGATAAAGAGGAACTTGTATCTCGCCAGCCTATAGAATTAAATTTCTTTCTTGTAAAAAAAAATGAACTAACTACCCTCCCTTCTTACAAAAAAGACCCTTATTTTATTTAATTAATTTTTTTATGAGGGTACTTTGTAACTATAGTAATTCTATTTTCAATCCTTCTAATTTCTCAAAATGTAAACAGCATAATATGAATTTAATTTATCATGTAACTTAATTCCTTAATAAATTAGTAATCACACTCAAATGGAATTTTGAAATTTAGTTTCACATAATTTAATCCCTTTTTTCATGGAATTAATTTCTTATGCCTTGAGTTCCTTACTAGTGAAGATGCCCTAAAGGACAAAGATTTTAGAGAAACTTATATAGGAATAATCATTTTTTAATAAGACAAAATGAGAAAAATGAGAAGTTTTTAAATAAAAGTAAAACTTAAAAGGAAAAAAAAAAGTTCACTTTGACAAAAGTCCCCACTTAACCATGAGTGGCTCCGCTAATGATGATAAACTATAACTGCCAACAACATTATAAAAGGCTTTTAGGTTATACAATGTTGTGTGGGGCCATATTAATTTGAAATTGAAAAAAAAAATTGACAATCTCAAGTTCCCCATCGGATTAGTACTCTCACTCCTGATATTAAAGTTAAATTACTACGTTGCCCCCAACTTTACTTTCTTATATGACGATTAAAAAGGAAAAGTAAAAGATTGAAATAATCCTAATTTTTTCACACTTTTTCACTTTTTCTTCTCCTGTGTTTTTAAATTTTTTAATGCTCTAGCAAAATTAAAATAAGTGAGCCATAGTAAATCAACTACAAAAAAAATTTTGATTTTAGAAATTTATTTCTATATTATGTCTTTTTTAAGGAAATTTAGCTTTCAAAAAAAGTTAAATATTTACTGAACAAA
Source organism: Ficus hispida (assembly GCA_025413025.1). Classification (NCBI taxonomy): domain Eukaryota; kingdom Viridiplantae; phylum Streptophyta; class Magnoliopsida; order Rosales; family Moraceae; genus Ficus; species Ficus hispida. Next base: position 11,900,740 of record CM046368.1, on the reverse strand, counting down.
CTATTTATCTCAAATTTTAAATTAAAAAAATAATCTTCACTATATAATAACAATTAGTACATAAATATCTTATCTCAACATTATGTTTTTAAAAAATATGCATATATTTTAAGAAAATAATTCTATAATTAGTATAACAAAATAATTTATCTCAATTTTTTACTTTTTTTAAGCACAAAAAATAATCATTTTAGTATTTTAAAAATTAAATTATAATCTACTTATTTAAATTGAAAACACAAAACTAACTGAAATGGTAGATAAGTAATTTATAATAACTGACTTTGATTCATGTTTTAAGTAAACGGATAAATGAGATTGACAGTGATTTTAACTCCGATTACTGGAACTCAAGTAAACAGCATATTCTGACTCCAAATTCTGACTCCGAATCCTATCCATTCCGATTCATGCCCACTCTGATTGCCCGTAAGTAAACATTCCATTACACTCTTAAAAATGAATAGCAAATTTCAAAATATATTAAATAAATAGCATATTTAGAGTAAATAACTTATTTATGAATGAGTAAATGATTTATCTTGTTAATTGTGTTTGTAAATAAATCATTTATCACTAATAACTCATCTATCTTACAATACCATTCGATAATCCGTTCTCTTTGACTTCACACCTCACACCTTTTAGTTTACCTTAATATTTTAAACCTACTATTTAACTTCAAATACATTTTAAGAATGACCTATATGCTACAATTTTTTTTTTTTTTTTTCCCTGATCACAAAAAAAGTATTTAAACCTCTATCTTCATTTTGGAAGGAAAAAAAAAAAAAAAAACTTGATACGATCGAGAATATATATTTTTCGTATGATAAGAAACATGTAGAGTTTTGTTTTATGATACCATAAGACCCAGAATGTATAGAAACCAAACTTTTAAATTTGAGTAGACGATTTGTGAAAGAGAAAATCTCCGGCAAGTTCTGAAAATTCTCTTCTTCAATTTTTTTTTTATTTTTTTATTTTTCACATGGAACAAAATCAAGACCAAATTGAAAATGAAAATTGGTGGGTACCTTTTTTTTCATGATAGTGATGTGATGCAAAAAAGGAGTTTGAGAAATTTGGATGAAAAAGACGCATTTGAAAAACATGAATGCAAGGAGGGTTGTGGAGCGGCATTTTAAGTAGTAAACGTACAAAAGCAGGCTTTGGTTTAGCGTATGATATTTGATTATTTAGATCGGTAAGACACGTAATGGCAGTTTAAGTTGGAGATGTCAAAGATGGTGCTCCTGGTTCAACATGCGTTAGGTAGGTTGGTTGGGTCTCGTTTTCTTTGTAAGAAGTCTTGGATTTGTGTCACTTTTATCGTATTGATCCGATTGTCTTTAAAGTGTCGGCGGGTCATATAAAGTAACCCGAGATTATCTGGGGACTCTAATATTTAGCCTCCGTTCGGTGTTATGGTTGGAATTGAAATTTTTGAGTTGGAGTTGGTTGACTTTTTAAAAACTAATTATAATTTTTATTGACTTTTCAGAAAAAGACAAAACTGAGATGAAAAATTTAAGTTTGAATTGGTTTACCAAACGTAGCCTTAGCTTTACTAAAGGCCCTAATACACATCTCAATCAACCATTTGAAATTGAAATTATGTTAAAGCCCTTTCTAAACAAATTTTATTGTAACCAAAAGTACAAAATGGAGATAGGATCTACTATTCGACTAACTACGATCAAAATAACATCCAGCTATCTATGTTATATCTATGCAATATGTTAATCGTTCGATAGAATACTATCAATAGTACACCTTGACGAGTTTTCTTGTAGTTGTTCCCTTTTAAAAAATCATTAATTGTAATTTCAAAAAAATTGTGATAGTAGGTCCGATTACTTTCAAGATATTGGTGGGTCAAATAAAGTAATATGAGATTATCTAAGAACTTTAACCTTTACTCTTATAGCCTTTTTTTCTTTCTAAGGGGGGAAAAAGTGTTCCTAGTACATAGCCCGATCAACCATTTGAAACTGAAAGCGTAAAGTCCCTCGTCATATTGATATTTTTGAAACCAAAAGTACAAGATGGAAACAAGATCTACTATTTCACTAACCACATCCAAAATAACATCTAACCGTCCATATTAAACCTACGAATAAGTTAATCGTTGGATGACTACTGTCAATAATACGTCTTGACGAGAATTATTGTAGTTGTTCCTTTTAAAAAGTATCAAATTGTAATTTGTTTTATATAAAAGAAATTTAGTAAGGTATGAAATAGTAAGCAACCATCAAATTTCATTAAATTGTGATCCTTTTCTTAATTTAAGGTGTCAAACACTTAATATAATCATATAAAAGTTTGGGACCGTATTACACCTACTCTCTAAATTATTTAGGCCCATTTTTAAATTGTGGTTGTTGTACTTTAAAGTATCTTTTAAGAAAATTTCAACGGTAAGAAGCATATCATTTTAATAGGTATAATTCTGAACCATAAAAATCATGTCATATTTTATTAAGTTTTATAATATTTTTTTTATATAATATTATTTTGATGAAATATGATGGCCCGTAACTGTATCTAATTATTAAAGTTAGACACACCCTACATGGTTCATCAATTTATTTAGGTCACATCGTGTAGAAAGTAAGATAATGATAAAAGAAAAGTGAAAAGAAAAGGAAAAATAAATTAGGATAAATATTAAACAATGAGTAAAGGGAGATAATGAGGAGAGAGAAAACAAACATATAAATGAGGAATGAAGAGAGAAAGAGAGAGAACAAGGAGAGACAAAGTTCAACTCGGGAGAATAAGAGGGAAGATAAAGTTCAGAGAAAATTAGATGAGAGACAACCTTAAAAGAAAGACTGATCAGTATTTTTTTTCTGGAAAATAAGAGAGATAAAGTCCAGAGAAAATGAGGGGAGAATAAAGTAAAGGGGGAAAGTGAAAGAATAGAAATGTGTAAAGAGAGGTTGAAGAGATAAAAGTAAAGAGAGAAAAAGAGAGAAAAAAAATTTAAAAGAGAAGGTAGAGAGACAAATTATTAAAATGAATGTATTGGAGACGATAAAAGAAGAGAATAAGAAGCAAGGTAAAGAGAGGAGAGAGAACATATAGAAAAAAGAAATATGGGGACGATACGAAGAGATAAGGTAGGAGGAATAGGAGAACTAATCAATACGAAGGAGAAAATTTAAATAAAATAATAAAATATACTAAAAACGAGTTACATTAGTTAACAAAGATGGGTTTGTGTTGTATTAATTTTCTAATCATGTTTTATTTGTTATAGATTTTCTAAGTTGTTCACCCTATACTGCATAATATTAGTGTGGTTTGGTGTTGTTATGCATTTATCGTTTTCGACTGCGGTTTAAAAAAATTCCTTCAACCACACTTTGGTTTAAAAATAAATGTTCCAAATCATACTACGGTCACCCCTAGGCAGAAATTAGATTAGAGATGACGGTCATGATTTGGGTTCAAGATTGATATCCAAAATAATGTTTAGATTTGGACTGGGACTATGTTTGGGGTCTAGGATTGAGGTTAGACTATGGTTTAGGACGAGGTTGAAGTAGAAGTCCAGGACGAGAGTGGGGTTGTGATCGGGGTCAAGTTTTGGAACCAGGGCCAATTGTTTTGAACAAAACTACGGTTAGGGTCGGAGTTGGGGTAGAGACTGAGGCTAACACCAATCCCCCTTTCCTAGCCCTTAACCCCAGTCTTGGTCTTGGATTCCAATCTAATCTTGAATCCCGACCCTAATGTCAATCCCAGACCAAACCCACTCTCGATCTTGAATCACAACCTTTGGTTTCAAACCCAACCATGGGTCAATTCCGATCCCAAATCTTGACCTCGATCTTGGATCCCAACTTCAACACTTATCGATTTGGATCACGAACCCAACTCTAGTGCTATTTTTAGATCCCAACCTGATTCAGGTTCTAGACCATTCCTTTGGGAGAGCACCTGAATGACATAAATTTAGATATCGTTACACAACATAACATAAAAAATTAATATTAGACTAATATAATAAATTAAACTAAAGTTAACTAAAATTTATGTCATGTTGTTAAAAATTAAAAATTTGTTTATGTTAATCAATGGATAAAAAAAAAAAGTTATTTAGATAATTTTTCTTTTCTTCCCCCCTTTTCCCTATTCAGGCTCAAGACCTCAGATGTTATGGGGCCGTATTCAAGTGAGGTTGGGGTCAAGGCCTAAAGTTTATCATTCTAAAAGTTTTACAATTTATACGATATGGTGCAATGGTAAATAACATGGTATAATGAAATATGTATAAAACTTAAACAATCCATTACGATAAACCAAACATAAATATATATATATAATCATATTAAGTAAAAGTTTGGGTACGCAAAATTATATCTAGAGGCTACAAAGAAGATTTGCAAGTGATTGGATGGTATACTATTTTAGTCGTTGATTAGTTTGATCTAACCAGTAGTTTTGACACCCACAATTTATACTTTTCCCTAATTACAAAACTTTTGTGTTCTAATACGTACATTTAGTATTCAACTTTACCATTATTTAAAAAAAAAAAAACAAAAACAAAAACCCCTCCATTTTGGTTTAAATTTCTAGATATTGTCGACTGCAAAGAGTGCTATAAAAGAGTGTCTAATCTTGCTTTGTTTAGGGCGCCTTTCCAAAAAAAAATTTCCAAACATATTTTTATCTTTTTCCTTTAATTTTATTATTTATTTTTTCAAATATTTTTAAAAAATTCAAATTTTAAAATCATAATTTTATTATTTTAAGTCGAAATAGATGATTTTTATTTTAAAATGTATATAATTTTGAAATGAACGAAATAAGATTCATATTGCTATTTTTTTTCGAACACTTTTAAATTTTTATACCAAATAATTTACCAATAACATATTTTAAGACTCAAATTATCTAAACTTTTAAAATACTGTTTCTAAATGTGTCTGCAAACGGGCGTTGTATTCTGATAATGTGAAATGAGCACTGTAATTCAACTTGTCGGTTTATGTCGGGACCAGCTTTCACAGAGTGGACGCCCATTGGTGCATGTGAGAGGGCCCACTCAATCCCATGGATTGTGCATTATTTCCCCCTCCGTAGAACATATCTCCGAATCTCTCTAATTCACTTGTTAATTACATATTTCACAGCCCAATTATCCAGTTGATTTTCAATAATCAAATATCAGTATCAAAACAACGACTAATTGGATTAATAATAGCAAAACAATTTTGATATCTCTGTTGTGCGCTGAGCTATCTAGAATTAACATATCAATACAACAACTTTTTCTTTTCTTTTTTTTTGTTTTTTTTTTTCAAGATCTTCAATGCCCTTAGCCTAAGACTTCTTTTTTTTTTTTTTTAATTATACAATTTTAATTCCAGAAATCACGTTCTCTATATTCTTCGTTTCTCCTAAAGCACACATTGCATGGGCGTAGCTAAAATTGCAACAGGTAACACATGCATATTGTCTTGTATTGAAACTTATGATAAGAATTATATTTTTATTTTATCAGTAAGTATTGTTATTTTAATCGTTTGCTTGCTTTTTCAATGATCTAATCAGTGTATATTCGTGTTAAAAACTTGAAACACGTGACACATATACTCTTCTAATTGTATATTAGATCGTTAAAAAATTAATTTAAATATTAGAATAATAATAACTATTGAACTAAAATATAGTTCCTATCATAAGTTTTTCTTGCACTTTAATACGAAATAAGTTCCATAACGTGAAACTCACTAATAAGACTACTCGCTTGTTAATTGCGATGGCCAACACCAATAGGTCATGGTCCCAAAGCATTTATTGAGCTGCCTTATCATAACAAATAAAAAAACAAACAAACAACTTCTCGGAAAAGATCTTAAAAAATTGTAAATAACAATAAAAAAACTTGTACTAAAAAGAGTTTGAATCAGAAACATATGAGTTGGAACAGTCAAAAAGAGGTGGAAGATTTTCTTTCATATTATTTCGTAGGAAAAAAAAAAAAAGAAAGATAGAGAGAGGAAAGAAAATGTCTAAACATCACTTTCCTGATCAAAACCGCCTTTCCCATATCCATGAAAGGTGAAACATTAAAGGTCCACAATGGGTAACATAAATGAACAAGTTTATTTTTTATTCGACCTACTAAGAGTTGGAGTTCGTTTGGAAACATTACTTAATTGTAGCGATCCTATTCCTATGGTATAATTATACTCTCATATAAATAAGAAGATGATAGAGATTAAAGTTAAAATAATTATTTTACATACTTTTTTTTTGTATGTATGTCAAAATCTTCCTTTTTTTTTTTTTTTCAAAGTTGGAAGGTTTTTATAACTTCATCAGTTCTCAATTTCCTCTTTATCAGACAATATATAAAATCTCTTTTTCTTCTCCAAAACCCTTCCACTAACTTTCTTCCTTTTTTTTTTTGCCCCCACTTCGCCAAACATAAGATAAAGGAAATAGACATTGTTTGAATCACTAAAGATTTTCTGTACGCTGCAACCCAATTCTAAGAGGGTTGGGTATATATTCCAAACTTATAGAACTCGATTAAATTAGATTATTATACAAGATTTTCTTTTTTTAAATCCAAAACTACATCTTTTTTTTTTTTTAATCTTTTCTAAACATCTATTGAATTCACAATTTCAATTTAAGCTTTTAAAATTTTAATCCTTTAATCTATTTACAAAAGAATACCTGAATATCGATGAACATATTGAAGTGTGTAGCATGAGAAGTCCCACTATATTTGAGCATAACCTGAATTTCTTTCTCTCTCTCTCTGTTTTTTTTCCCCAAGTGAAAGACAAATCAATTCAGGGGTGTTTGGTAGAGTAGTTTGAGTTGGGATTTTTAAGTTTTAATAGTAAATTTTTTTGAATTTTTAGAAAAATAAAAAATATTTTAGGAAAAAGACAAAATTTTTTTGAGAAAAAGACAAAAAAAAAAAAAGTTTGAGTTGGATGATTTGAACCATCGAATCAAACTTTCCCTAAAAGATTGTTGCAATGATTTGATTTAACAACTAGACGCTGTGTGACATGGCAACCTTTCAGCAGGAGATTTGAATTTATAATAATACAAGATATATATATCAATAATAAATATTCTCGAATATCTAAACAAAACCGATGCTATGAAGTTTACAGCTTCATTGATACAGGCACTACATCAGTTCAAGATTGGCTCCACATGGAAGAGAGTCTACACGGAAAACCTAAAAAATATGAATTATTCATATAATATCGATAGGATTTTGGTTTTTAATCGATGGATCTACATATCATAATTTTATATTTTAATCTTAATATACTTTTTAGTAGATCCAATCGTAATAATAAACATATATCATTGATATGAAGTCCTATTATGAAAAAAAAAAAAAAAGATCATTTTAATTCATTTAGCTAATATGAATATTGTTGACGGTGGAAAACTGGATTAGCAAAGGAAGAAAAGTAAATTCAACTGTTTACTAAATTATTTTTTGGAATAAAGATTTGGATTGAATTCCAATCTAAATCAAATTAAACTTGAATTTTTTAACTTTTTCGATATTCGCACTACATCGTTCTTTTTTATAAATATCAATTCAATTTAGGTTTTTAATTCCAACTAATTGTAATGTATTGCGTTTCATTTGTGTATAGTAGACAAACAAAGCAAACAAAACAAAAATAAAGCAAAGGAAAAAAAAAAGTCATGTAGCATTAACTGAATTGTTACGTAAGCAATCATATGATACTGACGTGTCACAAGAGAATCCTTAAAGACCGGATATATATATATATATATATATATATATTCATAGGTAATAGATCCATGCTCCAAATAAACGCTAAGCCTACATCCGTTAGTTACTTCTATTAACGATGGAGGAGGAATTACTCTTTTAATTCCTTTATCTCCTTTTCTCATTTTCAACCATTTCTTTTGGGCCAAAAATGGTCTACCTTCTCTACCTATGAGGTTCTATTTAAAGATCATTACACCTCAAGGTTGGTATAACTTTTTTTTTTTTTTTTAGTCTCGTTCTTTGAGATGATAGTTGGCCTTCCCCTATGGCCTAAGGTCTAGGAGTTAGTGGAGTGCAACGTATTGTACAAATGTTGTTTCTGAAAGAAAAAAAAAAAAACCTTTTGATTATACTTTAAAAGCTTGTATTAGATTTTCATAAGACATTATTAAATTTCATTCTTTTTTTTATGCTAATTACAAAATTTTATAATCATAATAAAGTATTAAATTCTTTTCAAAATGTGATTTCAATCACTTAACCGAAAATCATATATTTATTTTTATTTTATTATTCTATTGACTAAAAATAAAAATAAAAATTCTAATAAACGGGTCCTCAAAATCTATTCACAAGATTTTTTTTTTTTTTTTTTAAGAAGCCACGTTTGTGATGTTAACTTCGGATGCTTTTCTGGAAAGTTAAAGCTCTCATGAAAATCTTTAAAATACTTTCACAGGAAACTTTTGAACCTAAAAAAGTCAAGAGTGACTTCTAAGATGCTACGACAAATAAATCCTACTTGTAGACATAACATAGACAAAATAGTACAATAATAAAATAGACTTTAGAAAATTTATAATCAGAAGAAACTTTTTTCTTTTTCTCAGAATTAGAAGAAACTTGTTGAGATGGTTGGTATTAATTTAGGTGAATGAGCTTAAGTTGAAAATTTTAAAGTTTGAGTTGAAAATTTTTTTGTTGACTTTTCAAAAAAAGAAAAATTTTTTCAGAAAAAGAAAAAAATTGAGATAAAAAAATATATTTTAATTTAAGATAAAATGAATTACTATACAAAGTATTTAAGTTTGAGTAATCGTAGTCAACCTTCAACCTACTCTCACAATCAATGAATCTCATCATACAAAGGCCTTTTAGATCACCATCATCAATAACTAATATTTAACTCTAATACAATCTATATACTTTTTTAGGTAACTAATATAGAATTAAATACAAAATTTCACTTTTTAAAAATTCACACCACACTCATTTTCTACATTTACTCTATATAAATATTATTAGTTTTCGCAAAAATTATCCAAATATATAGTTAATTTGAATAAACAATTTAAATAATTCAAATTCTACGTCTGTATATAAACATTTTTAAATGAATAGTCATATACAATCTATGACAGATACTAAGATCCCATTTGGGGGACACTTTTCCAAATGCTGGAGCCCTATTTGGTTTGCAAATGGGCATTCGGGTAACTTTTGGATTTCCAAAAATCTTTTAGAAAAATTTACTATTTCACAATTTCTTTTACAGAAAAACCAACAAACACGTGCATTCCAAAACTTCTCTTTTTCTAATTATTCTTCAACTAAGCAAAAAACTCTACAACAATTTTTTTTTTTTTTTTCAAAAGTTTTTATCTTAAACTTGTATTATCAAAACTTATTTCAACTTTAAAAGTCTCAACGACAAAATTCTATCTCAAAAAGTCTCAAAACGGGTCCTAAGTTATCAAATGGGATCTACTAAAATTGTGAGTATAACCCAACTACTCCCTCGGTTTTCTAAAACATCTTCCTTGAGTTCCATTTTCTTGGATTTATAGCCGACACCGACAGAACAAGAATGGGTGCCTGGCGGGATAAAATTTGTCTCTCCCACCCCACGCGGGAAGGCCAAAACTTGTTTGTATTTTTAAAACAAGTGACGTCACTCTCACGTGATGTCTTTTGTGTTTTGAATCCTTTTTACGAGAAAACGAAAAATTACGTGTAACGAAAGAATTAAAAAAAAAAAATATATATATATATATATATATATATATACTACTAGTCTTTTTCCTTTCTTTTCCTTTTTAATTTTAAGAATAATTAAGTCATTTACGTAGTTAAAGTTTAAAGGATATCATTGTATCAACCACTACGATCACCTCTAACCCATAACCATAACTTTATTTTATCATAACTTTTACATCAAATTTAAAGTTCATATCCAACTCATTTATTTCAAATTTTACTCTAGAAAGAATAGTTCCCTGTTTATTCCTTTTTGTTCTATATACAATCATTACTTTATTTCATCAACTATCTACTTATATATTTATTAACATTTTAGTACAACAATATTTTAATATTTTGTTGAAAAATATATAATTAGGGTAAAAATATAAAATTTTAAATTTATTATGGGTATTATTGAAAATAAATAAATAAATAAAAGACGATAGTGCAACTATCCGCAAACCACTTGTTGGAGAGCTTCTTCAGTGCCAACTTGGCATTTTGCGTCAAGTTGGCACTCGGTTGGAGAGGTTATAAATAATGCTCTCTATAATATGTAACTAAAAGCATCTTAAATAAGTGATTATAGGTATAATTTAAAAATAATTTCATATCTATTATTAAATGTGGAATTTAAATCGCATCATCTCCAACTAATAGATACTTTTCTGTGTACTTGTTCTAAATTATTAAATAAAAAATGAGATTTAGAGGTAAATAATCTTTTTTTAATAAGTTTTTAAACAAATGACCGGAGTTTTCAAAAATTAGTTAAAAGACTATTTTTTATAAAATGGTCAATCAGTGATCGACTGCCAATCGCTGATTGACCATAGCATAAATCATCAAATTTTAAAGTTCAATCGCTGATTGATCAAATTTGACAAAACAACAAATGACAATTTTGCTAAATAAAAAAAATTCGACCATCTATGATTAAGTGACTAAAAAAAGTTATCCAGTCTAATTTTTCATAATAAATTCCATAAGATTAAACAGAAAAGGATGATTTATTTTTTTCATATAAAGTTAGAACGATCAAACGGTAACAATTTTAAGAGCAATAAATTAGTATGTTTAAGAGCAATAAAATATTTACTTTAACAAATAAACTATTTACTTCAAATACTTTTAAAGTAGATTATTTAATGAGTTATTTTCCCTTAAAAAATGGGGACAACTTATTTCCTTCTCCATTTCATTATAAGAGCACGCCTATGGTTTTGAAAGTTTGACATGGACATTGCTTTCTCTTTGTCTCTTTCTATTGAAGTGGGCTTTAATAGTGACTCTGTGTTTGGTTTGTGATCCAACAAGCCGACGGAGGTGGGTGGGAGTGATTATCTAATTTAATGTGTTTGTGGAGAGGATTTCTGTACAAAGGTCACGTGGTTAATGATTTCTTTAGTTTATTTTGTATAAAAAGCATGCCACAAATCATTTATATATAAAGTCCAATTTAAAACTTCAAGAACAAGTTTAAATCGTGATGATTAAAACGTTTGTCCTTTGAAAGAAAACTTAAAGAACAAAGACATTCCAACTCTACGATCTTAAAATTAGACGAGTATCATACCTTTTTTGTTCTTTCTTTCCCATATGATCCAATTTAATATCTTCTTAGGCCTACTCAACATTTCTTTTTTCTTTTTTTTCTTTCAATAAATTAGGAATGGAGGATTCGAAATCTACATATTATGATAAAGTTATGTGTAAAATTACCGATATTTATACCTGTAATCACCTCAATATTCAACTTTGAAACTAGTGAAAAGACACCAAATATATATATCTCACACAAAAGCTTAGTTCAAAAGGAAAAATCTTTAATTTAGTATGGAAAGTGAAGGATGAACTATACGCATAGCAGGTTTGGTCTAGTAATTAGGGGGGCGGCAGTTCGGTCGCCTATGATATATGGACCAATAGGTCAAAAATGGGTTTGTGCCGCAGGTGTTGAACGATCTATTCTACACAGGTGTGGGCATACAAGGCTAGGAATTCATGAGAGCAGCACCTTATGATGTTCATGACCCCATTGGATCCTGATATACCAATAGATACCAGAAGAGTTCGCTATGATCATTACTGTATCCGTATTGAAGAAATGTGATAGAGTATTCTGATCATGTCATATGTATGCAAATAAGGAAAGCAAAGTACGTTTAAAAGCAAACCTACCCCTTGACTGCTATGGAAAATACCATCTGATTGAAAAGTAACACGATCTAATTTCAAATGACTTCTCTTGAATCTATTGATAAATTTGTTTATTTCAGATTGAATGTAGAACGAGAATAGCACTCGACGGTTTTAACAAGGATAAAATTGTTGACAAAAAAAAATAGTTTTGGATAAAAGTCTCTTAAAGCCCTCATTTACCATAGTCGTGCTAGATTTTTTTCTAAAAATACAGTCTTATTAACAAAGGGTTTGAAATTATATATCTAAACCTCTACTATAAAAAAATAAATACCGAAAGGTAACGTGAGACAAGTGAAAATCCTCATCTGGAGCCACCGCTGACAATCACCCACCGCTGAAAAACAAAAAAAAAAACAAAAAAGGGCAACGGTTGCAAAGTAAGAGATAGCTGAACTTTTTTTTGTTTTGTTTTGTTTTTTGTTTTTTTTTTTAAGAAAGAAAAAAAAAATTCCAAGGTTTTCATAGGAAGGTTTTCTATATGCAAGTGAAAATGGTTACAAGAAATGCGGTACAGAAATGTAATTGTTTGGCACACGCCGGTATCTGTTTGGAAAGATCATTTATAACAACAAAATACAAATTTCTGGCTAAGTTAAAAATAGAGTTCAATTTCCAATGTCTTTCACGAAATAAATAAGAGAAACATCAACGGTGGATCAATATTCCTATTCATTGCTATTAATTATCTCACAACGACGAAATGTAAATTGGATCAGATACTGATTTGTTACTTTTTATTTAAAAACTTATAATAATTAATTAATCTATATGTAACTTCTAATTTCAAATTTATTGCATAAGTAAAAAAAAGAGTATATTAAAATTATCTGATTAATATGTTGTATTACAAAAAAATCATAAGTATCATCAATCGTGTACGAATAATGTCAGAATACAGTTCTTATTTATATATTTATATATAATTTACAGGATAGATAACAAATTGATAATTTTATAAAATAAAGTTATTTTATCATTTTAATACATCTAAATTGACCATGTTTTTAAACATTTTATTTAATTTTAGGTTAATTTAGTTTAATTTTGCATAGTTTGATTTAGATTAATTTATTTTAATTTTGTGTTTAATTTTATTTAATTAGTTAATATTTATTTTAATATGTTGCTACTAATTTGCCCCCCTTAAAAACTTAATTTTCTCATTTGTGTATGCTAATTAGGTGAGAATGGACAAAAAAGGAATTTTGGATTCAAATTGGGGGCAAAAAACTCTCATTAAAATGCCTATAAATGAGAAAAAAATTTGAAATTAAGCCAGGATCATGTAGTGGCTGACACATGTCTGATTGCTGAAAGAAACCGGATCGCTTGCAGCGTGTTCCACTAAGCTTGTGTGCACCTGCAGGTTTCATCCAACCTCGAGCCGCCACGTTTTACCTGACAAATTAAAAAAAAAAGAAAAGAAAGAAGAAAGAGTGTGTGTAACAGCTGGTCTCATCACGAAGAGAAAGAAAAGCAAAAGAAAAGAAGAGAGGGTTTGGGGGAGGCGTGGAATAGAGGCCAAAAACCGAGAAGAAAAAGAAAAAGAAAAAGAAAAAGAAAAAAAAATAGAAAAATAGAAAAATAGAAAAAAGCCAAAATAGTAGTGTAGGATTTTTTGGTTTAGGAATTAGTTTTTGTTTTTAGTTTGGTCCGTTTGGTGAATGAGTTTGAGTTAAAAATTTTAAGTTTCAATAGTAATTTTTGTTGATTTTTTAGAAAAGACAAAAAATTTTTTTTTTCAGAAAAGACAACAAATTTTTTCAGAAAAAGATAAAAACTGAGTTGAAAAATTTATGTTTGAACACAAGCTCCAAACATAGCATTAGACTTTATTTTCAACAAATTTCAAGGGAGATAGCATTTGAAGAACAAAAGGAGGAGATGAGAAATTGATGAAAAATCTGAAGATTTGTGGAAACAATATTGGAGTTGATTTCTTTTCCTTATCTGTTTTATTTTTGTAGTTGGATAATGCTTGAACTATTGATTTATTTAATTTTGTGTTTAACTTCATTTATGGGTTTTGTGTATTATGTTGATTTTAGGATTTGATTTAGCTTTACTTGAACTATATTTGGATGATTTAATTATTTGTTAATGAAATCTCTATTCAATTCATTTTTTTTTAAATATGCTTAATGTTTTTAATTTGTTTGGAGATAAATTAGTTGATTTGATTTATGAATTTTAATGTTTGGGAGAGATTAATTCATTTATCGATTTGAGAAATATAATCTTAGTTGTTATTGAGTTCGGGACGTTAATGACACTTTGATAATCATAAAAGGGTGTGCTTAATGAATGTATAGGTAAACAAATTAGATAGGGATATCAATTTAGACACGTATGCATATTATCTAATTTGACACGTGAGAGGGGTAACGAGGTTAATTTTTGAGCTATTAATTAATGAATTAATTAAAATTAGTTAGCAATTTCTTAATAGGAAGAACATAGCAAGGATAGAATAAAGTCAAGACCCTAGTACTTTGTTTGTTTGTGTCTTTTTATTCCTTTGATCATTTTAGTTTACTTTATTTAGTTTAATTTATATTTTCATTATTTTCAATCGATTGTTCAAATAATCCTAACATTAACAAATTCCGATAATTAACTTAAATTTAAATATAATTCTCGTGAGATTGATAATCTTACTTATTAATTTATTATTTATGCGACTTGTATACTTGCAAGATTTCACGTAACACAAATAAATCTCGCAACACAAATACAGGATATTATATGGTTGTTAAGAATCATATTTCGACATACAAATACAGGATATTATATAGTTGTTAAGAATCATATTTTACTATAGGAAGTTTTAGCCATTAATTAAATGCATCGTAGTTGAGCCCATACGTGTACAGTTGTATTGAGAGAGAGAGAGAGAGATATATATATATATATATATATATGTTCTTACGATATAATCACCAACGGATAACTCTCATGAATGACACCGGATACCAAGCACATATCATTCTAGAATGCACTATAATCGATGACGTAAATATGTGATCAATTTGTCTTGATTGATGAGAGATGAACATCTATATCACATATGTTTGCCACCGTTGATCAGTGGGCCAACATGCTGCACTTGAAAAAAAATTTGGAGCCTACTTAAGAAGTGTGCTATATTCTGTATGGGATAACAAGCACAGTTTATTTTTTTTCCTTTTTTTTTCATTTTCTTTTTCTGAGAAAAAATTTCGAGAATTATACTTCTGACCTTAGTACATTTTTCTTTAAAAATTAAAAAATAAATAAAAAAGAAAATAAATTCTAGAAGATCTATAAAAATAAAAATAAAAAGAAAAAGAAAAGAAAACAATTCTATATAAAATAAACGAATTTAAACTATACTTGAATGCATCAATACATTTTAAAGTTCTTTTCTTTTCAATTACAAAACTTATATACAATTTTCTTTTTTTAATCAGTAAAAATATTTTATTCAGTTTCTCTAATATATCTCAAGATCTTGACATCATAATCTCTACTTTTTATTGAGTAAATGCATAACTGTCGAGTTTTTTTCCCCCTAAAAGGTTATTCATGATGTTTAAAACCTTTTCAACATCAATAGGTGAAAATGGTACAAAAATAATTTGATTTTTATTTTTAAGTTTTTATAAGAATTATCATGATATATTTTCTTTATGTGTCATCGAATGAACTCTTTAAAAGCTGATAAAAATATTTGATAAATATGTATTAGATAATTTTATTAATCGACGAGAAACACGTCATCTTAACTCTATTGAATATATCAACATTAATGTGATTCTAACACTATATCAAATATTAAATTAATAGAAAATAGGCTTTGATATTTAAAACCTCTAAAACAAAACATCACACACTTAAAAGTTTATTTTATGATAGTTCCATTATAGTAATCTTTTATCTCTAGGTCAAGCACCGTTTGACTTATATATATAATGATGAATATGAACTTCGAGATTACGAGAGAGAGAGAGAGAGAGAGAGAGGGAGAGAGATTTTTCATGGGAAAGATAGGGCGGAAAATTGACAAGTGTCCCACCACCTGTAACATGCAGAACAAGGCTAAGCAACACGTATCAAGTATCTACAACCTTTGGCTGTTGTATATAATAATATCCAATCTTTCTCTCTTGGCTCTCCTATTAGACGACACACTTGCATACTTAAAAGACTAGTCTAGTGTTCAAGAAGTGTTGAAGTGGTGGGTGTTCATTATTAGTCTTTCAAGAAAGTTGAGGGAAAAACAAAAACAAAAAAAAGAAAAAAGAAAAAAGACTTGAGTGTTGCTGGTTTGTGAATTGGAAAGAGAGAAAAAAATGGCTCAGACGGTTGGAAGGAATATAGCAGCTCCATTGCTGTTTCTCAACTTGATTATGTACTTCATTGTTCTCGGTTTTGCTAGTTGGTGTCTCAACCACTTCATCAATGGCCAAACCAACCATCCTAGTAAGCTCTCTCTCTTTTTTACCCATATATATTCCCACACACACACACACACACACACACACACACATATATATATATATGTATCACTTTATAAGACCTTTGCACAGCTTTACTGGTTGGAGATTTCTGCAGCAGACTATGAAAAGTCACTGCTAGTAGTGTACTGTCTTTCAACCAAAGACCACTATTAGTTGTGTTCTGCCTTTTGAGTTTTTTTTTTTTTTTTTTATACTGTCTAATTTGTATTAAAAATTACCTGTTATAATTTGTATACTTTTTTTATTTTGACATGACATGATTCTGTTTTTGGGGGTTTTTTTTTTTTTTTTCATACCGTCTAATCTGTATTCAAAATTATCTATTTTGTATACTTTTTTTATTTTGACATTCTGCTGGATTTAACAATTAGAAAAGTGTTATTTTAATTCATCTTTTAAACTAGAAGAAGATACCATACGGAATCATCTTTTTAACTCAAGAAACATTGTGTACAAAAGATGTGGTACCATATTCGTCATTTTTTTATCTTGCACCTAGAACTCAAAATAGTAAGCCAAACTTTTTGTTTTTGTTTTTTTTTTTTTTTATGTTTGTTTGCCTTTTTTTGTTTTGTTTTTGTTTTTTTTTTTTGGGACCATTGTTTGTTGATGTTTCAGGTTTTGGAGGAAACGGTGCAACAATGTTCTTCCTGACATTCACCATACTGGCTGCTGTGGTCGGCATAGTCTCGAAATTCGCAGGTGGCAACCATATCAGGGCTTGGAGAAACGACAGCCTAGGGGCAGCTGCCGCCTCGGCACTCATTGCTTGGGCCATCACTACTCTAGCCTTCGGGTAATCACCCATGTTTTAAACCGTCAAATCTGCCTTTGCAATATTTAATCAAATTTTGACTAAATTTAATGTTCTCGAAGCGAGCCATATAAAACTTTTTGATTAAATTTAACGTTCAGAAATAACCAGACGGCCCGTTGGCTGTTGAAAGTTAGAGGCCCGATATTTAGTAACTAATCCTAGATACATGTTATGTTTCATAGGTTTGCTTGCAAGCAAATAAACATAGGAGGACATAGAGGGTGGCGACTGAGGGTGTTGGAGGCCTTTATAATAATTCTGACCTTCACTCAGCTGATATACGTGCTGATGCTTCACGCCGGCATGTACAGCAGCAAGTACGGGCCCGGCTACCGGGACTCCGACTACGCCGTCAGAGAACGCGGAGTAGAAGATCCCGGCCTAAAGGGTGGCACTGCAGCTCCAGGCACTAGGGTGGTTTAAATAAGACTACCATGGTTGCATATATGTGATATATACACATATATCTATGTCTTTGTTATATGCGTTTCTATATTATTATTGTCTTTGGTTGGTTTCTTTGTAAGTAAATTAGATTTGACTGCTGGTTGTGTTGTGCATTATATCATGTTGTTTTGTGGAATGTTGGTCCTTTTTTTCAAGATGTTTCAAGTGTATTCTGTGTGCTAATATGTGGCAATAACTTAAAAGGGTTCCACGAACAGGCCTCTGTCAATGTCTCGTAATTTCTTTATTTTTGTGGTTTTTCAGTTTTGGAAAATTCATAATTATTAGAGGAAAGTATTGAAGTAGTCGTGTGTTTAAAATTTTGTAGCATGTTGAGAAAAACACACAAGACTGGGCTAAAAGGTTTTTTGGCTTAAAGGAAAAAAATAATAATAATAAAAGAGCGTTAGTCTACTTCATATGTCGATTAACGTAAAGAAAAGGGTCTGTCCATCAATGAAACGAGACAAAAAAGGACATGATAATCTAAGGTTTCGTTTTGCATCCGGTTTTAACTCCAATTAAATTATATTTTTATCTTAATTTTTATCTTTTTATTTTTTTTGAAAAGTCAAACAAAATTTATAATTTTTTTAAAAGTTAACTCAATTTAAACATAAAAATTTCATCTCAACTTATTCACCAAACGGATCATAAGTTTTATTTAGTTTATGTTTGGTTTGGTTTGTCAATTGGAGATATAAAATTTTGAATTGATTGACTTTTTAAAAATTTATTATAAATTTTATTAATTTTTCAAAATAATTTGAGATGAAAAAATATAATTTAATTAGAGTTAAATCATAATTCTAAACAAAGTCTTAATATCTATCAGTCATTTTTATTGTCATGGTTTTGGTTTTGCATAAGTTTAGTAATCGGATGATTACGAAAGACGTCTGCCCAGCAGTACAACAGAAAATGGTCTTTACATTGAAAGAGGTATGCCTATCCGTACAATAGAAAAGGGTCTTATCATCGATATAATGAAAAATATAAGGATTAATTTCAATTTTAACACTTGTGGAATAAATTATATTGAAAACAGCATCACTTTTTGTCCCCTTCACTTTTAGTACCGTCACGTCACTACCCTCTCTGATATGTGGGGCCTAATAATATTAGATGTATGTCATGTTCCATCTTTACCCTCATCTGACACCGACTTTAATGAATTTACCTAAAATTTGGTCATTCCACCGGATAGGTCATTTTTATAATGACCACATGGTCATTATCGTTGTGACCAAGCTAAATGGTGAATTTTTACATTTAATATTGATCACAACAATATTGATCAGGCGGTCATTATGAACCTAATTATATTTGTACGAATGTCAACAGTCATCGATTTGATTGTCCTACCTTCAATTAATGCTAAATCCTCGATTTGTGTGTAAAGGGATTAAAAAAATAACAAATAATTTACAAAAATTTTTAAAAATAGATTATAACTGTTATGACCGAGTGGTCATAACTGTTATGACCAAGGGTGGTTATAACAATTATGAACACCTTTTCCGGTAAAGGTCATAACAGTTATGACCACCCGGTCATAGCATTTATGACCTTTACTGGAAAAAAGCCAAAAAAAGTTAGAATTTTTTAAAAAATCTTTTTAGACATAGGTCACAACTATTTTGACCGGGTGGTCATAGCTATTGTGACATTTATTAAAAAATAACCAAAAATATTAGATTTTCTTAAAAAAAAAACTTTATAGACATAAGTCATAACTGTTATGACCAGGTGGTAATAACAGGAATGACCTTTACTGGAAAATGACAAAAAATGTTAGATTTAAAAAAAAAAAATTTAGACATAGATAATAGCTTTTTATGACCGGGTGGTTATAACAGGATTGACATTTGTTAATAAATGACCAAAAATATTAAATTTTGTTAAATTTTTTTTTTGTTAAATGGAAGTGTTAAAGTTTTTTTTTTTTTTTTCCGACGGTGAGAGTTTCTTTCTCTAAACAGAAGTTTCTCTCTGTAGATAGAAGTTTCTCTCTCTAAAAATCAAGTTAAGATATTATATGAAAATTTGAGTTTCAAAATGGGTGGGGATTAGGCGGGAAAGTGAAAAAAAATAAGATTTAGGCTTGTCTGAGGGTATTTTTGACTTTTTACATTCGTCTTAATTGATGGTGATGATGTGACGGTGCTAATAATGAAAGGAAATAAAAGTGATGTCAATTTCAATAATACTTTTTTCACAAGTGTTAAAAATGAAATTAACCCAAAATATAATGAAAAGGGGTATTCACTGATGTCGTTAATATTTTGATATCATGTTTTTGATGTCGTATAATATATGGTTCGTTTCTCATTTTAATTTAATTTTAATTAAATTATATTTTTTTATTTTAGTTTTTAGTTTTTTAAAAAAATTAATAAAAAATGATAATTAATCTTTAAAAAATCAATTAATTTTAAATTAAAAATTTCATCTTCAATTGTTGAATCAAATGTAAGTTTATTAATGTGTCCAAGAAAAAGCATTATAACAAGTATTACCCCGCTTACATTATTAATGTGTCCAAGAAAAAGCATTATAACAAGTATTAGCCCATTGGTGATTTACCTAAGAAAAAAAAAAAAGTATTACTCCATCAGTGGCGATGGTGAATGGGAAGATTGGGAGGAGTTAGAAACTTGGTCTTAACAAAATCTAGTGGGAATTTGGAAACTTTTTGTTAGTACTAGGAATACTTAATTGAAAGCTAAATATACATGTTACTCAAAACAAATGGGACACAAAATAATTCTCTAATGTCGTATGGTCCAACCACGCATAGCACCAACGCATAGGCTTTTGCTACAGGTGTTGGTGGCATGTTACATGCAATTCAGATATATCTATGATAAAAAAAATATCGAGTCTGAAAAGGTAGGTTTTTGTCCTTTACAGATTTATCTGCTCGAGAAACGTATTTAATAGTGCTTGCACCCTTTCTACCAGTGGCATGAATTTGGGTTGACACCATACATATATACGCACACTCATACATACATACATACATATATATATATATACACACAGACACACACACACACACATCTTGAAGTCACTTCTGGGGAGGCTTTTTGCACATGCTCTCTGATGGGCTAAACATGGAAGTGCAGGTATAATATTTGTTCCCTTGGAATTATGTCATTAGAGAATGAAAACGTGCCAACAAAACAACTTACGGGACCAACCAAAGAAGGGTGTTCTCCTACAATCATGTTAGCACTTAACAGCATATATTTTTAGCCCCCCCAAAAAAAAAAAATGTTTGCAGCATATGTAACATCGACACAGTTTTACCATGAAAATCTAGTGGTATGTCAACAGTTTTTGTATGTTTTTTAAAATTTTTTTATATACCACGTTGATAAAATTCATTAATAAAGTTTGAAAATAAGTGATAACATATACACATAGGTATTTGAATGGCAGTCATGAAACTCTCTCTTATACATCAGTAAACATAAGGTAAAAATGATTCGGATACTATTATTTTCATCGTTGAGCTTTTCAACAGTATGATTTCTGAAAGTCCCTACTAAAATTCTGCAACGGGCAATGCAGAATCGCTTCCGGCTATAGATCAGATCATAGAAAAGTTATACAAGAATATGTCAGGGTCTACATTTCAACTTGAAAGAAAGGAGAGCAGAAACTTTATCTAAAGGGAATAGGGAATTTGTTTTAGATTATAAGTTACCTAATAAGTACCATAAAATTGTAATCAATCCAAACCTAATCGTACATTTTTCACTTCAAAATAAGAACAAACAAGTCTCAAAATAAGAACAAACAAGTCTCTTTTATAGAATTCATGCATGATTTTTACTTTTAACAAATAAAAATTTATAATCAGCAGCATTACTGAGATAAGAACAACCAATTCATAAGAAGTGATTGGTTTTGAGGTCAGAAATAATAGAATTTTAGCATCGACTACTAAAAAACTGGGGAACGGAAAACCGTTGAGTAGATTATAAGATAAAAAGTAATTTCACACTTTCCCCTTGAGCTCTATTGTGCTGTTTATATCAAATCTAGTGAAACTAAGCAGAAAAATTGCAGAAAATGACGGTCAATGTCGATCGATCTCAACCTGTATCTTCATTGACGAATCCTTCCTTGCGACCTTCAAATCCGGGCCTCATGAGCTTCTTTTCCCTCTTCGCAATCTTCCTCATCTTCTTATCATGTTTCTTTGCTGCTATATTTTCCGACCTCTTTTGCTGTCTCTCCGCTTTCATCTTCTGTGTGGTTTGAACCCTCTCCTTCCATCTTTGAGCATTCTTCTGTTGCCTCCTCTTCTCCTTCTGAATGCTCTGTTTCAACAACTTGGGATCGTCGTGAACCTTGATCCCAGCGGCTCTGCTCGTTGCAGCCTTCCACGAATGCTTCTTCGAGATAGCGTCTCCTTTCTCTGGATCTTTCTTCGCTTCCTCCAACTTCTTCGCCCTCTCAAGCTCCAGCATTTTCGAAAGCTTCTTCTTTTTCTTCTTCCCGTACTCGTCTTCATTCCCGAGCTTAACATGACTGAATGTGAGCTCCTTCGAAGCTTCTATAACATCTTTCTCTACTTTGTCATCCGAATTACCAGCTTTAGCCTCCTTTTCTTTCAATTCAGTGCCCCTTTTGCGTTTCTTTTGCTCAATCCCTTTCTTATCGTTTCTCTCATTCCTCTTGCTCGCTTTCTCCGAGCCTCCAGTGTTCCGAGTTGCCCGAAACTCTTCAATTCTGCGATGTAGCCGCTGTTTAAGCTCCTCATATGTCACCGACCTATTATCATCATCCAAACCGGCGAAATTAGGCCTAGTCTCTCTCTCATCATCGTCATCACTCGCATAATCTTGCTTCTCCTTTTCCAAACTCTGCTTCAACAAATCAAGGGTTGTTGTGGACGACTTCTTGGGATCCAAACGATTTCTTCGCGCTTTCTTAATGTTCTCCTTCGTCTCCTTCTTCGCTGAAGCTTTTTCGGCCTTGCTTAAACCCTGAAACCAGGGCTTGTCCTTGTCGTTGGTGGGTAGATAGAACTTCGCCGGAATAAGCTCAACCAACTTGTCAAAGAATAAGGAATGCTGATGAATTATAGACTTTAAGTCATCAACGGGAACGGAATCCTTATCGACTTTCACATTCTTCTTCTTCATCTACACCAGTATTTCAAAATTAAGACGAAAACACAAGATTTAGCACATGTTTGGCATAAAGGTTTGGATCACAAAATACAACTCAATTCTTGTCTTTTTCTGACTACTCAACCTCAGTTTCATTATTTGTAGTTATTATTACAGTTTTGTAATTCGTACTTAAAAGTCCACAACTTTACATATAAAAGTCCAAGTCCAAATAAGAGAATTTTTTAAAAATTACATAAAATTTCGAGACAAACAAAACAAGCTCCATATTGATATATATATATATATATATATAAATATCTACATATTTTTTTCCATAACACATTTTAAAGTTTTACACTTTTTATCTCTAACAACCTAACGCCTCATGAAATGCACAACTTAATTCAAATCTAAATTCTACAATTCAAAGCATGCACACCATCGGAGTAACATTAAGTTTCGAATTTCTTTTTTCCCCAGAAACAAAACAATATATCTTTATCAATTCTGTGTAACAATGATTATATATAGTTATAACAACATAGCATTTATCTACAATTTAGCATAAACAAAATAAATTGGAAATTTTATTTGCACATAAAAGAAGTACATCAACTGAAATCGAGAAACATATTTTACATGAACAAAAGCTGAATTCATATATATATATATATATATATATATATATTTATATTTAAATGGAAGCTACGCAGATGATATTATATAACGAAGAATTAGAAGCAGAAATTAAACAAAATCGTAATTGATTCGGAGAAAACGAATTGCAGTCTTTACCTTGACGACGGAATCGGCGAGCTGCGGCGCTGAGTGCGGCGGCGGTGGCGGAGAGGCGGCGGACGTCTGACGGCGGAGGGGGAGGGACGAAGGCGCGGGGGCTAGGGTTGAGGTAAGGAGGAATTGGGAGGGCGGGGCTGTGGCTTTTTGTTCAAAAACACCTTCCAAACGACAAAAAGATGTTGCGTGTTTTGGCCTTCATTATTTATTTATTTGTTTTATTTGCTTTATTTTTTTCTTTTTTTTTTTTTCCATGGATTTATTTATTAATTTTATCATTATTATTATTATTATTAATCTTGCATCTGTGCCCCCTAAGAATTGTTTTTGCATCTATGCTCCCTCAGAATCTTTGTGGTTTGATAAATTCTTCTTTAAACTTGTTTCTTTGCAGTTTAGTCCTTATATGTACCCAAAAAAAAAAAAAAAGTTCTCTTAATTTGACACTTTCATACTTGAATTTTTTGGGGGTTTTTTTATTTATATTTGTAGTCCATGAAATAGTTATAAAGTTCCTTGAAATTTAACTCACTAAAGTTTGAGTTATTTTATTTTATTTTATTTGAGGGAGTTAACAGTTTAAGGAAAAAAAAATTCAGGAATGAAAATTTTAAGGGACCATTTAGGAGGACAACTGCAGACAGAGTTTTGGAAATATTTTGATTCGAGTTAAATTGAGTTTTGTAAATATACGTTTGGTTAGAAAAAAAAAACTATTTAGAGTAAAAAAGTGTAAAATTTTTGAAATGTATTAGGAAAAAAAATTAATATGGATCTTATTTTATTTTTCTTAAAATTCTGTATGATTTAAAAAATCATCTTTTTACAATTTTAAATAACAAAGTTATGAATTTTTAAAAATTAATTTTTTAAGGAGATTTTTATTATTTATTTATTTTTTTGCTCAAAAGTTTTTAAAAGAGATTTATGAATATGTGAGTAAATAGTAAAAAGTAATTTTGAGTTCAAGAAAAAAAAAAATATTTGGAAATGTGTTTACGGAGAAATCCCCAAACGGGCACTAAAATTACCCAAAAAAAAAAAATCGAGGGGCACGGGTGCTAAAATCCCCAGACCCCAAGTAAAAATAACATGTCGTAGACGACTTTTTTTTTTTTTTTTTTAAAGAGTCGTAGACTTGTCCTTACATTATTGAAAAGTCTGAAACGACATGTGGTTTTCTAATATAGCCGGGTTACATGTAATATAGTCATGTATGGGTATATAATATATATATATATATTTTAACAATGATTCTCACTTATTCAACAAAAAAAGAAAACATTTTAAAATTTTGAATCTTGAAGTTATTATTCAAATCTTTCCCTTTCCACCTATTGAATTAGTCCAATGAGAAACAATGCTTTGTTATTTGAATCTAGATCTACTGTTGTATTTTCACATCTTAATAACTATCTTCTCAACAGTGTTTTGATAACTTATTAATTTATTCAAAAACTTTAATATTTAACCTTTTTTATGTAGTTAAATTTTTAATATAAAATTATATGATACAATACTATTATAGAAACAATCAATAAGACATGAAATATGAGACAACAGATTTTGATTTTCTTATAACCAAATCACTTTTTCATTTAACAGATTAACAAAATGCTGTAAACTCATTTTTTTTATTTTTATTTTTGCTAAAGACTTGGCAATATCATGTATACACATTTCAAATAAATCTATATATATATATATATATAACATATTTGTAGTTGTTTTTTTATTTTAAATTTTACCGAGGACTCGTAAAATTTGTTAATCCAAAGGAAAGTCTCTTGTCGTTTGTGTTTTTATTGCATTTAAAAAAGGGCTTTTTTTTTTCCTTTGTTTTTATCATGCATATTCTAATAAAAATTTCACAATTAATTTCATCATATGTGAATAATTCGAATTTCCTATTTTTTTTTTTACTGACACTAACAAAAACTTCATTTATTTCCATTGATTTTGACCGTTTTAATTCAATAAATAACAACTTTTGTTTTAAAAGAGTTTTCAAACTTTTAAACCTCTATTAATAGCCTTGATGTAAAAATTGCTAAAATATATATTTTGCAATTTACTACAATATTCATAGTATATAAAAAAAAAAAAAAAAACTCTCCTTAGCATTTGTAGCAATTAATAGAATTATATTAAATTACAAGAACATATATTCAGAGCCCAGGAAAAAAAAAAAAAAAAGCTTATAAACTATTGGGAATAATTTTGCCTCGATATTTTTTTTATTTTTTTTTATTTTGCTGTAAAATGACAAACAATTCAACCATGTATACTCAAGTTATTCACCCAACCCCCAGAACCTCAATCCTGTAATCTTGATCCTTAAATTAAACATGCTCGATGGTCTTTTTCGTTCCTCGATCCCCGTCGACCTATAAGATCCACCAACACACATCTTTACACTTTCTTTTCTCTTTTTCCTCTTTTACCTTCATTTTCCCCTCTCATTATGAATTCATACATTAATTTTTATGACCCGTTTGCGGGAATATTTAGATATGATATTTTGAAGATTGGGTTGAAATTATGTATTTGAGAGGAAAAACTTTTAAAAAAGTTATGTGATAGTGTAAAAATTTAAAATGTATTCAAAAAAAAATATATATATATACATACATACAAAATATGTTTTGTCTTGTTCGTCTCGTTTACACGTTGATATTAAAATTATCTAATTTCGATTTAAAATAATAAAATTATAAATTTTTAAAATTTAAATTTTTTTAAAAATAAAAAAATTTTGATGTATAATTGGAATTTACAATATAGACATCTGGCGTCAAACGGCCCTTAAAGGCCCAAAGTTTCAAAGACTAATGATGCAAGTAATAAAGTGGGAAAGCAAATATCATTTATTTTTATTTTTTATTTTTTTTTACATAAACAATTCAAATAAAGGGTCAAAGAAGTAATGACACAGGTGGTAAAGGGCGGAAGAAGTAAATATCACTTTTTTTTTTTTTTTTTTTTACATAAACAATTGAACTAAATAACACTTTTATTAGATTTACTTCTTATAAATATATTATTTACTTCACAAATTTAGTAGGTAAATTTTCTATTAGTCAAATAAATTTGTTATCTAACTCAAATATTTTAAAAATTGCTATCTATTTTAATTATTTGCATATAAATGTATTTACTATAATTTCTCAGTAATAAATGATCACTATTAAATTTGATAATGACTCGAGAGATATTATTGTTTGAACTAAATTTTAATTTGAAAATTTGAGAAACCAATAAATAACAAAATCCCGTCCTAATATTTAGTTATTTACATTCATATTTTTACGTTAATTTATTTTATGTTTTTCTCCAACAATAGTCACACAACATGGAGGATGGATGCTATTGAATCGATTTGAGTGAAACTTTAATTGCAATGAATTAAGAGAAAACTAACCGAGACATTAAAAAATCAAAGATAAAATTGATTGAGAGGAACTTTAATTTTTTCTCTATGACCCCCCTTTATATAGGGCTTGGAGATGGCTTGGCTTTCATTTCTTGCCCTGTGAGACAAGAAATTTTTCATTGTATTTTTCCTACTTCGTTGGTGTATTTTAAAAGTCAATTTCTCATTCACCTATACATTATTTTGAGCCTATAAAAAATATCAAATTGGATCTTCTCATTGAGGAGAACAAAAATCCACTTAGCTCTATTACTAACACATGATGGATCTCACTCAAAATAAAACGTCAAAATGGGTTTTCTAAGCCTTAGCAGAAATTTCATATTAGTCTTTATCTTCTAATTAAGTCACAAATATTTATTATTTCTTTCCTAGCTAAAAAATTTTGTGATAAATTTGGAAATTGCTCGAGACATAGAGTCGAGAGAAGATCACTGTGGTTGCATATGATAAGCATTACGATTTACGAGCATGTTTGGAAAAAAACAAAAATAAAATCTCTCTCTTCTTTGGGTAAAAATACAAGCACCATTTATCATAAGCTTGCATATATATGGGGTTCTTGAAGCAAAAAATGTTCCTAATCTTCATTAAGCAATAGAGAAAGTTGAAGTAAATGGAAGAAGATTATAGACGAACACTAAGGAAAAGTACATAATTAGGCCATCTCTTTTGAAAGTAATTAGCAAAATGATTGAGCGCATTAATTGTGTTCCATATTCGCATTTATTAAAGTAATGAAAATGAAATATGCCAACCATAACTTTGGACTTTCGGAAGTCACAACTCCTAATAAAATTCACAACTCCATATTAGTCCAATAATATTCGTTTATTTCCACCAAAACAATCCAAAAACCATTAGGGAAGAAAAAACGCAAAATAATATATGGTTTTATATCCATTTTGTACAATTAATACAAATAGTCAATTTCAAGCTAATAATCAATTTTCTATTATATAAGCAGATGAAATTATATAATTCAATTTTCAGCAATGTGTTATGTGAATTTGGAAACATTCTAGAAATTTATCACAATAATCAAAATTCCATAAGGACCAAGTAATTCATCCACTTCGTGGGAAATCCCACGAGAAACACCCCTTTGTTTTCTTGTCCATATTATTGCAACCAAGATATATAAACACATATAATTTTCCAAAAAAAAAAAAAGATAATCACGTATAATAGTTTTATAGCATGATGAAGAAGACATTTATGTTAGAGAAAACTAGAGAGTATTCTAAACAAGGTTTCTATCTCTATGCATGGAAAAGGAATAGTTGAAACTGAGGAAGCCAATAAAATTTTTAAGCTATGTTTTATCACGTAAAATAATACATATTTCTAAACATTAAATCTGATTAAAATCATATTAAAATCTAAAATATATACAAAATTGACTGAATCTAATAAAAAAAATATGATGGTTTAAAACAAATATATTATAGATAGGGGTATTAACTTTTTCATACCCTCAAAGAATTCTCATGCATTGTATCATTTTGTTTTATTTTTTATTTTTCTTTTTGAAAGGTTATTATTTTATGTAACAATATTGGTTATTGTGTAATACATTATAGAATTAAGTTGTATTGTTTTGAATTATTTTTTAGAGAGAAATTTTTTTTTTTATAACGGTGGTTACTGCATAGTACATCATATGATCTATTTTTATGTGAATAATGAGATAATATAACTAACATTAGAGAAACCTTTTTTAAATTGTGGAGTGTAAGTGATGTCCTACGTAAAAATGCCCTATGTAAACACCTTATGCAGAGATATGGTATGTTGGGGGGTGTTTTGAAGTTTTAATACTTAGTAATATCAGTTGCCCTAGTTTTTCTTTATGAATACGACCGCTATCATTAGGGATTATCATTAGAAATTTAGAGAGAGAAATACTGAAGGTTTGAGGATATGCGAGTTTCTCTTATAAATTTCATGATTATCATAATAAATTACTGTAGCAAAAACAGCACATAGTCTCATATTGAGGTGAATTTTTTAAAAAATTGCACGATTGTAAGGTTTATTTTCTTTGACAAATTTACTTACTTTTGATGGAATAAAATAAGGACGCTAATTCTTAACAATCTAATATGTTGACCCAACTAAGTTGACATCCATCTAGCGACCACTCAAGTAATACATTATAGGGTTGATAATTTCAACATCTTTCCCGAGAAGAAAAACTTCGTGATGATGCTAGAATGGTAAACAAACAATACAACAAGCACATAATGGGGGGGTGAGGAGAGACTTGATCAATATTGATGGCAATGTGTGCCTACCCAAGCGTGTGACAAGCGTGTTAGAAAGCGAAAGAGATTAGACGACTAATATGAAATCCAAAAGCCTATACATATTATGTTGTATGACTGAACCAAAAGTCGACCATAATCCAAATCCTTGGAACTTTGAATGGTCAAAAAGTAGTTTGCTTAGAAAAGTGTTTGGATTTTTTTTTTATTTTTAAATTTTTTTTTTGGGGTCAAAGTAAAGAGAAAGTACTTAATTTTGATTGAAACAAGGCACTTCAAATGAGCAAAAGATAAGGATTAGTTAGGGCAATTAACAAATATATCTATAGGAGTTTTTGGTACTTTATGATATCATATATGCTGAAGTAAAACCCGACATAAGCTGAATGTAGTCGGTCGTAGTGCCTTACAACCATAAGCAATTAGTAATAAGTAGTTTAGTACCAAAGTTAAGTTAGACGACAAGAAGTTTGGTTAATACTTTCCAACAAAAAGTTTTTGACGTCGATATCTTAAGGATATATATAGACTACTAGTTTTTGAGTTTGTGTCGTATCAATTAAATTACTGTATTGTAATAGTATATATATAAATTGGACTCTTATCTTTCTTTAAAGTTAACTTTTGGGGATAAGTTCTATACAAACTGCTTTAACATGATATCAAAGTTAGATTTTGTAAACGATGTCCTTGAGCTAGTTTTGGGGGAAAACTGAAAAAGAGGAAAAAGTACTACATTATTTAGGTTTTTTTTGATAGTTTTCTTTTTCTTTTTTCTAATTTAATTTTTTTTTTCTTTTTTGTTTTCCCTGTTTGGAAAAGATTTTTTGGGTAAGGTATGCTATATAATACTCATTTTTATTGTTAAATATGAATAAAATATATTAAAATGAAAGAAATACACGAAATTGGTAACATCTAATAAAGATATGATAGTTTAAAACATTGTGTAACTGATACTAAATAATTTTCATTCTTTTTATAAGGAAAAAAGAAAAGAAAAGTAGAGAGATGATACCATTAAAATGCTTCTAAAAATTCTTTTTTTTTTTTTTCCATAGTATGAAAGTTCGAAGTCTGACTTTTTCCATAGTCAAATTTGAAAATTTATTCGGAAAAATACACATCTTTGTTCATTCCATCTATTATTTTTGCTCAAAAGGAAGAATATTTCGTAATGAATTTGAAGAAAAATCCAGCCAATACACAAGTATGTATGTGTTTGTGTTGATTTATATCGATTGAACATTTAAGGGAAAAAAATGTAGCAATTAATTTGGACTGATAATATACTCAATTAGGTTAAACCGAAAGTTGATTGCATGATTAAAAGAAAAAGCAGCACAACAATGTTGGATGAAAACATTGTGCGTACGCCATATGTATAGTTGTATCGAGTAATAATATTAAATTGAGAGGCACCAATGGTCATGTGTTTTTGCAGTTGGTAGGAGCAAAAATTAAGGATATTTGTGGAAGGTATGGTCAAAGAGAAAATGAGAATAAATTTGATCCATCAGATTTGCACTTTGGTGTTGAAGTCTTGCACTCTATCATCAATCTCATCTTTTTGATTTGATTACTTTTTACCGGCCTAGATAGCTACGGTCAACGCCATTGACTTGGAGTCAAACATGTAAATCCAATTCCAAACATGGTTCATATGTTTCTGCTCCACAGCCATGATTATCACTAATCTTGCATGTTGTTTTAAATATCAGCCCCCTCAAAAATATCTTTCTTCTTCGAGAGGGCTTTTCTGTATTTGACCAGTCGTGCAATGCTTTTTCAGACATTGGATGCAGGTTTATAAAGTTTTAAATAGTTAAAACTTTTGTGTTATTAAATTCCTACGTGATAAAAATAGTTTAAATTTTGATTAGTAACTCAAAGTTTGATGAATCGCAAGTATAGTAAAAAAAAAAAAAAAAGACTAATTTGTATAATGTTTTTTTCGTTGTTAGATGATGATTTATAAAGATCTGGATCTTATATATTTTTTTATTGGGTCTCACGTCATAAAAATAGTTTAAATTTTGAGTAATTCAACTTATGATAGATACTATGCATTGTTTGATCATAAAAAAAAAAAAAAATAATAATAAATAAATAAATAAATAAAACATAGTCATACCCAATTTCTGGACTCGAAAAAGCTTTAGTCATCTGATGTTATTTCATATGTTAGATTATTTACAAAGAACCAGAACTTCGAATTTCTTTTTGTTGGGTCTCACAAGAAAAAAAAATTTTAAATTTCGAGTAATTCAACGCATGATGTTATGATTAGAGAAAGACTAGTTATACCATAATTCTGCCCTCAAAGAAGCTACTTATATATAGTTTTCTACGTTTTTGGCGATTGTACGCAGTGTAAACTTTTTAAGGCGCACATGAAATATATTCTTTCCCAAGTGCATTTCCCCCTAACATATATGCCTATGTATAGAGCAATATAGCATGTTTTAATCTCTCATACACAGTGAAAATTAGACACGTTAATGAAAACGATAATTCAGATTTTTTTTTTCTAATAAAATAGAGGTGAAAATCAATCTTATCTATGGGAAGTATTATATCATTAACTCTGCACTTTTTAAGTTTCTTTTGATAAATTTTATTCTGCACTCAGTAGAGATTTAGAATACTAAATACATGATACTTAAAAAATTATTATTCGGATTAGTATTCTGATAATTAGAATATTTGAGGCAAAAGAACTTAGAGAGAGAAAAAAAAACATGACCCTTTTTCATAAAGGGCAGGATTGTATCAGCAGAATACTTGAAAACAAAGAACATACTTTAAATTTTTATAACTTTACTTTAAGCAAACCGATTGTGCTTTCATAATTCCTTATTTTTTTTTTGTTTTGGAAGTACTTTCCTTCTATAGTGCCTTTTTTTTTTTTTTTGGTTGGTAGTGCTTTTCCTATTCTTTTTCCCTTCTTCAATTAAGGAGAGATCTTTTTACGATAGAATCTCATATTAACTGTACATATTTTTTTTTATTATTAGATCTAGTCAAAATCCTATTAAAATCAAAATCTATATTTAAGATAGACAATTTTTGATATAGAACTTACAATTAAAAATCTGATTTCTACGGAAAGAACTTTTTTTTTTCAGGTCCTACAATCATAAAAAATCTCCGTGGATGAAAGTTTTTTTGCAGGATGTAGCTGCCTATGATTGAGTGGAGACGGATTTTTTTTTTAAATCTTTATAAACTTTATAATTTTTCTCATTTTACTTCAATTATATTCTTGTAAGATACGTCTTTATTATAATAATATACTGATTCCGTTACTGCCTTCCTGTGTGAGTGAAAGAGACTGCACCAACTTTTTCCCCAAGCTATTAAAAATATATATAGAAAACAAAACACAAAAGAAAAAGTATCTTTAATTATCATCATAAACAAAAGATTGGCGTGAGGCAACCCAGTTAGGTGTTAAACTGGTATAAGATTAACCCAAAGCCGCACTAAAGCTGGCCAAAGTTTGTAAACTATTCCTCTTCTGTCACACCCTCCAATTCTATTTGTACAGCAAAGTCTTACAATTTTGAGCTTAAAGCCTATGAAAATTATATACCAAGGTAAGTAACAAAAAGTTGATCCAATCACCAAAAATATTAATGTTCAAATTAGCCATTATAAACAAATTAGTTAAAGTCTAGTCAATTATGATAAAGACTAGTCCATTGAATCAACTTTTTATCAGTCTCATCTATGACCTAAAGCAGTTCAACGTGTCATGATGTAAATATTTATGTAAATATTCATAGATCATATAATTAAAAAGTTAATCTCATGATTAAAACAATAATACCGACTAATAAAGTAAAAAGTGCAATTCATATAATAAGTTTGGCCATATATATTTTTATGACAGCATTTAAAAATATTCACTACTAGTAGGGTTATTTTTTCAGTCATCATATTTGTATCAAAACTAGTATGTTATGTATAAACACATTTATTTCTTATTTTTACGTGATTTTTATCAAATCTAATGATAAAAAACATACACTATTAATATGAGATCCTATTCTAATTATAAAACAAAAATAAAAACAAAAATAAAGATAATATATTTGAGCACGTACGCTAAAGGAGATTTGTCTTCGCCTATGTTTGGTGAATCAACTTAACTCAAACTTAACTCAAATTTTTCATCTCAATTTTTATCTTTTTCTGAAAGTTAATAAAGTTTATAACTACTTTTTAAAAAGTCAACTCAATTCAAACTTAAAAATTTTATCTCACCTCAAACTCACTCATTCACCAAACGAACCCAAATCATTCACGAATAATTAACTTATACTGTTTTACGTGTAAAAAAAAGAATGGGTAACATGATGTATATTATCTCAAATAGTACCTTTACAAAGAATGAAACTTTATTTTCCCATAACATTGAAGTGTCATTTTATATCTTTTATTATTTCTACATGTTATATGTAAGACTGATTTTTCGCCAAGAACTGAACCTTTACCTAAACAAATAAATTAATGTCAGTTCCATCATGACAAGGACTATCTTAGCAATATACATGATTCGCATGCTTATCCTACTAGCTGTAAAGATTTTATTTTAATAAAAATATTAATATATGTATATAATATATGTTCTATCAAGTGCCATTTGGGATACAACTACACAGACAAAAATCTTGACCACAGAATTAAAATTTCTGTAAGAACATATATATATTTGCTTTGATCTTGCAAATCAGAAATCATACTTTTAGCATTTTTCTAAACATACTTCAAGATATACGAACACCCTTTTTTTTTTTTTTTAATCCTTGTTGAAGCTATATATGGATGAGTTTGGCTGCAAAAGAAAAAAACTATATGAACATTATATATATACATATATATATGTATATGTATATGTATAGGATTTGGATATGCATTTGTCACACAACCTTGGTAAAAAAAGGGTTAACCAATTGAGTGCTTGTACTCTCATTGCACAGCCGGAGAAAGCAAGATAACACAAATCTTACTCCGGCCAAAAAGAAAAAGTAGCTTTAGAAAAAGAAACTGTATTTTACAATTAGTTCAAGGAAGATTATATAATATTATATCGCAGCTGACGCCATAGAAAGATCACTACTTAAGATCATAATTTAACCTCATTTGAAGAGGTTAATTACAATAACCAAACTGAAAACAAGGAATAAAACTTGGATTAGTTCAGAGAAAGGGGTGTCTGGTTCCAGCACATGCCAACTAGTTATTGGTTGCGGTTATCACGCACACGAACATAATAACATGACATGTCGGGTAATGGCGAATAATTTCTCATTAAGTTGAAATGAAAGTGGAAAAATCTACAACAAAGGGAAATTTAGCATGTGGTTGAGAACACATAATATTTATCAAATCATAAACCTAATTTTCATATCTTAAACTTAAAACACATTATAACTAGATTTATTTTCATTTCTTGAAGTGCAAGGGGACAAGATACAATGAGTTTCAAATCTTTAAAAATAAATAAAATAAAATAAAAACACTAAGCATATATATAATATTCAATGATCATGTTTTTTTTTTTATCATTACGGTTTCCATCCAAATTATAATTAATACACACCTTATTAATTATCAAAAGTGTAATTACTCAATTTATTACAGTCATAAAATAATACCTACTGATATATATTTGAGTAATAAACTGAGAAGAAATTAAGCATATATGATTATAAGAATTGAAAAGTAGGGCATGAAGCAAATTGCATAGATTCTATATATCAATGAATCTTATTTGATTTTATTGCTTTGGGAAGCAAATCTTCAATTGTGATATACCATAGTATGTGCTAAGATCCTGTGATCATACTAATTCTAGTATCATATCAAATTCCATCCAAATAAACTATATAAAATTAGCATATTAACATTGGCTATCTTCCTTAGTGAGACTCCTACTCAACAAAATATTGATGACGAAAATCATGAGCTTCTAATTAAAAGTGATTCATGAATAAGACAATAGACTCCGTCTCCATGGCCAGCTAAAAAACAAATCCAAGGGGGGAGAAGATATAATCACACACCAAATTCCACACGTATCATTGAATTAACTCATGTTTGTAAACAATATACTTTAAAATTATATATATATATATATATATATTATATATATAACTTTCTAGAAACTCGTATTGGAGCATGTAATGCCACAACATTTTCTTCACCAATAAGCCAAAAAAAAAAAAAGTGTTAATGACTTAAAAAGAGAAATGGTACTTCTAACGCCACATCATCTCCAAAATTTTATCCTAATCTGCTGTGAAAAGACATCCAAAAATAAAATAAAGAGGAAAACAAGGAGATCTTTTTTTTTTCCCCCCTAGCTAGCTTTTGAAACCACACACACATGCTTAGCTGTTAAACAAAGTTTAAGCAAAAATAAATATTTTATGGTCTCACTTTTCTTGATTATCCGTACTAAACAAGGATTAGTAGTATCCAGTACAAATTAATAATTTATTCTAGGAAATCTGAAACGATACTATGACAAACAAATTTATGAGATTCTTCGTGCAACTAGCCTTGGTGACCCTAGATAGTTCTACAAAAACCAAAATTTGGTCACTAATTTTGCAAGAAGACAAAGAGCAAATTAGTAGCAAATTTGGTCACTCATTTTGCATGGTCTTGGTTTTGTCTTTGTTCATGAACTTCATGTTATACTTAGACAACAAAAATAAATAAATAAAAATTAAAAAATTATTGGTCAAGTCAATTATCTCCTTCACTAGAGTCTTGAATTGAAGGGTATATATTAGCATCACACCATAGCATAGCCCACTTCGGCTTTAAATATCTTTTTTTTTTTTTTTTTTTTGTAGCATGCATAGAAAATCCATGCCTCTTGTTGTCACAAAGC
Source organism: Ficus hispida (assembly GCA_025413025.1). NCBI lineage: Eukaryota > Viridiplantae > Streptophyta > Magnoliopsida > Rosales > Moraceae > Ficus > Ficus hispida. The sequence goes on along the minus strand of CM046368.1, from coordinate 11,864,475 downwards.
ATACCATTTTAAATAATAATAGGAATAGAGAACACGTGTCCCTTATTGACGCTTCAAAAACCATCAATCATACCTTCAATATTTTAATACCCCCAATACCAAAAATGGAATCCAACAAATCATTATTTTATTAAGATTTTTAGAGGACTACATGTGCCAATCTCCTTAATCATCAAGCAAATCCAACATCTGTTGAAAACCCATTGGTCCTCTTGTAATTTTCACCTAAAAATTAAAAAAAAAATACCACCACCCACTTAATTTCATATTTTTTTAATATTATATATATGTGCATTTTCTTAGGTTATGCTATAGAGCTATTAACAAAAGAACTCGTAGTGACCCAAATGCACAAAAATGTAGCTAATACGTGGCGTCAGATCATATGGATTCCTATTTCTCTTTTGTCTCACCGTAGCATCTTACAAATATAATAGTAATGGATTTTGGATCCTTTGTTAACTTTATGTCACCCAATGTCTTGGCAGATTTTTTTAATTCCCTAAATGTCCTCATGAGAATCAAATTTTTGTCTTGTGAATCTTCACCTCTTCTAAGCCGCTTGATTGTAAGTTCTAATGCAAAGATCAACGAATCAACGACAAGGGTTCACACAGCACGACACATGGTAACAAAGTTGTTAAACACTAAGCCCCGTTTGCAATAACCGTTTAATTCAAGTTAAACTGTATTTTTTTTTGTCTTTTTTCTGAAAAAGTCAACAAAAATTATTATTCAAACTTAAAAATTTCAATTCAACTCATTCACCAAACCACCCCTTAGCCCACGTTTGGCATCTAAGTTTAACTCTAATTAAACTGTATTTTTTCATATCAATTTTTGTCTTTTTTTTTTTAAGTCAACAAAATTTATAACTAATTTTTAAAAAGTCAACCAACTCAATTTTAAAAATTTCATCTCATCTCAAACTCAATCTAAACACCAAACGGATCCTAACACTTGGACACCACGGGAAAAGGAAGAATGTGGCGAGCATGTTTTGGTCATTTCAACAACTTGTGGCATGGTGATGGAATTCGAAAGATCACCCGTACCTTAAAACAGTAGAAAGGATAGAGGGATGATTTGAAAACGACAGCAAAATGACTGATGGGAAAAAGCTTGGCCTTTGGTGCCAATATAAATATGCAACAAACACTTGCACAGATTGCCATAGAATTAGGAAGACAAAAAGAGGGAGAAAAAAAAACACTCTTTACCTAAGCATTACATACATAAGAGCCTTTTTCTTCGCGTCTTTAACTTTGCTTTTACCACATGTATTGGGGGTCAATGTCTGGTCATATGGGTTGGGCTATAATAGAAGATGAAGGTTGGAGGAAAGGACCTTGGACTGCCGAGGAAGACAGATTGCTTATTGAGTATGTCAGACTTCATGGAGAAGGCCGATGGAACTCCGTCGCTAGACTTGCAGGTAATCCAAGCCTATATACACTAAACCAGTCATATATGTTTGTATGTATATACAAACTATATAAATTAGACCCTTTGATTAGTTGTTAACGTCAAGAATCACACCAAAACAAGACAAAACAAGAAACAAAATACAAAAATCAGACCCCCTTGGTAGAGTGGTTATTGTCAAGAATTATAGCAAAAGACGGGCAATCCAACTCCAATATGATAAACATGTGGGACTGCAACTTGGACTTTTAAAGCTCTTATAAAATACATAGCTAGTTGCGGAGGTTTGTTTATTGCTTATTTTTAACATATGGTTGTTCTCTCTCTGTTTTTTTTTTTTTTTTTTTTTTTTTTTTTTTTTTTTGCTTATGCAGGACTGAAAAGGAATGGAAAGAGCTGTAGATTGAGGTGGGTGAACTATTTAAGGCCTGACCTGAAGAGGGGACAAATAACTCCCCATGAAGAGAGCATAATTCTGGAGCTTCATGCTAGGTGGGGAAACAGGTAAGCATGTGTTAATATTGTCTAACTTCATACCTTTGTTTGTTCGTCATGACAAGGTGAGCTTGAAAGGCCAAGTGCTAAAATATTATAATGTTTTCAGATGGTCGACAATCGCGAGAAGCTTGCCGGGAAGAACCGACAACGAGATCAAGAACTACTGGCGAACCCACTTCAAGAAGAAGCAAGCGAAAGCTGCTTCCGATGCCTCCGAGAAGGCGAAAGCCCGCCTCTTAAAGAGGCAGCAATTTCATCACCAACAACAGCTTCAACAGCAGCAGCAGCAGCAGCAGCAGCAGCAACAACAACAACATGTTCAACAACAATACCAACAGCAACAGCAGAACCAAATGGACTTGAAAAGGATCATGGCTTTCCTGGAAGAAAACGAACACAAGTACTCAACGCAACCCGCGCCTCAAGTCAGGGCGGAAATGGCCGGTGCGGCATATCCTCAAGCAGTTGACGAGCAGAACTTCCTCTACTCCATGCTCAACGTCAACAGCAATGTGTCTACTGTGCCTGAGGCCCCCATTAACGAGGACACTCTCTGGGATTTTGGGCTATGGAACTTGGAAGATTTCCATGGCGGTAACAACATTAGCTCGGCCTGTTTCACTACCAAAGCATGCAGAATCTGGTGATGCCCTTTTGCTAAGTTTCATCAAGATCGCTACTTAGTTTTGACTTTCTGAAGCCTAATATTACTATTGGGGAAAAAAAATTAAAAAAAAAAAAAAAAAAAAAAAGAAGAGGACAGGCTCTAATAAGTCAGGAGCTTCGGATTATGTGATTTGCAATATTTTGTGTGAAAATCAACGGGTTGTGAATAATACAATCCGGTAAAAAATAGATGTTAGTACTTCTAATCACGTCCTATGTTTCAATAAATTTGTCCAATTTTGCATGGAAAAAGTAATGTATCTTAAGATTCCAGCTATTTTTAACAAATTTTCGGTAGTTATTATTTAGACTTGTCCTTAATTATTTTTTAAACCACGCTTGCACGAGGATTTTACTCTCTAGACCTCTGAAGATAAGATTTATTTTATTTTTTCACTTTTCTTTTTGCCTGTGGCTATTATTTTCCTCCCATCTTTTTCTCTAAAATCAATAATCAAAGAGATGTTTACTGTAGGAAAAAAAATTTTCCTCCGAGTAGGAACCACTATTGCAACAACGTATTTCTGATTATTGCATTTTATTAAAATCACATATTAACTATTTCCAAACAATTCAAAACTAATCGTTGCCGATGATATTTTTTCTTGGAAAATTATAATAAATAACATTTTTTTAGCGTAAATAATAATTAGTTTTAAAAATTTTAAAATAAATAAAAAATTTTCTAGGTAAATGAAAATTTTATTCGGTAAATATAAATTTATTAAGTAAGTAACGTTTTACAACGTAACTAAATCATTTACTTGATAAAATTTTAGAAATAATTACATAAAAGTTCTATTTTTAAAGTCCTGTTTTGAATATATTAATTTTTCAATAATATTATATATATTTTTTTAAGAAATAAATGTCTGTAATAACTATTTTGTTATTTTTATTATATTGACATCATTTTATTTTTATACATATTCTTTTATTTTAATTTGTTTTTTATTTTTTGATTTTAATGATGATATTTTTTGTTGACAAACGTAATTACCTTTTAATAAACAAAATTAGTTATAAACATCAAAGTAATTATAATAAATATAAAATATTTATATAAAGATGATGATTCATACTAAATAATAAACACAAACAAAATATTAACGATAAATATTGATGAATATTCGAACTTTTCATATAAAAACTAAGGAATTCTTTTGGGAAAACCTATTTGTTTATGTAATCAACTATAAATCAAAGGGTTTTATTTATGTCCTAACTAAATAAATTGAATAATAACACAATAAATATAATCAAATTCTTTATGAATAAACTACTATTATTTATATAAATTAGTAGAAATGAAATCGAACATATTTTTATGATAAAAACAGATTCATATACAAATATTTTTTTTCTTTTTCTTTATTTAGCCTTTTTTTTTATTAATGTGAAATTTGATTTTGAGAAAATATTTTTTTTTTGGTTCGTTATGAATATTTACACCTTCTTTATAATAAATAAAAAAAATCAAAATTTTTTTTCTATCAATTCTTTTTACAATTTCATTAAATCAACTTTAATCTTATTTAGTAAACATCAGATATTCTTTTTTTTTATTTCCTTTTTTATGTTAATTTTCCATTCTTTATGAATAGTAAAATTATCTTTATAATTACTCTTTTAAATTTTTATGTAAATAAAAAGAAAATTGAACATACTTTAAATCATTAACTTCAATTTAGACATATATGTAAATTATTTATTATGCTTTACTTTAAATATTTTAAAAACATGTCATTTACTTCAATTATTTTTTAAAACTGTTATTTATATATTTTTTCCTTTTTCTTTTTTTTTTTCTTTTTATACCTTAGCGTATAATTCTCAAACAAATCTAAGGGAGATGATACTTTGAATGGAAAATAAGCAAGATAAACAAAGTTTTGGAATCTTGCATCTCCTCATGGTGAAAAGGATGTGTTCTAAGCTCGAAGGACTGGTTTTTTATTTTATTTTTTATTTTGCTTTCTATATGGTTTATTTATTTATTTATTTATGATAAATTTCTTTATGGTTTATGATTCTCTGAACATGCGTCAAAGTACAAAATTACGGAATACCTTTTAACAAATGTGCAACTCTTTTTATGCTTTTAATGATAATCTTTGTCGCCATATTCTTTATGCTGGTTCATAAAATATTACAGATAATTGTATATGATGTCTTATTTTATAATTTATTTCTATCAATAATATCAGACATCAGATAAGAACTAAGTTAGATTCTCTTAATTGTGTTTATTTTATGATTTAACTTCTTTAAGTTCAATTATAGCCTTCCCTGAATTTCTTATGTTCAGACTAGTCCATGTAAGGACAAACTAATGTGTCACATTTGGAAAAAAGTAAAAATTGATTGATTTATTTTTTATTTAGGAATACATTGATTGATTTAGTTGCATCTTATTCCAAGTTTGAAATGACTGAGTTAATACCATAATCAATCTTAACAAATTCAGATTTATGAATTTTGTGATAAAGTATGAAAAAAGTACTCCGATCAAAGAATATCTAATTCTATAAGATATGGTAGTACCCTATCAAAGAATTATTTCATAATTCTAAACCAAGCACAAATCAAGATGAATAAAATCACCCAAAACGAATCCCAAACTTATTGTCTTTTTTTTTTTTTTTTTTTTTTGGCTCACTATCTTTGTACTCTAGATTTGTTTGAAAGTTAAAGCTTTAATATAGTTTATGGCTAGTTTGATGAAATGACTATAGTGATGGAATGACAATTTTTATACATGATTATTTTTATGTTTAGTTGAGCAAAATAAATATATATATGTGTGTGTATATTCAGAATAACTATTCTTACAGTTTGTTGCTTTATTTATTTATTTTTAAGAGAAATTGTAGTTAATAACTTTTTTATAAAAATAATTTAAGTAAATAATATGTTTTTAAAATATTTAAAATAAATAATAAATTTATTAAGTAAATGAAAAATTTATTAGATGTAATAAATAATTTACTTAGTAAATCTGCTGTGAATAAATTATTAATCATGTAAATATGTTATTATTATTATTATTATTATTTTGAAAAAGGATTTGTCTTTATTGAAAATCAAATAGCAAGATCAGCTTTAACAATCGGACCAAGCATCTTGGAACATAATCAACCCCAAAGCAGTAAACAGACTTAGAAATAGCATATTTTGCCAATATAAGTGGGCTATTTATTCCCATCATGGGAGATGTAGCAAACCATACCATTTCTAGTAGCCAAGAGAGAGTCTATGATATCTTCAACAATATTTGCTTCTGGAACCTCCGCGAATGGATTCTGAATAGTACTAACAGTGTTCAAAGCATCTGATTCTACCACCCAATTATCCAAACCAAGAAATTTGGCTAAGCACACACCCTCCCTCACAGCCAGACATTCTCTTATATGAGGAGAAAACTTACCAAAGATGCATCTAGTAAAAAACTCAAGACAGCACCATCTTTGTCTCTAACAATAACTCCAATACCAATGTACTCCAGATAACTATCAATAGCTGCATTTACATTGATTTTGATCTGCATCTGTCCAAGTGCATCTACAGCTGTTATTTACTCTAAATACTTTTAAAAATTGTTATTATATTAATTTTTTTTTCAAAACTGTTATTTACTTCTTTTTTCATATTTTTAACATTAAGGTGGAGGAATTTAAACTCTATATTTTATAGTGTGAGAGTAGGTTGTTGCTTTCTCACAATTTGATATATATTTTTTCCACTCAAGAATTTAAAAAAAAAAAAAGGCCTATTATAAGAGGTTATTCCATTAAAAAAAATTGAATGTGTATTCCTAAAATGAATCTGTGAAACAATTATTTCATTCTAAAATTGATATTGATTAGATCTTTCTTTTTTTGGCGGGAAATATAAAAACAGTACACAAATAATCTTTTTTTTTTTTTTTTCAAAACAGTTTTTATTATATTAAATTATTTTCTTTTTTAAATGATTATGAAAAAAAAAAAAAAAACTTTTTCTCTGTCGTTTTTCTTGGTTTAATGGTTTCTTTCCGGGGGACTACTTATCTCAGAGAATTCCGCGCCAAATTCAAACTCCCTTTGTTCATCATCTCTCACCAGCTCGGATGAACTTCTGCTCTGCGCGCAATACATTTACCCTCCTATCTTCCCGTTATTACACTTCTGCCACTTCCTCCGACCAGGCTCTGAATCTTCTCCATTTCCTCAAGCTCTCCATCACCCACCAATCTCCCAAACTCGCCCAGCAAACCCACGCTCGGATTCTCGCTCTGGGTCACCACCAAAACCCGTTTCTCGCCACAAAACTCATCTTCGCATACTCCAACTTCAAAAACCCAACTTGGGCAAGGCTCGTTTTCGATTCAGTCGACCTCAAGAACGTGTATTTGTGGAACACACTGGTTAATGGGTACGTGAAAAATGGTGAATACGTTGAGGTTTTTGAGTTTTTTAAGGAAATGTGTCGTGGTGATCTGTTTCCTGATGATTATACACTGGCGAGTCTCGCGAAAGTGGCCGGCGAGACGGGGGACTCGGCGGCTGGGAAATTGGTTCATGGGAGGAGTATAAGATCTGGATTTGTTCTTGATGTTGTTGTTTCGAATTCGTTGATGTCTATGTATGGTAAATGTGGGAGCTTTGGTGATGTCAGGAAGGTGTTCGACGAAATGCCGCAAAGAAATGTGGGGTCTTGGAATGTGCTGATAGCAGGGTATGTGGGTTGTGGGGATCATGGTTTGGATGAAGGAATGTGGCAAATTGTGAAATGTATGCAGATTGATGGGGTTAAGCCTGATGGGTTTACCGTTTCGAGTCTTTTGCCTTTGTGTGGGGTTGGTACCCGAAAATGGCCTGATTATGGAAGGGAGCTTCATTGTTATGTTGTGAAGAATGAAATGGAGTTTAGTTTCGATTCTGATGTTCATATGGGATGTTGTTTAATCGATATGTACTCGAAGAGTAATAGACTTGTCGCGGCTAGATGGGTGTTTGACCAAATGAAGAGTAGAAATGTATACACTTGGACAGCAATTATCAACGGTTATGCAGAAAATGGATCTTCGGATGAAGCCTTGAATCTTTTTCGTGCATGCAAGTGAGAGATGGAATAGAGCCCAATAGGGTATCCCTTGTGAGTATCCTTCCTGCTTGTAACTCTCATGCTAGTTTAATGGGCGGGAAACAAATCCACGGATTTGCAATCAGGAAGCTATTGAATCATGATGTGTCCTTGTGTAACGCTTTAATTGATATGTACTCCAAGTGTGGGAGCTTGGACCTTGCAAGGCGAGTTTTTGAGGATGATTCTTTTCTTAAAGATGCAATCTCGTGGAGTTCGATGATATCTGGCTATGGATTACATGGAAGGGGCAATGAAGCCGTGTCATTGTATGATAAGATGGTTCTTGAAGGAGTCAAACCTGACACAATAACAGTTGTCGGGCTCCTTTCCGCTTGTGGCAGGTCAGGTTTGGTGGATGAAGGCCTTAATATCTATAGCTCGGCAATTAACAATTACGGAATCAAACCAACAGTTGAGATCTGTGCTTGTGTCGTTGATATGCTGGGCAGGTTGGGCCAGCTTGATCAAGCACTAGAGTTCATCAAAAACATGCCTGTGCAACCTGGACCAAGTGTTTGGGGGGCTCTTGTTACTGCTTCGGTTATACATGGGAATTCTACGATGCAAGATCTAGCTTATAGATACCTTATCGAACTAGAACCTGAGAATCCCTCGAATTTCATCTGCTGTCGAATGTGTATGCCTCGTCCAAGCAGTGGGATGTTGTGGCCAAGTGAGAACGATGATGAAAGAAAAAGGGCTGAGGAAGGAACCTGGGTGCAGTTGGATTAGCTTCAGCAGCACCACTCATTGTTTCTATGTTGCGGATAAAGCTCACCCTTGTTCAAACTCAATCTATGAGATGCTTGAAAACCTCATATTTGTCATGAAGGACGTAAAATGTTCTCCTTATACTGAAATCCCGTCATAGATAATTGGCCATTTTGATCAAGTGAGAAAACATTTTGACCAGAATTTTATTTTTTTAAAGTTCCAATATACATATAGATATAAAGCATTCAAATTTTAGAAACAGTTTTTTTTTTTTTTTCCTTTTTTTCTTTTCTTGTTTTGTTTTGTTTTGTTTTTGTTTGACTTCATCTTGAAGAAAGTCCATTCATCTTCCCTTTCTGACAAAAAAATTACAATCTTCAAATTATCTATTGAATTTAACATCCTTTCATTTAATTACTATAGTTCAACCGAAACTTCACAAATATTAATGCATAGTCTTGCCTTCAACAAACGAGGAACTCTTGGTTGACCTCAATTACAGATGAGAGATGATTCCATTTATTTTTTAAGGGTCAATGATAGATTAAGATAATTAAAAGATAGGATTCATAATTTAACAATTAAATTTAGATAAGGGAAAATTTTGTGCGTATATATGTGTATTATTATTGACGTGATTTTGACTAAATTCCAACAAGTTTCAATTGTTGTCTCATTTTTCTCTCTTTAAACGTTCAACAATCAATTTTTAATATCCCATATTATTGTTGTGTTTTAATTATATGGTTCCTAATCATCTACTCAAAAATTCAAATTGTTATGTTTATACAAAAGGATAAATTATTGTTGTAGAGATAGTCAACGAGGGAAAATCAAACGGAAAAACAGAACAGCATATACCAACCCAAATCCAACATTTAGAAACCCGAAAAGTTCATGTAGTTTCTACTCTCTAGTAATAAGGTAAACATTTGACATTAACTGATTCCAACTTCTCAACCAGAAACGACAAAAATGCAGAAGGCAACAATGGCAGAAGAATCTTTCCCACCTACCAACCAACAACGTTAATCAACACAAGACCACACCACGCCACACAATACAACACAATCTCTCTCTACTATGCCACTCCACTTATCCAAAGCCATTCTCTTCCTCCACTCAAAACCAAAACCCCCAATTCCAATGGCGAATCTCTCATCCAAATCCAACCTCGCAGCGCCGACTCAGCCGCCCAAAGCTCGCCTCCGAGGCGTCGTCTTCGACATGGACGGCACTCTCACCGTCCCGGCGATCGATTTCCCGGCGATGTACAGAGCGGTGCTCGGCGACGACGAGTACCTCCGGATCAAGGCCGATTGTCCCTCCGGAATCGATATCTTGCACCAAATCGAGAATTGGAGCCCCGATAAGCAGCGCAAGGCGTACGAGACCATCGCCGATTTCGAGCGCCAGGGACTCGATCGCCTCCAGATCATGCCAGGTTCGAGAATTGTATCGGTTTTTTCGTTCTTCTGGCTTTTGTTTGCTTGTCGAGAAAGTGTACTAGAAACCGTGCATTTCTTGTTTTTGGTACACTTCGCTTTAGAGATAAGATAATGACTGACTTTGTGGTTCTGGTCTCCGTTTGTTTGCTGAGAAAATGTTTGGATGAGAATGTGAAACCTACATTTTTCGTTTTCATCATATTTGTGATTCCGGTTTCTGTTTGTTTCCTTGGAAAATGCTGGATGAGAAATGGAAGATAAGAGCTTTACATTTTCATTTTTGACGATCAATAAAGGGATGGAATAGCTGAAGTTGTTCAGTGGTTTTCGAACGCAGGTGCTGCGGAACTCTGCAGTTTTCTCGATTCTAAAAGCATAAGGTCAAGCACAATCTTTAGCTCTTCTTACATATTCATTTCGTGTTTCGTTGTAAATTAATTAAATTCGCCGTTTTCATCCTAAATTAGCAAGTTTTGGATGCAAAAATGTGTCGGTGTTCGATTCATAATCTTTTATTGCCAGAAAAACTTCTCAATGCATAATTTATCATCTTTTTGTGCCGTTGTGATATCGAATATACAGCTCGAGTGATAAAAGGGTACTTAGTTGAATGTGTTTTTTCAGGAGAGGGTTAATCACACGGAATTTTAGCGCTGCAGTGGACTTGTTTCATGAACGTTTCGGGGTAAGGCCATTGAAGTGCGAAAACTAATAGCTATACAAATGCTGTTTTACATGTTCTTAAAGTAACATTTCTCCTTATGTGTGATGGAATCCGGGACCTACCATTAGAGTTGGGGATGGATGGAGTCCAATTTGAAGAGCAAATCGCCAAGCGAAGCTGGGAAATGGTTAGACTCATACCCTTTGTCGAAATTTGTTGTGGCTGCAGGTAACATTTTCTCCAGCTCTAAGCAGGGAATTTCGTCCTTGTAAGCCAGACCCAGCTCCGCTACTTCATATATGTGCAGCTTGGGATGTTCAGCCTAATGAAGTCATGATGGTTGGTGACAGTCTTAAAGATGATGTAAGTAATCTAGTAGATATAATACTAATTTCAGTTTGGAAAACCATTCTTGATCGATCACTGTTTATCATCATTCAATATAAAAACGAGTAGATTAACATAAAAACTTTGAACAAACTCGACGTGTAGAACATGAAACTCTCATTCGGAAGGACCGTGTTCGTGATATAATACTTGAACCAGAACCGGAAAAAAATTATTACACATGCTTAACCTTTCGCAGGTATCGTGTGGCAAGCGTGCAGGAGCCTATGCATGCTTGCTCAACGAAGATGGAAGATACGACTCTCCTAAATACGCCAATGTGGATCACAAACCAGATTTCAAAGTGTCTTCCCTTGCTGAAGTTCAGACGGTATTGGAAACATGTTTTCATCTTGCACCTTGATCTCCAATGTTTAACAAAAAAAAGAAAAAAAAAAATCAAATGCTCTACAGGAAGCATTTAATGGAAGAACCTTGTGGTAGTACAGAAACCCGCCGAGGTAGAATTTGTCTTTTTTGAATTTTTTGGTGGGACTATTCTATTCATGGATGCTGCCCTAGTAAACAAACTTATCTGTTGATGCTTTTGCAGCTTATAGGGCGTCCTTTGTTGTTGTACTTGTATATATTATGCAGACATCTTTTTTCCAGTTGGTGTTATGTTTGTCAATGTTGTATGGTTTTACAAAAAACCAAACCCAGAAAAGGGAAAAATTAAAAAAATTAAAAATTAAAAATGAAACAAAATTGAAAAAAAATAATGTTTATCGATGAAACACGCCCACCGTGGGGCTCGAACCCACGACCACAAGGTTAAGAGCCTTGCGCTCTACCGACTGAGCTAGACGGGCTTCTTGATATTGTCTTTCGAAGTTAATATTATATTTAGCATTAATACCATCTAAACTTATTATTCTTTGACAATTGCCCCCTAAACTTTTAATTTTGATAATTTACCCACTGAACTTATTAAATTATTACAACTGAGCATACTAAATTATTGTAATGTATTCCTTTTGGTTAATTTTACACTAAATAAAGGTGTTGAACTTGGAATATTTGCATTAGGATTTGTATTAGATTTGAAAATGATTAGATGGAAATGGATTTTCCGTCTTACACGAGACATGTGGGTTTTTTTAATAACTAATTTAATTGAAAATTAACTCATATGGTGTATGTTGCAACAATTAAGCAAGTTTGGAAGGCAAATTATCAAAATTAAAAGTTTAGGTGGGAAGTTGCCAAAATAAGACAAGTTTGCAGGCATTAGTGCTAAATGGAAATTATATTTTTTCTTTGAGGTCGATTAGGATTTCATTTTTATGTCTCTAAGGACTATTTTTATATTATTGTGTGATGCACATAATTTGACATAGCTGAACTTACCAAACTTACTAAATTTACCAAACTTTTAATTTTGATAATTTACCCACTGAACTTACTAAATTATTACAACTGAACTTACTAAATTATTGTACTGTATTCCTTTTAGTTAATTTTACACTAAATAAAAGTGTTGAACTTGGAATATTTGCATTAGATTTGTATTAGATTTTGAAAATGATTGGATGGAAATGGATTTTTCCGTCTTACATGAGACATTTTTAATAACTAATTTAATTGAAAATTAACTCATATGGTGTATGTTACAATAATTAAGCAAGTTTGTAAGGTAAATTGTCAAAATTAAAAGTTTAGTGGGAAGTTCCAAAATAAGATAAGTTGCAGGCATTAGTGCTAAATGGAAATTATATTTTTACTTTGAGGTCGATTAGGATTTCATTTTTATGTCTCTAAGGACTATTTTTATATTATTGTGTGATGCACAAAATTTGACATAGCTGATAAATTTTATTTAATTAGAAAAAATATTTAAATATAGATAGACAAAAAAAAAATCAACGAAGAACTTGAAATTAAAAAAAAAAAAAAGTTAGGCATCAAAGAAAGACCAAAAGATAAAAGATTAAAATGTTAAAAATATACCAATACAAAAAAAACTAAAAAAAAGTAGGCTGAAAGAGAGAGAGGGAAAAAAAAAAAAAAAAAACCGAAGGACTATAAGAATAAAAGATGTTTTTTGCCCAAAAAAAGTCAACAAAGTACTTGAAATTAAAAAAAAAAAAAAAAAAAAGAACAAAGAATTACACTATATCCCCTATATTTTTTAAAATTACAAGACACCCCTTGATCAAAACTAATAACACTAACCCCCCTTTCCTTTACTTTGTTAAATTTTTGTTTAAAATGCTAAGATACCCCAATAAATCTCAACCATTATTTTGATTTAGAGTAAATCATAATCCTTCATTTGGTAGACCCCCTTAGAGGGGAAAAAACCTCTAGAACCATGGGAAGGAGAATCAACATCCTCTATTCAATTTTGATATCTAACCAATTATATTTTGATAAGTCATTGAAATAAAATAGTTTTTAAGGTAAAAAAAAGTCAGTTAAAAAGTATTTTAACCTTTTTAATATGATATGACGTATATTAGTGATTATACACTATTTGGGATATCAAAAAATTAGACAAGAGGATATGGATCCTAGGAAGAGGAACGGCCACAAGCAGACAGCACCTCTCACCCCCTTTCCTTGGCGGATTTGGCACCTTGCGCCCATGTGATTGCATCAAATTCCCTTGTGCCGCACCGGAGCCCCTGCGCCGAACTTGCAACATGAATCTCTGAGTCCGAGTCGTGGTCACCGTGCTGTACCATTCTCTGTGCACGAAGTGGTTTTCCTGAGCCATCGACCTCCCACAGTGAGCCCGTCTACCCCTCCGTGAGCCAAGTTCGCCAAATTGCTTTCGGCTCCCCCAAGTTCCACTTCTCAAAAAACATCTCTTTTCAATGGAGAATACAAAAAGTATGATCTTGCCACTCAAGATTATATGAAAAACGTGTCTTATAGCTAGTAGAAATCAGGAAGGAAGTATTCAATTAGAAAGATCTCCGATTTTTGTGGGATTTATTTGTATTCTTCTTTGTGTATAGGTTGGGTGTGGGAATATTTGCCAAACAACCTCAAAAGTTGAAATTAACAAACCAAGCTCCTTTCATTTTAACCTAGGAACAATCACGGTTGGTTGTTCGAGATCATTTTACTTTTAAAAATATTTGGATAACTTTAATAAGGTGATTGATCATTTTTGGATAACTTGTTTTTTTTTTTTTTTTTTTTTTTTTTATGCTGTAAAGTATTAGTATTGAATAAGGTTTTTACCAACCAAAAAAAAAAAATGCTAGTCTCAATTTTATAAAACGGTGCCACAGATTCTGGAGACATGTACACGTCAAGGAGCCATGAAATTTTCTCTCTAAAACTATTTTTTCCTCTTTTCGCTAATGATTTTCCTATAATATTTGTATTCCCCAAAAAACAAAGATATGCAAAAGCAGTTTTACAAGCTTTAAAAATTCTATAGGAAAAATAAAAACTAAAAGCCGTTATTGGATCATGATTTGAAAACTAAAAATTTTTGAATTTTACCATTCAAATTTACGTTTAAATTACAAAGGTATCACAAATATAAGCAGAAAAAAATATAAACAAATTAAAAAATAAAAATAAAATAAAATAGAGTTTTACTAGGAGTCAACTACGTTTCCAAGTAACAAGTAAAAGAAAATGTTGACAGAACCCCATTTTTATGGCAAGAGAGTGATCAAGGTTTCAGCTTTCGGAAAACGGGTATAGGGCTTGGAGAGGAAGATAAAAAGAATTAGGAGTCCACCTTTGTTACGTTTCCAAGTAACAAGTAACCAGTTTTTGATTTGTTATTTACATGACATGCCTTAATTAATTTATTAAATAAAAGGTCAAATTAAAAGAACAAATTGAGGAGTGACGCATGGTGAAAAGGTGTAGTGAAGTTTTTTTTTTATTTTAAATTAAGATAAGATAAGAAGATATATTATATATATATATATATATATTAGATGGTTCTTTATATCTTCATCAGAGTATTTTAAAATTAAATTTATTTTCTAAAGATATTATTCATCAGATATATTTTAGATGTATAAATTTCCTCTAAAAACACTTATTTACATTTTAACCTTATTATGGCTCATGGAACCTAAATGTATTCAATTCTCATATCATTTTTTTTACAAAATACCCACATAGGGGGACCATCCATCTGCATAATAAAAATCAATAATAAAAATCAAGAACCGATATTAGACAATGGAGAATTTAGGAGTCATTTGTGGAAAAAAAAAAATCCATTATTTTTGAAATAGTTATAACGTAATATTTACTGAAAATGTTCATGCATTTGTGGCAGTACTTATACTTGAGTTAAGTTTAAGTTTTACAAAGAAATTTGTATTAAAATTAAGAAAAATGGTCAGCGATGAATTCTTGGGTTTTATTGTGCAAGTCATGTGCAAAAACAAGTCCAAATTTTAATGGATCTTAATAAGAATGATTGATATTACAAAATTTTACAAAATTGCACTAACTAGCATATTCTCATATACCAAAATAAATTTAATACCACTTTATAACTCTACCCTCTATATCAATAAAGTTGATAATTTTCTCATTTCTAACATTTAATAAAATAATGAAATGAAAAAAATAGTAAATAGACAAAAAACTCATCTCTATTTCTTTTATTTCTTTTTTCATTCATTGAATATTTTTTTTATCTCCGACTCCGTTGTCGGCCGGTCTCCGACTACTGGTTGTGGTCGGTTTCCGATCACCTATGGTAGGTAGTCGGCCGCCGGTCATTGGAGAGATTCTGTTAGAATCTAAAATGATTCTGATATATTTTTTTTTCGTATTTTAATAAAGATGACTAGACATATCCGACTCTAGTCACCGGTGTGATGCCGATCACTAGAGAGATTATGTTAGATTAAAAAAGGATTCTGATAGAATTTTTTTTCTTTCTTTTTTTTTTTGTTTTTTCTATTTCAATAAAAATGACAAACGTCTTTGACTCCATTTATCGCATTATTCCTGAGAGATTCAATTAGAATCTCTTATGAATTCTAACAAAATTTATTTATTTATTTTTTGATTTCAACAAAAAAAATGTCTCTGTTTAAATATTATGTTTGGAATATTAATATTTATAGGCACATTCAAATAACAGTTTAATTGTTCATGTTTGAATTTTTACATTAAAATATTTTCATCTCAAATGCTTGTTGTTATTCCATTAATCCTTAAATATAATTAAGAACCCATTTGGTGTGCCATTTAATACTATATGGATTTAAAATCTCAATTTATATCAAATTTTTTTTTTTTATTTTCAAAAACTCAAACTTTAAAAATTCATGATTTCTTATTTAAATAAAATAAGATAATTTTTATGTCAAAATATTCTAACAATGAAATAATAAGAAATCCATTTTAATTTTTTTCCTCGAACGATATGAGATTTTTACATTAATTTCATATAACAAAACTTTTGTAAAAGCTTTTTTCAATAGACACATTATCAGCTCAATTTTTAAAATAGCATCTTAACATGTCTTCCAAAACAGGTCCTAATTACGAAGACTTCCATTTTCAAAAAAAAAAAAAAAAAAAAAATTCTATTACACTCTCTCTCACCGCTCTATATAATTCCTCTTGACCAAGTGCTTTCCATTTTACGCACTATTTACGTTACACCTCTCCGCAAAAAGCACAAAGAAACAAACTACTCCCGGAGAGACAAATAGGAGAGAGAGAGACAAAACAAAAAAGACAGAAAGAAAGAAAGAAACTTTCACAACCATGGGTGATCAACAACAGCTTCTTCCTCAACAACCAGACGTGATACAGCAAAACCCACTCGAAGCTCCGCCGGAGTACTCCACCGAGCCCCCGGACTTCTCAGTCCTCCGCCTTGATGCCGACGAGCGCCGTCAGCTCCAATCTCCCTGCGCCAACTGTGGCTTCGCCGGCGTCAGCAATGGCAACGGCAGTGGCAGTGGTAACAATTCCCTGAAACGCCCATCGCCGAGCTCCGTCAACTCCCAACAGCCCAAGCCCAAGAAGCTCTTTCTTGACGAACCAGCCAACTACCCTTTTCTCCGCCGCTGCGTCTCCGACGCCTACCATCTTCCTTCAGTCCACTCGCCGCCGGAATCCGTCCCGGGAATTTCGTCGAACACTTCTCCGACGCCCAAGATCACTCCCAATGTAACTGACTCGTCCACGCCGTGCTCGGCGAAAGCCTCCGCCTCCGCCAACGACGGCCCTGCACTGCCTCCTCTCCCGCCGAAGCTCCGACGGTCCATCTCCGCTCCCTCGCCGTCGCCGGCGAAGTCGCCGTCCAGGACGTCAAGCTCTAACGACCTGGACAATTCAAAGGTAACTTCTTTTCTTTCGCGCTTCTTTTGTATTAAAATAATTGACTCTAGTTTCTTGATTTCGTTCATGTTTCCTCATCTGGGCTACTTTATTTTTTTCCATTTTTTGGTCTCTAATGCAAAGTCTGATTCATTGGAATCTCGTATCACCATCAAGCCATTGTTGTGTTTCTTGTTTTTCACATTGGTAGTTCTTGATTCTTTTCTGTCGTTTAATTTCTTTTACGTCACTGTTCTGCTTTTAATTGTCGTTTATATATATATATACACACATACACACGTATGTATGTATATTGTCTAGGCCATAAAGTTCATTATTTTTGTGTGCGTTCCTGTTCTTGGCCGTTACATAGACAATTCTTTATATTTATGTCGTTTCATTTTTTATGCCATGTTCTGCTTTTTAATGTCGTTCATTGATGGATATAATATAAATATATATATATATATATATACACACACGCATATATGATATATTGTCTAGGCCATAAAGTTCATTATTTGAGTGTGTTCTTGTATTGGCCATTACATAGATAATTCATGATTTTTTTTTTTTTTTTAATTAAATGGAACGAATTTATGTGCAGAAGCTGACAAAGATATGGGATTGGTGGAAGGAGATGAACACTTGGATGGAAGAGTTCATGCGCGTTGAAGAATCAGATCAGGACCAAGAGGACCAAACCGAATCGCTGGTAGAACAACAACAACAACAACAACAAGAAGTAGAAGAACTCGCAGAGAACGGACAAGTAACTGAGGTCAATAATACGGCCAATGGTATCATCAACAATGCCACCGAGGTCTGTCAATTTCTTGTCTCAAAACGTTTTGATTGTTTACCGAAACATAAAACATTGTCCGTTTTAAATTAGCCTCCTTTTGGATCACCATCTCGAGATTGTTTTAGGGTGCTGTTTAAAAAGTTTTCTACGGGGTTTTTCGTCACATAACGAACTTAATGTTTTATGTCAATTTCTTGACTCAAACGTTTGAATTGTTTACCAAAACAGAAAAGTGTCTGTTTATTTTAAAGTTGGCCTCCGTTTTGGATCAGTCTCGAAGCATTTAAAAAGTTTTCTACGGTGTTTTCTATCACGTAATGGACTTAATGTTCTATGTTTTTGCAGGACTGTGAAAAGGAATTGGAAGAGTCTCTGAGCGTGGAGAGAGATGGGAAGTGCCTAAACGTTCTGTTCAAGTGTCACTGTGGAAAACGATATCATTTTCTTCTTGCTGATGGGAGTTGCTTCTACAAGCTTATGTAGATTCGGGTTTCAGTTTAATTTCTGTGAATTGCGAATCATATTTTCTATACGTCTGTTTGGTTGGACCATTTTCTTTAATTTTTTTTTTTTTTCCTTTTTGGTTTAGTAGTAGCTTTGATAGGTCTAGAAGCAAATATGTGAACTGGAATCTGTAAACCGTGATAATGAGAGTAAAACTACTTCTGTAGATATTCTTCAATGAATTTCTTGATGAAATAACTTTTCTTCTCCTTTTTCTCTGTTCGATTTTGTTTACTGTTCTACATGAAAAAATTAGTTATAGTAATCTGTACACCTCTTGTTTCATTGTTTGTGGTGTTTGCGTCGTTGAGCAAATTGTCGTTTATATATGGAACTGTCGTTTTTTGGGAATGTGCAGTTTGTAAAGTCATTGTCGTTCCTAAGGAAGAATATGCAACAGCAAAACTTTTCTATCCATCAAATGATTGTATATGAAATTTTAGCTGCAGTACTTGTATTGTACTCATCTTGTTCCACTGTCTCAAGTGAACATCTTTTTTCTGTCGTTTGCAACGTGATTGTCGTTATGAAGAGTTATTGTCGTTTATTGATCTGTGTCGTTTTAAATGTTGGAATGGCTTATCGTCGTTTATAACAAGCCTTGTAGTTTTTCAGCTACTATCTCGGTTAGACCGTGTCGTTTGACTTTGACCGTTATTTCTACTGCACTTGATGAGTTGATGTCTCTTGACGCTTAGAAACGTTTCAATTTCATTTCCAAATTCGGTTACTTATTTAAGTTGTTGTTTTTTTCCCCTTCCTCCTCCTCTTTCTTCTTCTAGTAGGTTGTTTAAAATTCGATGTCATTTTTTTTTTTTTAGGTTGTGGCTTATGTTAAATTGTCGTTTATAACTAAAAATATAATTCGTAAGGATGTTGTTGTTTGCAAAGTAATCGTGGCTAGGGCTGTGCATGGGTGGATTCAGTGGGTGGCGTGTGGATGGTGGGCGGGTTGGAAGATAACGATTTTTTCAAAATCCCAAACCAGTCCCATCTATCATGAAACAGATTGGGCGGGTAAGTGGAGAATTTTGAAAATAATTTTGTAATTTTTTTATTTTTTTTTTTTTTTATTGTTTTTTTTTTAAACCTAAACAAGCTTGGAACTTTAATTTAATTATTAAACATGTTATAATTTAAGCTTGGAGAGATGAAAAAAAGAAGAGTAAGATAGATTCCAATTACAAACACAATATCTAAACACAATAACAACAACAACAATAATAAAATCCAAACAACAATTTAACTACTAGTAATTTCGTCAAAGAGACTTATACGCTTATTAAAGACAATTATATTTATTATTAATTAAAAAAATGACGGGTGGGCAGGTTGAACCCGCAAACCAAAAGTAAACCCGCACATAAGTGATGGCAGGTGGGTAGAAAACCCGCCCAAAACAAACATGAGATGGTATGGACCTGTTCAAACGGGGGCGAGGCAGGGCAGGTGAGGCTAGATGGTTTGAGCGGGTTTGTAGATTTCATGCGCAACCCTAATTGTGGCTTCTTAAACTTTTTAGATTTTTGTAGAAGAAGAAGAAGAAGAAGAACCCAATCCTTCTCCTTTTCTCCGATTGCATTTCAGCAACCACCCCTTTTTTTCCCCTCAAGTCTATAATTAACATCTTTTTGTTATCGAATTAAATTTTAACAATTGGATTAGTGGTAGAAATTTTATATACTATTTGTATTTTTTTAACATGAATATTTATACAAGTGAGGGTTAAAAGTTTAATCCGATAATTAAATAAAACCTATGTAGAAAAATAAAAACATGTGTTTTTAATTATCACCAAAGAAAACAACGGTGGAAAATTAAAGGAAGCCAGCCCTTAACTAACAACCGTCCACTTCCTCGCATTGATTTAAAAGAAGAAGAAGAAGAAGAAGAATTAAAAAAGAGGTCACACTCACACTATACTCTATATGTTTGTTTCTAGGGAAAAAGAAAAAGTAAAAAACTGACGGTGAGAATATCCCATGTGGGAACCACCTCGTGTGAATGTGACACAGGTTGTTTTTTCCACCAAATATTGTCATTTTTCTGTCCTACCCAAAACCAAAGTGATTTTCTTTTTCTTTTCTGAAGATGGTTCTCATATTCCAAATTGAGCTGGCAATTTTTTTTTTTTTTTTTTCGAATATGGTGTTTTACTAGAGATGTCGTTTAAAAGTCATTGTCGTTTCTTAAAAGACGTTGTTCGTCTTATTTTCCTGTCGTCTTCATTAAGCTTCATTGCCTCTTATTATATGTCGTTTACAAATCATTGTAGTTTCTAATAGATGCTCTACCGAACGTTGTTGTCGTTCATTCAACTTGTGATGTTTCTCTGTATCATATCTAAGCGATGTTGTCGTTTAAAAAGTCATCGTCGTTTCCAATTTAAATAAACGCCAAGAAAAAAATTCATTAAATCACATTAAACAATGCAACGACAGCGTGGAACTCTCAGAAGCTCCACGCGCCAGCTCCTCCGTTCAGTCCAATCGCTAAATCACCCGACACCATACGACGTCGTATAAGGTGTTTCCTTTCTCGGCGGCGGACAAACAGCCTCAAAGTCTCCAAATAAAGGTAAAGTCACTAGAGTCGCCGTCGCTATCGGATCAAGAAAAATGAACGTTGAGAAATCCCTTCACGTGGGGGCCACCTTTCTCCCTCTGTGAGTCCAGACTTGTTGAGCCCGTGTTGGCGCTATGCCTTTGTTGACCCCAACAAATCTCTCTTTTTTGTCTCTCTTTATTTTGCATAGACACCCCCGAACTTTTTAAATTTATAATAATTCCCAAACTTTTTCGTGACAATCAATCCCGTGAATTTATAATGTTTGCTATTGTTTGTCATTTTTACTCAAATTTTTATTAAAATTAGACTGTTTTTTTTTACATATAACTTGTACATTTTAACCTAAGAAGAACATCAATATTCATTTTTACTTAATTTTAATATAAATTTCTTTGAAAATTTAAACCTAATTCAATTATAACTCAAACTCAAACATAAATTCCAAAACAGATTTGTATTGAAATTAAGAAAAAAATGATTAACACTTCTTATGCTATAAGGTGTAAAAAGAATATCTGAATTTTAATGAATTTGAACAGGATGAACTGTAAATGTCACAAATTATGCATTCAAGAGTTAATTGCTAAGGAAAAATACTCAGAAACTAAATTATCAAATTAAAAAAATTCAGGGACATTCCTACAAAATAGCAAATATATATATATATATATATATATTTGAAACAACGTGATGTGAACTAGGACAAGTCCAACCTTCGGAACTAGGTATCATGGAGTATGGACTGGAATAATCTCCATCTCTCTCCTCTTTCTCTCTCTCTCTCCCCTATGTATTAAAAAAACTTTTAAAAAACAAACTCCAATACACTCTTCTAGATTTCTCTATTATCACTCTTAGGTATCATTAATATGAGGGATAATAATATTCTTTCTTGCTACATTCGCAATTAACCAGAACACACCAAGTTTGGTTTCCTTGGTGATACCAATCTTGTTTGCGCAGTTAGTCAACACTGTTCTGTTTTGCATTTCTTTAAAAACAAAAAAAATTCTGCAAATTCTAAGGCAAACCCAGAAGCCCATTTGGGATTACTACTATGATTTACCAATTGGTGTCTTCTGAAAATCCTTCATGGATCTCAAAACTTCCTCCATTGGAGAAAAATCACCAACCTTGCTTACACTTGATGAAGAAAAGCTCAATCCTTTGTTTTGTTCCTCAAAACCCAGAAACAAAACGCGGAACCCAACTCAAAACCACCACCTCAAGACAAGATTTTCCCGGGAAAAAGTGTGAGAAAAAGAGGAGGGGTTGTGAGAAGAAAAGAGATGGTGAAAGTCCTTCTCCCACTCCACTTGTGGGAAGTCGTGAGATGTTGGTTTTGTGTGGAGTTGGGTATTGGGTTCAGGGGTTTAGGTGCTTTCCATGGCTGGCTCTGAACTTCCACATGACTCACTCGCTTAACTTGAACCCCTCCGTTTTGCAGCTTGTTCAGAACTCTGGTAACTTGCCCATGGCGGCCAAGCCTCTTTATGGGATCCTGTCTGATGCTTTCTCCATTGGTGGTGCTCGTAGAATGCCTTATGTTTCCATTGGAGGTTGGTTTTTCAATTGCTTCCTATATTGCCATGTTGAACTTTCAATAAGTAAGAATATTGGAGATTCTAAGGTTGTAATTGTTAATGTTTTCTTTTTTTTTTTTTTTTTTTTTGGGAGATTATATGTTGTTTTTATTAGGCGTTGTTATTGTGAGTTAATGTCATCTTCCTTATGTTAGCGTGTTAGGATAGTTGTGTTGTTGTCTGTATGTGTGTGTATATATATTCTTTTTTACTTCGCTTCTAGTTGTTCCTGATTAGCAAAATGACTCAAATATTTTCTTTTTCATGTTAAATGAAAGAATATTATATTATTAATTTTAATTTGTAAGGTTGTCATTTGGACAAATATTCCTTGTTTCATCTGCTTGGTTTTATTTTCATTCTCTTTCATATGTGTTCTTTTTTTTTTTTTTTTAAGTATCTCTACTTTATAATCTAGATTTTGTTTTCAGTTTTATACGAGTCCTTATTGTTGGTTTATATAGTCTCTCCTATATTAAGATTATTTTTGTTGTGTTTGGTGTTTGCATTCTGTTATCTTATAATTATTTTATTTTCTTTGCTGTTTCATACATTCTTGTTCTCTGTTTCCATTCTCTTTTGATTTTTTTATATGTGTATACGTATTTGTTAAGAAAGGTATCTAAACTTTGAATTCTTAGATATCAGTTTCGGTTTTAATATGTGTTCTTATTGTAAATTCATATATACGAAATATTATAATAGCTGCTGTTTGTTTTCTTGGCTTCTGTACATTCTTGTTTTCCATTTGTCGTGGAAAGATGTCTAGATTCTAGTTCTCTTTACTCTTCCTGAAGGTTGTAACTGCAAAACTTCGAGTTTTTCCTTTTACGAGCTTTCTACGATAGGGATGTTTCTGAAGGTTAATATCTGGTCAAAATAATATCAAAATGAAAAAGAATGTAAAACTGATCGAAACTTATACCTTTGACAGAAGAGGATGTGAAACTTATGTGGATGAAGTAAACAAGTAGAGCCGAATAGTTGAACAACGCAATGGAATTCCCTGATGGGGTTCAAACTTGTCAGTTATTTTGCAGGTCTTGTCTTGGGGATCGCTAGCACTCATCCCTGTTGCTGGTCAATCTCTTGTCACTCTTATGGCGTTTGTTCTTCTCAGTAACTTCGGAGCATCGATAACAGAAGTAGCAAAGGACGCGCTGGTTGCGGAGTATGGTCAAAAACACAACATTAACGGTCTCCAATCTTATGCGTTGATGGCTTTAGCAGCTGGGGGAATCCTTGGCAACTTACTCGGTGGGTACTTCTTGATGAAAGTGCCACCTAGAACCATGTTCCTTCTGTTTACACTTTTGCTTTCCCTTCAACTCGGGTATTCACTAAGAACGAGAGAGGAATCTCTTGGTTTAGCAAGATTGCCAGACCACAAACTGATGAAGCAATCGATTTCGGAAAGTATTAGCCAACAGTTTTCTGAATTAAGAATGGCGATCAGCGATGACAGCATCTTCTGCCCTCTTGCTTGGATTGTAGCCTCCATTGTCATGGTCCCAAGTCTTTCAGGTTCCCTCTTTTGCTACCAAACGCAATGCTTACAACTCAATCCTTCGGTCATAGGCATGTCCCGAGTTATCGGTCAGTTGATGCTTCTTTCCACGACTGTACTTTACAACCGTTACTGGAGAAAAGTCCCCATGAGGAAGTTGGTCGGTTCGGTTCAGATGGTTTATGCTGGTTCTGTTCTTCTTGACCTTGTTTTAGTGAATCAAATAAACCTTAAGCTGGGGTTTCCAAATGACGTGTTTGCCGTTTGTTTCTCTGGATTGGCTGAAACGATTGCGCAGTTCAAGCTATTACCTTTCTCAGTTCTCTTTGCCTGTCTATGTCCAATAGGTTGTGAAGGATCTCTTACCTCATTCTTGGCTTCGGCTCTGTGCATATCATCAATAATCAGTGGTTGTTTCGGCATTGGATTGGCTCTTTCGCTTGGAATAACATCTGGTGATTACTCGAAACTGCCCATGGGAATTGTGGTTCAGTTCGTTGCAGCCTTAGCGCCCTTACTCTGGATTCATCATCTGCCTACGTCACAAGGAACTTCTGGGAAGGAGAGGAAGAGAGGTATGAGTAAGAGAACCCGGCGAAATAGGCGAGTTGGAAGAGTGGTGCTCAGTTCGGTTTCTGTCTACCGTCGCGAGAGAGAATCCGAAATGCAGAGATGAAGAAGTTGATTTGTCCCGACGACAAAACTTCTTCTAATGAGCAAGGAAGATGGCATGCTTTGCAGTCAAAACTGGTGAGTGGTGACTTTGAGCCAGCTGAGATTTATGTGCAAATGATTCCGAGGTCTGGAGAATGTAAACCATTTTGTTGCAAAAACAATTTTGGCACTGCAATGTAAATATCATCAATTTGAGCTTTGATTTTAATCTAATTTTTTCTAAGCCAATCTCAATAAAGCTTAGATATATTTAATTTGAAACTTTAGTGCATTGTTCCTTTTTCATTTCAGCTCTAGTTTTATTATGAATATGACTGACATTTTTGTGTCAACAAAAAGATTACATTTGTTTGAATTTGTTATAATTGTCTCTCAATTCTGTTGATGAAATGTTATCATTAACTGCTTCTATGCAAGAAATTCGGACCTGGGTTGTACAGCAATATTTCGGGAAATGCCTATCGATTCCTTATAGGCGGTGTTCGGAACACTACCCTTTTGTTAGTGTGGATGGAGTTGGAGACATTGGCTGCTATTAAGTAGTAACATATTCTGCTATTTTACTCGTATTCCCTTGTGTTTTTCAGTCTTAGTTTGCGCATTTGAATCGACTCAAAAAAATGAAGAAGCAGCAGCATCAAGCGCCATGCATCGAGATATCTCAGATTGTGCGCTTCTGCTTTGGCCAAGTATGTTGTGTGTTACTTCTTACGTTCATGGGCAGATATTCAAGGCCAAAACGAACAAGGTTTTGAGCAAGAGATCGAAGATATTAGACGTCGAATTATCGCAGCTGATAATTCACTTGCTAGCTTCTCCGATAAGGCACTTGACGAGCAAAAGCACAACATCAGGATTGCCGATGAGAAAGTGGCGTTGGCTGCTCAGTCTTCTGATTTCGTATGCATTCCCCATACTTTAATTCTACTCTCTGTTCATATGGTTGCATTTACACAATTTAAGCACATTTTTAAAAGATACACCACATTCCTAGTTGTTATCGAATCAACGAGAAATAATCAATATAAATTGTGATGAACTGAAGAGAAAATAGAATTTTGATCGACGGTCGTAATCTCTGATTCACCTTGTGCTGAAGATCCTGTTGATGCATAATCGTGCTTTCATATTTCCTTGTGCTGAATGATGTGATGAACAAATTACTGCGCCGAAGATGTTCCTACGTGCGGTATGAATGGAAGATCTCTTCATTTCTCATATTCCTTAGAAACAATGAAGCTTTCATATATTATAGTTTATCCCTTTTTTTTTTTTTTTTTCATGGCAACTCTTTTTACTTGGTCTAAGAACTATTGGAAATTGAATTTGTCATACATCACTAAGTTACTCGATTGTTATGACGTTTGTGTCTGATATAAAAAATTCTGTGTTTTAGAATCTATTAATATCAATATAGTACACATGTTTAAATCAACAAATTGCCAAAAGGGTGCCTAGCAAAGCCTATTAGTTCTAACTTCTAACGTACGGATGGTCCAACAACTTCTGAGCCGACCACCTTTTGGTCGGATCTCTCTGCAAGCACTTGCTCAAGAAATCCTTGCCGATTTCCGACATGTCTTTGGGTATCTCCGGCATCACATCCGTAGAAGCCAACAACCTAATGATCTCCTCCGGGTCTAAAACCTCACCACCCGTGCCCCGCCACATTTCTTCCCCGGTAAACATCACCAACACAACGCATCCCAAAGACCATATATCCATCCGAGTCTCGATTTCACAACGCGGCGGCACAGATTCCGGGGACATGTAATCCGGGGTCCCACGATAGTTGTACTTCTTGCTCTCTGATGCCGCCTCGCCGGCCTCCTTCGCCAGTCCAAAGTCCGTGATCTTGAGCTGATATCCATCTTCAGTAGGAAAGGCGAGAATGTTTTTGGGCTTTAGATCACAATGCACAATTCCTTTCGCGTGGATACAACTCAGACCGTTCATAATCATCCTAGTATCTCTTCGCAGGACGCTTTCCTGCGACATACGACCTCCATCTTTGTCGATCAACTCTAACAGATCTCCGCCGAGTGCGTATTCGAGAAGTAGGTTAACCCCACGATTTCTGGACAGTCGCGAAAGTTCTCGAGGATTCTGTTTTCTTTGACAAGATTACTGGACATTTCTAGTTTTGCTGTTTTCACCGCAAGTTTTTGTTTCTGTTTGTGTCAAAAGCCAAGTAAACTGATCCAGAACTCTACCTGTTCCAAGAGTTTTACCTCTATGCCATGTTGAACGAGAACTCATGACTCGAAAAATCTGTGGACAAAATTAGTTTTTTTGACGTACTGAGAGGTGTATACATACATACATACATACATATATATATATATATATATATATATGAAATCCTGTCGAATGCAGATCCTATATGTAGTTTATGAGATCATCTTTAAAGCATGCAAAGTCCTATTAGTTTGGTTGATTTTTCTATTAGAACTGGATTATGTTTATCCTTGTAAATAAACTTAAAAGGAGAGATTATTTTTTTAAGGAAAAAAGTGAAATAAAAACAGAGAAGAGAGATTAGTTATCCGATTTTTAGATTTTTCAATATATATATATATATATATGTATATATATAAGATTATTGAGTTCTAATTTCAACTACATTATCTCTAATTTCTGTTTTACTGATTTTTGTGTTTATCTTGATTATACTCGTCTGTCTTCATTTTATCTCTTATTTTTTATCCTAGAGTCTCATTCTTTCCTTTGATTGAGAAATCTTTTCTTTCCCTACTAAATCTTTTTTTTTTTTTTTCAATTTCAAATCTTTCTTCTCCCCTACCTTTAATTTCTTAACTTTGAAATTTTTTTGATTTTCAAAATCATAATTCACGGCTATCTTTTTAATTTCTATACATCAAAAAAATAATAAAAAATACTAAAAAAATAACTTTAACCCAGATACACCGTAACGTACGTGAAAGACAATATAGGGGGGAAAACATATATATATATATATGTCCAAAAAACAGAAAGGAAAGTACCACCTTCCATAGTTGATTTCCGTGCATCACTGGCCTAGTCACCAAACTGCCGCAATAACTCATCGTTGCGCTGCCACGAGACGCCACATGCCCCGCCGCCACTTCCCACGCTCCACCGCACTGTCATCATGTGGCACCCTTTTGAAAAACTATAGTAGTGACACCGATTCTATCCAATTTGAATCAAAATATTTTTATTTTATTTCTCAAAAATCAATTAGTTTTCCGTAATTTATTGTTATTATTATAATTTTGTAATTCAAATTTTTAACTTTGTATGTACAAATCTAAAGATAGTGATTTTTTTATTTTAAATTACATAAAATTTCGAGATAAACGAAATAAGTTCAATATTGATTTTTTTTCTTAGAACACATTTCAAATTTTATACTTTTTAATTCAAGCAATTCAAACGTTTTATCAAATACACAATTCAATACAACTTAAATCAATTTCATTCTAATTTAAAAAAATCAAGTCCAACCCGTGCCCCAAATACATACTTAAGTATAGGGGTGGCAATACGGGTCACGACATGACAACACGACTCGAAAACGACACGAATTTCACGGGTTCGGGTTGGGAAAAATAGGGGGCGGGTCGTGTTCGGGTTGGGAAAAATTGACACGAAAAAAAAAATAGTGTCGTGTTCGGGTTGGACCCATTTTTTTCGTGTCAATTTCATGTTCACTTTTCGTGTCAATTTCGGGTCAATTTCGGGTCGCATGTCAATTTCGTGTCAATTTCGGATCAAATTTCGTGTCAATTTCGTGTTGCGGATCAATTTCGGGTCAAGTTCGTGTCGCGGGTCAAGTTCGTGTCGTGTCGTGTCAATCCGTTACGAGTTCGTATCACAATTTCGTGTCACGGGTCGTGTTCGGGTTGGGGAAGAAAAAATTCGATACGACTCAAACACGACACGAGACATGAATTGACACCCCTACTTAAGTATATTCAATGAGTTTGCTTGGATCCACATGTCAGCCTCAAATTAAGATGAGTTTTCACAAGGGAAAATTCCTAATAAAACAACCCTTGTGCAGTTTAAATATCACTTTTGTCTCTTTTATTATTCTCAATTATCCAAAACACCCCTATATTTATAAAGTGAGTCACAAAATACCAGGGAAAAAATTAAAATTTTCATAATTTTACAATTCTCAACCTATATTATTTATAATTTAAAACAGTATAAAACTAAATTTTTAAATAAAATCACTGTTAAAAATTAAAAATTTTCTTAAAATAATTAAAGTCTGTCTGATTTCGATATTTATTTCATCATCTCAATTTTACTTCAATTTTTTTTTTTTAATTTTAGTGAAGTCATGTTCAAAATAACATTTAGTTAAATAGGAAAGCTTATCGTGACACATTTTCAAAAATTTAATTGCTTCCATACATCTTATCTTTATTCTTTGTTGGAAAAGCTTGGTGACAAGTTTTTTTGTTCACACAATTATTATTATCGATACAATGAAACTTTCATTTTCCTTTTCTTCTCTACTTCTTGGATTTTCCATTATCGAGCCTTGATTAACAGAAGATAAGCCACTAGGGCTAGCCTAGTGAGAATGGGGTGGGTTAAAAGCTCAGAATGTCTTAGATGGTGTTTGATAAATAAGTTGAGTTTGAATTGAGTTGAAATGTTTAAGTTTGAGTTAAATTGACTTTTTAAAAAATAGTTATAAACTTTGTTGACTTTTCAGAAAAAGATAAAAATTGATTACCAAACAAGCCTTTAGTCTCATATTCGAACTTGGACATACGCATAATATTAAAAATATAGTAATAGTTAGATTAAAGGGACACATGTGATGCATAAAAATAAAATTAAAAAAAAAAAACCTATGCAGAAGATGGAGGGGGATCACAAGCAAACTACAAGAAATTCTTGGAGCTTGAAAAGATGGTGGAAATTTTCACAATGGGTCATTTTCCCCTATATCACGCTACATGTTGGAGTGGATTTCGCAACATCAATTTTCCTCTACTTGCTCCTTCACACTTTACTCGCAGAAGATACTTCAGACTCTAAAGAAAAACAATAAAGAGAAGAGAATAACATAACTTTTTTTAAGAGAGTAAACGATGCTCAAGAATGGAGCCAAGTGCTTTTATTTATAGGTGAATTGATTGATCAAAATAATATGATAGATGCGTATTGATAGATACACACATATCATCTATTATTAGGTTTTGGAAATATTAAGAGATTTTCCTTTTCATAAAAGACTAAGGTTTTGTTTGACATTTAAGTTTAACTCCAACTAACTGTACTTTTCATATTATTATTATTATTATTATTATTATTTATTAAAAGTTAATAAAATTTATAACTAATGTTTGAAAAGTTAATCAATTTCAATTTAAGAATTTCATCTCCAACCAGTAAACTAAACGCAAGCTAAGAAAACTCTGTGATATTCCCTTTGTAATACGGTATTTATCGTAATTTCTCTCGATTGATGTATCTACTACTAAAACCATTAATCAAGAAAAGTTACTTTGATAATTAGGATCTCTATTTCAATAGGCTATTTATCAAAGTTCTTGGTTTATTTTATCTTTATCTCAATCTCTATCGATGTCTGGTTTCAATCTTGTTCCTTTTTATATTTTATCTTCGATCATGATCTCGATCCCGACCAGTCTTTCAAGGTTTGATTTTAATGTTGATTTGACCTCTTGACATAAACCAGTTATTTCCAACATGTTCAGAGCACACATGGCATGCTCTCCATCTTCAAATATTAACCTAATTGGAAGGCGATCTTCATATATAATTTTGATCAAATCTTGTATTTAGGGTAGATTTTTATTTTTATTTTTTGAAAAAAAATTTATTTCGTAAATTGGTAAGCTCATTATTTTGACCAAATTAAAAAATATATATTTCGTAAATTGGTAAGCTCATTATTTTGACCAAATTAAAAAATATATATTTCGTAAATTGGTAAACTCAAGGATTATTTTAGAAAATTTTAAGAATATAAAGTTGAGTATGGAATTTCAATTAAATTCAGGGGAGGATTTTGTAATTTCTCAGTACTTTCAAGAGTCCAGTACTAAGAACCCACCCGCCGTTCTCTTCTCGTACAGTTGTCCGCACAGCCATGGCTTCCGAGCAAAACTCTGCGTCGAAGAAGAGAGCAAAGAGAAAACGAATCCAACAACACGACGCCGAACTCGAGCGACTCGACTCGCTGCCGTGGAACTCGTCTCTCTCCGGCGACGACCCCTTCTCTTTCCTCGCCGGCTCTAACGAGCTCGAAGGAGGTTCGGACCCTTTTTTTTTTTTCTCCATTCTAGGGATTTAATAGTGAATTAGGAAAAAAGCTTTTGTTTAATTTCTTAAGCTCATAATTTCTTTCGAAAATTTTTGCTTTCTAGGAACGAAAGGTTATAATTTTCTAACAGTGTTGTTTGTTGTTGTTGTTGTTGTTGTTTGTTTGTTTTTATTTATTTATTTATTTTAAATCTGTTTGGTTTCCGAGAAAGTTGACGTAGAGAAAGAGAGTAGTGACTAGTGAAAGCTCGTTTCTTTTTGCATTTGGTTTGTGTTTTGGAAATGTTGGGAAAAGATTAACTATTGTTCAGTTCTATCAGATTGCGGTTAATGTAGTTATAATTATGCTAATAGGATTTTTAAGAATTAGACGTGTTAATTTTTTACTTCTAACAAAAAACCAACAAACTGTTACACAAGATTTATAGTAGTTCACCTTCGAAGAGCTATGTCTACTTTTGGCCGTTTTAGCTGCGGAATTTCACTACGACAAAGAAGAAGATTATAAGGGAAAGTACAAATACAATTGTGAAACCTTATGTGTCCGTATTATAATTTGTAATCCCGGAAATAATTAGGCTTCACGCACTCAACAAAGATAACCATAGGTTTATGGATTGTTAGATTATAACAGTTCTTCTTCTTTGTTTCTTTTTTTTTTTTTCGGGGTTAATTACAGGGTTTCTTTCACTTGAAGAGGTTGATGAAGCCGAATACGGTTTGTTACTTCCTAAACCCGAAAGAGAAACTGGGAAGCAAAAGTCTAAGTCAACTAAACAATCTAATAAAAAGAAGGGTCATGGTGGTGATGGAGTTGAGGCTGAAGTTGAAGAGAAACTGGAGAGTGATGAGAATGTGAAGGCCGAAAAGAAGAAGAAGAAGCGGAAGAAGAAAAAGAAGGGAAAGAAAGTGCAAAAAGCTGAGGGTGGTGAGGGCAATGGTGGTGATGGGGTTGAGACTGAGGTTGAAGAGAAAGAAGAGGACGAGAATGTGAAGACTGAACAGGGGAACAAGAAGACTAAGTGCAAGAAGAAAGTGAACGAAACTTGGGAAAATGAAGAACCCATGACCGGTTAGTGTCTTATGTTAATTTACATAAGCTTTACTGTTGCCAGGCAGCTGTTTTCCTGTGTTGGTGTCATGGTTTTCGTTTAATTTATTTTGATTTCATCTTGTATGTTCTTTAACTGTCTATAATAGTCAATGCTGAACTTGAATATATCCTCAGTGAACAGTTAATTATTGAACTCAAAGTTGGAGTTGAACTTGATATGCCTTTCTAGCATTTCCTATTTGTCAATTATTACTTAACTCTTTTTTTATTATAATTTGCTGATTTCTTGTTGATCTTAGTCTCTTTGAATTGTGAAAATGACAAATCAGTATGCTATCAAAGGCCTGGATCAGCCTGCTGCCAGCCCTTTTTTCCTCTCTCTGAACATATCCCCACAATTCAATCTCAATATCTTTCATTTTTTTGGCCTTTTTTTTTTTTTTTTTTTTTCCAAATGATTTAAAGTTTTGAAGTTTGGTTTTAAACTGTTTATGGTTTATTTTCTTCTCTTTATTCTTTTTTCCAGCTTCACCTGAAATTTTTCAACACATTGAATTTTGTCTTTCTTTTTGGAAGCCTAAACACAGTTTCTTGTGATTGTAGTTAGTAATGACAACGATGACGCTGAAAAACAGCCTGTTGCTGAAGAAGACTATTACGCATGGAATGAACTGAGGCTCCATTCTCTGATTATGAAATCCATATACAGGCTTGGGTTCAAGGAACCAACACCGATACAGAAAGCTTGTATTCCTGCTGCTGCTCATCAGGGGAAGGTTAGTGAGGGCACTTAACTGAAGTTTTTTTATTAAGAGACGAGAACATTAGGTTCCTAGTAAGTCTGATTTGTTTACACGACAGGATGTTGTTGGTGCTGCGGAGACAGGGTCTGGGAAGACACTGGCTTTTGGTTTACCCATTTTTCAGCGCCTCTTGGAGGAACAAGAAAAGGCCTCAAGGATGCGTGAACAAAGGGGTGAGGAAGCAGAAAAATTTGCTCCGAAAGGACTTTTGCGGGCTCTCATTATTACTCCTACAAGAGAACTTGCACTTCAGGTACGGTTGTTATTTTTGTTTAATAGCTTCTACTTATATTAGTTCTCAGGTGAATGACTGGGAAGGTTCTAGATGTACTGACACTTCTAGCAATTTAGAAAGGTTAAGTCGTAACTGTTCCCTACATATTTAGTCAATATCAATAATGATTAATTACCAATATGATTATCATACACCATTATGTGGCATATGGCCTTCTTGTTTCTTCTTCTTCTTCTTCTTCTTCTTCTTCTCTTAAAAATGGTTTGACTGTATTTACTGGAAGAATAAACTGATGACCTTTTTTGGATTTTAGCGAAATAGTGGAACTTCTCTTTTTTAGGGGTCAAGAAATCTCCTCGAGAGCATTTAGACAAAACTTTTTTCATAGTTCTGGTGACTTAGGAGAATGTTGACACTTATGATGTCGATCTGTTTGATTAGACTTTTGACTTATTTCTGCAAACAAACTTTTAGGAGCAGGACAAGATAGGATAATTACATCTATCATGATACTTGCAATATTAGATGTATTTTCCAAAACTATTATTCTATTGATGATTAAGCTCAATTAACCAATTTTAAGTCCATGAAACTTATTATGCTTAAACAAGTTTCACTTTCAGATTATATTATGCTTTTTCTTGGTCTTCATGTTTGGAAAGTTATGTATGTTAGGGAAGAGTGCTTAAAATTCTCTGAATTTATCTATTGGTCAAGTTGCTTTGATTATGTATATGCTTGTACCAACAGTTAGCTCATTTCTGGTTCAGTTGCGTGTGGGGATTAGGATTACTGGTTAAGACTTCTTAGGTCTTCCTTTTTGGATCTTTGGATGTGTGGATTTTGGCTTAGTTGATCTATTTTGAATACATTGGTGTGGATTTCATTTTCCCCTTTTCCAGGTAACTGATCATCTCAAGGCTGTTGGCAAGGATACCAACATTAGAGTTGTTCCAATTGTTGGAGGGATGTCAACTGAAAAGCAGGCGAGACTTCTAAAATGGAGGCCTGAGATTATTGTTGGAACTCCTGGTAGACTATGGGAACTTATGTCTGGAGGAGAAAAGCATCTTGTTGAGGTCAGTGTTAGAATTTAATATAAAATCTCCCAAGAAAAAAATGCTGTCTCCAAAATGTAATTTCAGGGTCTGGAGGTCTAGCCTTGTATTTCTCTGCAGATGTTTTCAGTGTCGCATCATTTATCTCCTTTATTCTAGGTGGTTGTATTTGTTTTAACTCTGATTATTTGCTTTGCAGCTACATTCATTGTCTTTCTTTGTTCTGGATGAGGCTGATCGTATGATAGAGAATGGACATTTTCATGAATTGCAGTCAATAATCGACATGCTTCCTTTGGCAAATGGTCCTACAGTAGGACACTCGCAAGATTCACAAACTTGTGTTACAGTTTCAAGTGTCCAGAGAAAGAAAAGACAAACATTTGTTTTTTCTGCGACAATAGCACTCTCTCCTGACTTTCGGAAGAAGC
The DNA here is from genome assembly GCA_025413025.1 of Ficus hispida. Lineage (NCBI taxonomy): Eukaryota > Viridiplantae > Streptophyta > Magnoliopsida > Rosales > Moraceae > Ficus > Ficus hispida. Next base: position 11,829,762 of record CM046368.1, on the reverse strand, counting down.
TGAAGCATGGTGCCCTGAAACCAAAGCAACCAATGTCCGATGGATTCAATTCCATAGAATCTCTTTCAGAACGAGCGGGGATGAGAGAGAATGTTGCCATCATTGATTTGACCAACACATCCATTTTGGCAAATAAGCTTGAAGAATCGTTTATTGAGTTTGTGCCTTTTCATCTAATTGTTCATTTTCTTTTTCCTTTTGTCTTAATGAATCCCGACTTCCTATTTCTTATATTGTTCTATACTTTGTTGCTCATATGCTGACTTTATATTTTTGGTCTCCCTTTTCTCTTTCTTTCTTATTCCCCCATAAAAAGACACGCTTTATATTTGAGGTGTATCAGTTTGTTCTGGCACGTACACCATTTTAGTCTATGGGTTCTTCTACAATTGAAGTCATGTAGTTTGCTTTATTCGTACACCAACTTCATTTAACACGTACTTTTGCCATCTAAAATTTTTTTTTTTTTCAACATGTATAAAAGAATGGTTCTTATTTTTGTCAAATGCCATTGTATTTCTTGGACACCAACATCTATTTACGGAGTGAAATTTTTGGTCGCTTGTCTATAGATGGCTTGTATTTCTTTCTGGATTGACATGCTACCTTCGTCTTTGACCAAGAGGGAGCATATGTTGTCAATCTTATCATGATTAAATTTCTTATTAGATAATGAATTTCTGCAATGAAGCATTGCTAACACTTTGTATTGCAGGTGCAAGGAAGAAGATAAAGATGCTTATTTGTATTATATATTGAGTATGCATGGACAAGGCCGGACAATAGTTTTCTGTACATCAGTGGCAGCTCTGCGGCACCTATCTTCTGTTTTGCGTATTCTTGGTATCGATGTTTGGACACTTCACGCCCAGATGCAGCAGCGTGCTCGATTAAAAGTTTGTGTTTCCTTTTTAGTTGTTTTTTTTTTTTTTTAGCGTATCTTTTGTTTATGCATTTGGCATGAGAATCATAGGACAAGGATACATGTCATTTCATTATCTGTTTTTGTATTCTTGCTTAACAGCTCTGAAATTTATGAAAGAGGTCTGTATACTTGATTTCCTAGCTTTCTGGCTTATAGCCATATCTTGACAGCTCCTTCCCCCAAATTCCCAACACAAATATCCTGCCATTAACCTCGTGCATTTAATGCAGGCAGTCGATCGTTTTCGGGCAAATGAACATGGCATACTTATTGCAAGTGATATTGCAGCGAGAGGCATTGATATTCCTGGTGTGAGAACCGTTGTTCACTATCAGCTACCACATTCAGCAGACGTCGGTTGAAACCTGAATGCTTATTTACATTGTTTTGTTATGGTTCTTATGTGCTGCACTTTTTTAGGTTCCATCAGTTGTTCCTCAACAATATTTCATTTCCCATTCTTATTAGGTATATGTTCATAGGAGTGGGAGAACTGCGAGAGCTTCTTCTGATGGGTGCAGCATCGCACTAATTGCACCCAAAGAAACATCCAAATTTGCTTCTTTGTGCAAGTCATTTTCTAAGGTAGTTCTTTCTTCTTTTCTGCAATGATTTATATGTAGCAATGATTTATATATATATATATATATATATCAAGGTTTAAAATTGCACAATCGGGTATTAAGGCATTTTTTGTTTGCGAGTTAAGGCATAAGCCTTAATGCGGTTTGAGGGGTTAGCCTCAAAATGAAACCATAAAATAAGTCGAAAAAATATGAAAATCATATAGTATGTAGAAATCATAACATGACATCGAAGTTTTTTTCTTCAAATATCTATCTTTCAGCCTCTTGTTGAACATTATGTAAACCAATGTGTCAATCTTTATGGTAGCCAAGCGATTTCGTTGGACTGGCAAAAACTTCAGAAAAATTGAGGCTATAGCCTCAAAATTGCGCAATTGCGTGTGTTTCTGAGTACGCCTCAATTCATAGAGGCCTATGCAATTTAGAGAGCGATTGAGGCTTAGGCCTCATTACTATTTTTTTCTGCAATTCACTGAGGCGTGCCTCATTGCACACCTCAAATTGCGCAATTTTAAACAATGATATATATATCTATATATAGATATATTGTTTCTTGATTTAGAGAAGTAGTTAATTGAGTTGGAAGACTGAGATTGTTCCTGCAGAAATGCATTATTTACCTTTCTTAGTTTAGTCTTAGTATTGAACATTTTTTGCCTTCATGCAGGAAAGTTTTCAGCGTTTTCCTTTGGATAGTTCATACATGCCTGAGGTCATGAAACGCTTATCTCTTGCACGACAAATTGACAAGATTGCGCTGAAGGATTCCAAGGTATTAACTTGGGTTTGAATTAGCCAATATGAACTCTAGTAATTTGTCCTACTCCCTCACTTTGAATGTTTATGGTAGTGGAATTCATCCTGTTGTATCCAAAAAAAGAAGGGGAAGATGTATGGGCAGCTAAAGAGGCCTTAGTGATTCCTGGTGCATGCCTGAATCTCAAAGTCGACTTTGGTTGGATTAAGATTTTACTCGGCTCATCCCAAATTTTGGTTCTTATGGATCAGCTGTCCCAATGGCAAATGTTCTCTCTCACCCGTAATTGTGAAAGAGTCACCTTATTAAAGAAATGAAGTTAGACCTTGCTGTCTTCAATTTTATTACTTCTGTGGAATCGGTATATTTGAAGGTTCACAAGCAGGATGTAGTAATTGCATAGTGTCAGCTTGTGTCATACTGTTATTTTGTGGCATTGAGGACTGATCCCTCTTTATTGAATTTGTTTCTTTTTTTAATAAGATTATTGAATTCGTTTCTTGTCTACGCATGAAGTTCCCTTATTGTTTGATAGAGTGGGCTTTATTTATTTATTTATTTTCCCTCTCTCATTAGTTTCTAACTTATGTTGCTTCCCTTTTCCTCTTCATTCTTTAGGAAAAGGCGAACAAAAGCTGGTTTGAACGAAATGCAGAATTAATTGACGTAGATATGGACAATGATGAGAGTGAAGACGAAAGAGCAAACAATTATAAGCAAAAGAAAGCCACCTCCACGAATCTAAAGAAGCTACAGCAGGTTCTATTCTTTCTTACGTAAAATATTCTTGTTTCTATCCGTTAATTGCTTCACTATTGGCTATACAGTGTATCTGACTACGAGGATCTCAAATTTTTTTGCAGGAGTTGACTGAAATGCTTTCACGTCCACTACAACCAAAGTTTTTTTCACACCGTTATTTGGCAGGGGTAATCGTCTCTGGAACTTTGTTACTCCTGGCAAAATCATTTAGCAGACTAAGTCATTCATTTATTCTTATCATGAGTTAAGAGAATCTAAGTATTGTTTATAATACAAGCAACCAGGCGGCAATATGTCCATCTTTTTTTTTCCCTTTAAATTCCAAGGTTCGAAACCAGGCACGAGAGGTTGTTCTTAATTAATCGCAAGGCTTTCTTAATTAATCGCAAGGCTTAACTCAAATTTTGTCCTAAATATGATGCACCTCTGTTTCCAGGCCGGGATTTCACCTCTCTTGCAACATCAATATCAAGAATTAGCCAAGCAAAAATTGGGTGAAGTCAAAAACTTGGGAGATACCAAAAGAAGGAAATTGGTTGTTATAGGTCAGGATTGTGTAGAACCACTCCAGGCACTTCGGACCGCCGGTCAAGAGGTACTATCTGTAGTACATATTTTATGATCTCTCTATGATTTGATGGTGATATCATAATTGATGGGGTCAACGTCAATATATCCTATCGCCCATCGGTTTGCAGCTGTGCACAAGTATATTCTGATTGCTGTCTTGGTATACCCTTCTGTTTTAGTGTTTTGTTTTTTTGGCTGAAATTCTTCAATTTTAGTTGGTAAGTCTATCTAATTGATCTAGTCCGGCTGGTTCCAGCAAATATTTTTTTGTTTCTTACATAAGAATAACTGAATAAGAAAATAGAAGGAATTGGTTGACAAAACAGTTTATCCTTAAAAATCGGTGCAGCAACCGAGTGCTGAATTAGGTGTGTCATTGTGAGTGAGACCGAGAGAGACGAGGATCTGAAGTAATTTCAGTCCTGTAAATTGTTTTTTGGATTATCAAGAAGAAATTTCGCTACACACCGGGAAAGGTTAACCAATGAGAAATGAATGGTCATTCTTGGACAAGGTTCAATTCTAAATGGTTTTGTTTTATCATTTTGCTGTACTCATCGTGCGCCAGTTCAAAAATGCTGGAAGATTCTGTCTGATTCTGATTCTTCATCGTGGAAGCTAGTTATTAGATAAAATAAGTTTTTTTTTTTTTTTTTTTTTTTTTTCCAAAATTGCAAGCTGGCATATGATCAACTAATGATATTGACATAAACTATTCATATATCTCCTTTTCAAGGTCTAGTCATTCATACATGTGTCCCTCATTGTCTCACAGGTGCACATGGACGTTAAAGAGACAGCGCAAAAACGGAAAAACATGGAGAATCTGAGGAAAAAAAGAAAAGAAGAGAAGAAACGTATATTCCTTATTTTATTTTTCTTTGTTCTTTTTTCTTTTTTCTTTTTTCTTCTCCTGGTTCATGTATATTCCTGTTTTGTTGGAGGCATGTTTATGATTATATATAATTTCTTCCAGGTTTGCGAGATCAACGGAGAAAGCAGAGGAAAAAGCTGAAAGCGGAGCGATAAGAGGTTCCTCTGCTTCAAACATATAGCTGAGAACTACCCAAAAAAAAAAAAATTTGATATACATTCTCCATATTTACGGAGTTTGGAAAATTTTCGTGTAATGGAGTAGACTTGCATGGTTATAGGAATGTTTTTAGTAGAATTTATAATTCCGTTGTGTATATTTATAATTTAAAATTTTTGACAGATTATATCATTCACTTGAGAGTTTTTGGAACGTCATTTTCAAAAAATGTAATTTAATTCAAGAGAAGATAACCTTTTGTATTTTGGTGCCAAAGTTTTATACCGTGTAGGTACGGGGTATTGTTTCGCATCTTAGAAAAGACTTGTCAAGCAAGAAGCTTTTTGCAATTTCACCCCCTTGAATATTTATAATCTGGCAACCTGTAGTGTAAATTTTGGTTTTGACTGATTGCTCCCTAAATGTTGTTGAATATTAAATTGATAGTTGTGAGTAAAATCTAGGCAAAGACATTCAAAAGAACACATCTTGTGAGCTTGTTTGAAAGCATAAACTTATATTTTAGATAACAATAGAGAATATGCTTGATTCTAATAAAACGTTTAGTTTGTCGGTTAGAGATGAAATTTTTAAGTTGGAGTTGGTTGATTTTTTAAAAATTAATTATAAATTTTATTGACTTTTTAGAAAAAAAAAAAAAAAACTGAAATGAAAAAATACAGTTTAGTTGGAGTTAAATTTAAATGTCAAATAAAACTTAAATTTTAAATTCCTACGTCGATTTAAAAGTACTTGCTAGTTCAGTTAGTAAAATCCTACATCGATTCAAATAAAACCTAAAGTTCAGTTGGTAACTTGCTAGTTCAAGTACCAGAATCATTACAAAGTCGACAATTAGTTTAGTTTTGTTTGTTTTTGTGCGTCTATATGTCTGTGTGTGTGTGTATAATATTTTGGCTGAATTCAATCGATGTAGTTGTAACAATATGTGTATATTTCATCATGAAGACGTAACTTGTTTGAAGGTTGGACTTGTACGCCTTGATTGCAAGCCACACAATCTTCTTTTTTTTTTTTTTTTAATTTATTTCCGTATACAAGGAAAAGGCATCATGTGATGTTTTCAAGCCTGCGGCCCCACTTGTAAAGGATAAGCAGTTAAAATAATCGATAGGATGACAAAATATCTTATTTCTAAATCTTCAACACTTGACATGTCAGGAGCTTATAGAGTCCATCAATAAATAATCACCAAACTAGCATACCTATACTATACTTAAATCGAATCCTGATCCAATAGAAACAAGGTCTCGCACAATTAGCCTCTTCGTAAATGCATTTCCTTATTTAAATCCCAAAAGTCACCATTTGCTTTTAACATTACATGGTACGAACACCTTTCAATTTTACATAAATAAATCTCCCTCTTTGTTTCTTTGACCTTTTTTTTTTTTTTTTTTTTTAAAGAGCTCTGGCCTCTGGTAATATAACATCAATGCGAAAACATTGAGCCAGAATTCGTGAGGCACACCCCAAACGCGTTGACCATTACTCTCAGAATGACATTTGCATGAATATTAGCCTAAAATTTATGTGAACTTACAGTTGCTTAAGAACTCAGATTCTTGTTTTGACTTTGGCATTATATGTGTACGGGGTTTTAAAAATACAAAAATATAGATATATATATATATATATATATTGGATATTTTGCACATTTGCAAACTTGTTCCCTAAAGCATTAATTTTAACAATTTACCCCCGCCTCCTCTCTAACTCCTAGTTTCTAAGTTGTTGCAATGTGGCCCATAATGTGCGGTCGAAAATTTCAAAATCCTACTTGAAACCCTAACATAGATTCCTTAATTCGCTAACTTCCGATCTTTTTCGATCCAATTAAAATTCAAAAAGAGGCTACATTTGCAACAATTCATAAAGTTTTAAGAATGAATTATCAAGATTAAAATTTTAGAAGTAAAATATCTAATTTTTGAAAAATTTAGGGAGTTCAAATGCCAAAAACTATATGTGAAGAGTATTTATATTGTGTATTAAAATGTGAATATAGTTATTCTCCCGAGCACCCACCAATAGATCCTAGAAAATTCATGGGATTATAAAATGTTCTCCAAGCATTGAAATAAACCCAATAATTTACGTGATGCAATACTCTTCTTCCAGTTGGATTTTTTTTTCCCCCTTCGCTGAAGAGTTGAATTTAATTATTTGACTTTATTTTAAAACATTAAATATAGAAATGACAAAGCATGACATTTGAATACGTCATTGCTATCTGCATGATTAAGACAATTTTGTAGATACAATCACTTTTGCTGAAAAATATACAACTCATTCAAAGTTTTCCTTCTTTTTTCTTTTTTTTTTCCCCCTCCTCCTTCAAAAAAGATTTTTCTTTTCCCCTTCATTTTTCTCAAAAACCAACCACTTCCAAGGGCATGTCCAATTAGTAAGTTGCTTGTTTGACAAAAGTTTTTTTTTTTTTTTTTCTTTTTATTTGAATTACTTCACTTCGTTTTCTTTTGACTTTGGCTTTGTCAACCATGTTAAACGAATGAGAGCAGGAAGCGTCGGCGCTTTTGTTTTACATTTTATTTAAACGTTTTTTTTTAAAATTTTTTGATGAATTTACATTATACAAAGTTAGAAACTGCTTTATTATAATTATTAGATTAAATCTTTTTTAAGTGTTTATATTAAAAATATATAACATGCAGTATAAAATTATTTCAATCATAAATCAAATTATAAAAAATTAATCTAATAAATAAAATAACAACTCTTTTCAATAATATATAAATACAAGATCCTATGGTAGCGACTTTCGTACACGTAAACTATTTATCCGGCTACTAATTGAGCCGTCTTTAGAATATATATATATATATACACACACACACAATTTCAACTCTCTGAATTTAATTCCATATTTTTTTCATTGGTAAGTAATTTGGTTCTGGTGCGCTATGATTCCCCCCCCCCCCCCCCCCCCCCCGAAAAGGAGTTGACTTGTACATGTTGTACTTGTTATCTAAAAAATAATAATAATAACACCACTAGGGATGTTGGGAAATATCAATTTCTCATAAAATATACTGTATAAGTTTTCAGTCTAACAAATATAATTTTTTTTAAAGACACATCTAACTACTAGTTGATTTGAATATAGTATAATATAATTTTATGCGTAATATATTATTCATTTAGAACCTATATTATAAATAACAATCATTAATTAAAAATATTACAGTCTAATGATGTTAAGGTTTCATGTGAATAATAAAAAATTTCACATTATCAGACTTGTGCAGTCATCAGACTAAAGATTTTATCTAAATATATATATTGGTTTAGTCTCATATTCGATATCCATGTGGAACGGCACTTATAACTTTTGTGATAAACTTATGTAATCATCAATTGATTCTATCTTAACTTTATATGTAACCAAAGGAATCTGTAACTATGTGTGTTAGTGCTACCTGTAGATGTAATTAATCTTTATAAACATGAAATGACTTACATGCCATTAACCAATATCATATATATTAATTTGGATTGTTACATGTGTTTCACTCGTGATACTGCCCGATCAAAGACAACTTATGTTTATTTATTTATAGTGATTGTTTATGATGCTTTGCCTAGCTAGGATCATCTTTCACGGTAATTTAAAGATGTAAAAGGTGTAACATAATTTATTTAATGTAACAATAACGTTGAGTATGTGTAAACACCAATAAATTTAAATTATTTAAGATATTATTATTTTTCAACGTTTTTTTTAAGATAAATAAATGTTTCGTAATATTATGTGATGCGATGTTATACCTTTCTAACTCCGCTGTATAATCTTCTCAATGAAAAATGAAGTTCGATTTTCTGATAAGTTTGGTTGACCAATTGTTCTTTTAAAAAATGATTAAATGGTTAATGACCTATCGGCCATTGACTATGAAAAAATAACACAGGAAACTGAGGCGGAAAATACCGTTTGAGTTTTGAAGGAAATCTGGAGATATTTATTTTGAATTAAAAAATGCTAAGGGATTGACGTGAAGACAAGTACAATTTTAGAAATTTTGTATAAGCTTCTGACTAGTTCAAAATAGATGTGTCACATTCTTGACATTAAAAAAAATTACTTTCATCTATATCTTTTAACTTTACGATCATTCTTGTTTAATCCTATAAATTTTAAATGTTCTCATTTTGGACTCATATATTTTAAAGGAAAATTATAATAAATAACATATTTTATAGGTATTTTTGAAATTTATGATATGTTTTTTAAAATATAATAAATTATAATACATATTCTTTAGTAAAATCCTTGAATTTTTGGGAAAATCCTCGAATTTTCTAGAAAATATTAGATTACAGTTAATTTTTTAATGACAAATTTATATACATAGTTTCATATTATAGAGAGAGAGAGGAGGAGGAGGAGGAGGAGGAGGAGGAGGAGGAGGGGGAGGCTTGAGGAGGAAGGATGAAGGGTTTTTTGGTATCGTATAATCATAAATTTGATTATGCTATTCATTATCACGTTTATAATTTACACTATATTTACTATTGCTCTCTTCAAAAATACTATTTTGCTCCCTCTTTCTATTTTAAATAAGTCCCACTTAACCCTTATTTGTTATAATTGTTGTTAAAAAAAAAACAAAATTAATTAAGGAAGTTAAGTGCAGTTGTTCGTGTCTGTATACGTGTTTTTTTTTTTTTTTTTTTCATTTTTTAACTGAAATTCTAAGTTTTTAATAGAAATTCTAACAAAAGTGGTTAAGTGATTGGTGAGACTAATTTCTTCCTTTTTTGTTTGTTTTTAATAAAAATGTCAATAAAAGAGGTTAAATAAGACTAATTTAAAATTTAATTAACATTAAAGTTAAGTTTATAAGCCTAGGTTTGGTTGTGAGGATAGGAAAAGAAAGGAAATTAGAGGATTTTTGAAAGAGAAAAAGAATCTCAATTGTTTGATTATGAGGAAATTGAGAAGGAAGGAAGTTGTAAATCTATGAGAGTACATGTCATTTTTTAATTCTTCTAACTTTGGGAAAAAAAAAATGATATATAGAATAATTGTTTTGACTTTAATCCCTATCCATCTTCTTGTTTATATAAAGCAAAATATAATTGCAGAATATACTAAATTAAGCATTTTCTTTCCCTTTTTTTTTTTTTAAATTTCTTTTCTACCAAACAGAAAAGAAAAACTCCCCTCCATTCCTTCCTATTTTTCTCACCTTAATACTGTACTTTTTTTCCCGCCCTATTTCCTATTAATTCTTGTGTTTGTAATTGCTCTTGGCATTAGTAAAAACGGACTGTGCTATTGAGGGGAAAAACAATAGAAATGAAGTTGCCAACTTGCATTCCATTTTTTCTTTAAAAAAAAAAAAAGGAAGGAAATATTCCATTTGCTGTTTCTTTCCTTCTTTTCTTTTTCTTTTCTAATTAGTTATTTACATAGTATAAGGGATCTCTTTGACAGTTTTCTCTTCATTATTATTATTCGTTCATTTGTGAGGTATTCCTTCATATTATTAGTTTATTTCCTGCCAAAAGTAGCAAATTCTATTTTTTATTCCTTCCTTCAAAACAAAACAAATATATATATATATATATATATATTTCCTTCCTTATTTTTTGACCCTGTTTTGCTTGGTCATTTGTATCTTTGACCTCCAATTCACCGTGAATGTACGGAGATAGAAGGTCGATTCATTAACAAGGTTTAATTTCGGTTAATCATGCCAGATCATCATACTCAAAATGATTAAACAAATGAAATATTCCATAAAATAATGCCAGTTAATTAATTAATCAAATCTTCTGGGAATCTATTTTCTGTTCTTTGAATAAAACATATTTCTGGAATCTTTTAGTCTAGTGTTAATTAATTATTTAGTCTATTGAATATTCATAATTATTATGCATATGAACATTCAGATGTGATATTATCGTTAAATTATACCTACAGCAACAATTACAAACATGTTTATACAGCAACAATTACAAACATGTTTAGTTTTTACTTTGAGGGGAAAAAAATGACTATTAAAAAATTAAAAGATATATAATGTAGCACACGTTAATAGAGGAGAAGTGATGATACTGTGTTTCTTTTAATTAACAAAACAAATATTCAAGTATTCGAGGATTTACACTCTGTATAATTTATGATAAAATTAAACCATAACTTATACCTCCAATCGTTATATACTTTTGTTTTATTTGTTTCAGACAGGAACTTAACTTTATTTGCACACCTTAGTAGTACTGTTGTATTTACTTAAGGGCCGTTTGGAATACTTCCACTTGAAATTTTTCAACAAATTTTTAAATTTATTTTTAACTCTGTCTCTTTCTCTCTCGCAGTTTAAAAGTTCGTAAATTTTTTATTTTAAGTTCAAATAAGATATATATTTTTTAAATTACGCATAATGATAAGAATAACGAAACAAGATCTATATAACATTTTTTCAAATATGTTTCGAATTTTGCATTACTTTTTATATAACAGTTCACTTGTAATTCACATTTTAAGCATATACACATATTTTAATTTCAAACTTCTAAAATTCTAACTCCAATTTATAAAACTCCAACTCTAGCCATTGTTTTAAAAGGACTATTGTTGTTTTAAAAGGACTATTGTACTTAGTTAAATACAGTCACAAATTGTAAAATAAAAGGAAGTTCAACAATTAGCCCCTACAATTGTTTTATTTAAACTTCTTGTTTGTTTGAAAAAGTCAGGCACGACCAAGATTTTATGGTTGAAGATAAGGGTTAATTTCAAAACTAGCACATGTGGAAAAAATATATATATTATTAACATTAGCACTACATTTACTTCCTTTCATTACTGGTACTGCCACATCATTTTTTTCTTTGATTTGTGAGACGCATAAGCTTTTAAGAGATGTCTCCGAGATTACCCTCGTCTTTCCATCCATCCAAATCTCCCTCTGATGCCTTAGCCTAATTTTCAAACCATTTTCAATATTTTAGAGAGAAATACAAGAATTGAGAGAGAAAAAGAGCGAACGAGAGAGAGAGAGACAAACCACTCTAAAACGGCTCTGAAACCACTCAAAAAACTGTTTGAAACCGTCCGAAACCACTACACCCTCTATACAGCTTTTCGAACTTCATAATGGGTGAAGAATCTTCAAAAACCACCCAAATACGGTAAAAAATTCCTTAGTCTCCTATGTCCAAACCCACAAAGTTGGCGGAGAAAAATATTACTTTCGAAAGGAGGTCTCCTCGACTAATGACTTCAGTAGAGAAATGCCCACCAGAGGAGAAAATAAAAAACCGGATGAGAAAAACCTTGAAAAACTGACACCGAAGAAAACAAGAGATTCACCAGAGGAAGGATTAAAAAGAAAGCAGGGGAAAAATCCAAGAAGATGAAAAGAACTAAAAGAGAAGAATGTGGATGTTGAAGAGATAACAAGTATGCATTTTTAATTGATTTTTTAAGAAGTTTATATTATATTTGATAAAAATATGCATTTTTAATGAGGACATTTGCATAAATTGATTATATATAAAAAAAAATGTTTGCCTTTTTTTTTTTTTTTGTTTGTGCTTTTTGAGTTTCTATATTTGTAATTGATTTGTTGAGAAAAATTTGCATAAGAAACCTAAAGTTTGTATTTTTATTTAATTTTGTTATTTGATATTTGGATATTGAGATGAAAATTAAGTGTAATGGTTTATATAAATTTTGATTGCCAAAGGTGTTTAGGTTTGTGTTGATGTTTGATTAATTATTGGTGATATTGAAAATGCTATTGTGTGGTTATTTATCAGAGATCATGTCGTAATTTTACCCATAAGTCATTTTTATAATAATTTACTGGTCATCAATTTAATTACTCAGAGTTCTGTTATTTCCAACTGGTCATTTTTATGATTACTTGTTAGTCATTAATATAATTACTCTCTTGTGATACCATTACCATAGGTTCAGTATATTCGATGCATACTTGATACTGAAATTATTCGTGTGAAAATAAATATTTTCGTCAACATTACATAAACTTATAAAAACTTGAAAAATGATTGTCACTCCGACAATATAAAGAAGTGATTTGACAATTATGCATTAAGAAATTTCTAAAGTTGAAGATGCTTGGTTAGGCTGGGCAGGTTTTGGCGAAGACCTAGGTAGATTTTCCATGAAATAGTTATGCCTAATAACTTATATTAAATGTGTAAGGTCTACCTATCTCGCACCAATGGTTGATAACCGATTAATGAGTATATATTTTTCTATATTACGAGTTATGTCGAGAGACCATTTGGAGGTGCAACTGTCAAATGCAAAATTTGACAACAACGACGACATTGTCAAGCTTGACTTACTATACATGATATTTTGCATTCCTCTTGCAAATTCAAAGTCCATGAAGATAGATCCAAAATTTTTTACCCTAGCCGATAACTTAGAGGAGTTCAATGCTTTTCCGTGGGGAGTGCTCTCATGGGAGGCAACCCGAGATGCAATACGTAATACAGTTGAAAATATGTTTTCTTCAAAAAGAAGAACATTAAAGAAGACTGATAAAGTGCACTACACTATCTCGGGCTTTCCTTATACTTTAGTCATTTGGGATATGTGAGCATCCTAACAATAGCAGGCAAATTCACGATCAAGTACATTGAGGCCATTCCTCGAATGTTGTTATGGACTACTATGGATAATGTGAAGTTTAATACTGTGATGACAGCTTTAACCGTTGTTGGCGAGAAACATGAAATTTATGACTGGGTGATAATTTCTTGTAATGACTATATTTTTGTTGGTATCAATACTAATGTTGGTCAATTCACATAATGACCAGGTGATAATTTTTACAATGACATATTTTTGTTAGTGTCAATGCCAGTGTTGATCATTTATATAATATCTTGGTGGTAATTTTTTATTGAATCAAATGTGTACAGCCGTAGTATTTTGTGATAATGCCAATCGATGAAAAAAGGAAGGAGCCATATGTTGCACAACTATATTCAAAGAAAAAGGACCCCAACAGTTGTGCCTCAGGCATCTCGTAAGACACTTGTCACGCAACTAAGGACCGCAACAAACTCTGAATGGCTTAAGTTTCAGAAAAAAATTCGAGAAGAGGTTAAGTCAATGAACAAAAAATTAGACAAGTTGTATAGTCCCACATCGCTTAGAAATGGATATATGTGATGGTTCACAAATAAAAAAGACCACCTCCTAATGGTATGAGGTTTTTTGGGATGAGTCCAAGAGCAAAATCGTGAGGGCATGAGACCCAAAGTGGACAATATCATACCAAAGGGAGGCATGAGTCGTTGACAAATGATATCAGACCTTGTAACCAACTGAAAGAATGACCAACGAGGACGTTGGACCCCAAAAAGATGGATGATTGTAACAGTCATCAATTCCTACAAAAAATAAGGTAAGCTGTGCAGTCCCACATTACTTAGAAATGAATATATTCAAAAGTAAAAAGACCACATCATAATGGTTTGAGACTTTTTAGAGTGAGATCAAGAACAAAATCGTAAGGACACAAAACTCAAAACAGATAATATCATATCAAAAAGAGACATAGAATATTACAATTTGATAATAACCCAACTTTGAATTTTCAGAATCCTTCTCTCTGTCTCCCGTACTGTCAATAGTTGTCCATATGTTTGATCCTTTTGCATTGCGAGATGAGTGATTTACATTTTTTTTTTCCCGGACAAAAGACATTGAGCTATTATGAGACAGTTAACGCTTTGTGAATTATATGACGTCAAGATGCTCTTAAGCTTTTCCAACTTACGCCTTGATGGCTTGACGGATTGACTTCAACTATTGTGAATTGTGGTGTAAATTAAAACTTTATCTACACACCCTAGTACTGTTGTATTTTTACTTATTTGAATGGTATGTGGTATTCGGTTGAAGATAAAAATAAAATTGAGAGAAAGAAACATCCTAGAGCAATTTGTTTTTAAGAATAATTCCAACGAAACAAGACTTCGTCATTAAATGAAAGCTGAAGTCAAGGGAAATAGAGTTAAAAGGTAGAACAAACAGATTCGAATCATGTATGACATGTGTAGTGTAATAGCAATCAATAGAATAGGAGATAAGGTTTTGAGAGAATTTTGACACCCTAAAAAAAAATAATAATAAAATCACCACCACAAGAGTTTTAAGGGGTTTGGGATTCATTTCATTGTCACTCTAGCCTCTAGATCTTCTGCACTTTCACATTCACGTGATCCGTACCAAGTCACCTTTTTTTTTTATTTAAACAAAAAAGAATTTAATAAACTTGAAAAGTTTTGTTAAATTCAAAAAATGATAATTATTTTAAATGATGAATCATTAATTAATTAATATCAATATGTGTTTTTATTAGTTAATCATTGATTGAAAGAATCAACATTTTTTTCAATCATTTGTTTAGAAAAAAAAATATATTTTGATTTTTTTAAAAAAATAAATGTTCAAAAAATATCCGACTACTTAAATTTTCCCAAAAAAAGAAAGCTTTTTATTACTTACAATCTTTTGAATGAGGCATTTATTAGTTATTTAAACAAATTAATTGGTGGTTATAAGTATAATTTGGTAGTAGTTTTACCTATAGTTTTACCTATAACTCTATTAAAAGTGTAGATTTTAAATTTCTCACTCTTAATTTGAAAAAGAAAAAATGAATTAATTTAAATGCATGATATCGTACCTTTCATTTTAAAACATGATATCTTATATTTCATTTAATTGCTTGGTGAGTCCCACATCAGTGGAGAGTGAGGACTTTGAATGATATATAATTGTCTATGAGTTCTCTTCCAGTCAGCAATTGCTTGAAAGTTGTAATTTAGTTAGGTCCACTTGGTTTATCCTCCTAAAAGCTCTTGTGATCGATCTATCTCGTGACAAATGTGTGTTTTGCTTCAAGAGAAATGTGTATATTCTTGTTTGTGTATACCGAAAAATCATAAAGAAAAGAAAATCAACTATCTGATGCTATGCAAATTGAATCATGTGTTTAATCTTAGGCTTCGTTTGGATTACGTATCAATTTCTGAAAAGGAAAATTTTTTTATTTTAAATGAAAAAGTATTTTCATTTCGAGATAAGATGGTATTTAAATGTGTAAAAAAAAATTAAAAATAAAAAGTTATTTAAAATGAAAAAAAAATAATGTGAAGAATAATACATTAGGAAAAGATTTCAAAAATTTTCTTTTATTTTTTCAAAAAAGTACCATACAATATAAATTTAAAATGAGATTTTTTTAAAAAAATAAAGGATGATGAAAAAATTTAAGACGAATACCTTTTTATAAAAAATTTTTAAATTTCAAAAATGGGTTAGTGTATCGAGGTTCAGTGATATGCTCTTTTACTTGTGCGTCATTAATATTTACTGTGGGGACCGATTTCTACGGAGGTTTGTACTTCTGTTTGTATCTTTTTCTTGAGTTGAATGAAATTTTCTATTTCAAAAAAAAAAATATAATAATAAACTGAGATTAAACTCTCTTAAAAAATAAAACAAATCAGACTTTCATCAACAGAATTTCGAAACCTGTAAACGGAATCCCGAAGTTGATAAGAAATGAAACAGAATCCATCATGTATATATATATACACAATGGATTCCGAATCTCAATGATACCAATATATATATATACTCATTTAAATAAATAAAATAAAACTAAAATTAAATCGAGGGATTCCTTTTTTATTTTTTTTTTATTTTTTTTTCCTTTGCGAATCATTGTTAAGCCGTACTGAAATTTAAATAAATAAATAAATAAATAACTACGGCAACGAATAGTCATTCTTCTCAACTATTTATGGAGAGTTATAGTCGCGAACGGAACGTACGAAAACTCTCCATACTAACACACACACACACAGTCTCTTTCTCTCTCCTGTCTCTCTCTCTCTCTCCTATCGCAGTTTCTCTCTCTAGACTCTAGAGTCATGGCGGCCAAGCTAACGTGCTCGGCGGACCTATTGGCCGGATTCCTGGGTCCGAACACGACGAACGCCACAGCCGCCGCGTCCCTCATCTGCGGCCAGTTCTCCGTCGTGTCCTCCAACTTCTCCGACACGGCCTTCGCCATCGACACCACCTACCTCCTCTTCTCCGCCTACCTCGTATTCTCCATGCAGCTCGGCTTCGCCATGCTCTGCGCCGGCTCCGTCCGCGCCAAGAACACCATGAACATCATGCTCACCAACGTCCTCGACGCCGCCGCCGGCGGCCTCTTCTACTACCTCTTTGGCTTCGCCTTCGCCTTCGGCTCCCCCTCCAACGCCTTCATCGGCCGCCATTTCTTCGGCCTCAAGGAGATCCCCTCGGAGGGCTTCGACTACTCCTTTTTCCTCTACCAGTGGGCCTTCGCCATCGCTGCCGCCGGTATCACCAGCGGCTCCATCGCCGAACGCACTCAGTTTGTCGCCTACCTCATCTACTCCTCCTTCCTCACCGGATTCGTCTACCCCGTCGTTTCCCACTGGTTCTGGTCCGTCGACGGCTGGGGCGGCGCCGGGAGAACCTCCGGCGACCTCCTATTCGGCACCGGAGTCATCGATTTCGCCGGATCCGGCGTTGTCCACATGGTCGGAGGCGTCGCCGGACTCTGGGGAGCCCTAATCGAAGGTCCGAGAATCGGCAGATTCGGCTCCAATGGCCGAACCGTCGCTCTCCGAGGCCATAGCGCCAGCCTCGTCGTCCTCGGAACCTTCATGCTCTGGTTCGGATGGTACGGATTCAACCCCGGCTCCTTCACCAAAATCCTCGTCTCCTACAGCTCCGGCGGGTACTACGGCCAGTGGAGCGCCGTAGGCCGCACCGCCGTGACGACAACCCTCGCTGGCTGCACCGCCGCCCTAACCACTCTCTTCGGGAAGCGAATCCTCTCCGGGCACTGGAACGTGACCGACGTCTGCAACGGCCTGCTCGGAGGGTTCGCAGCCATCACCTCGGGGTGCTCCGTCGTGGACCCGTGGGCGGCGATCATCTGCGGATTCATGGCCGCCGTGGTCCTGATCTCGTGCAACAAACTGGCGGAGAAGGTGAAGTTCGACGACCCACTCGAGGCGGCGCAGCTCCACGGCGGGTGCGGCGCGTGGGGGATAATCTTCACGGCGCTGTTCGCGAGGGAGAAGTACGTGAACGAGGTCTACCCGGGGAAGCCGGGGAGGCCACATGGACTGTTCCTCGGCGGCGGAGGGAAGCTCCTGGCGGCCCACGCGATCCAGATCCTCGTGATCTTCGTGTGGGTCAGCGTTACCATGGGCCCACTGTTTTACATTCTCCACAAGCTCAAGCTCCTGAGGATCTCTGCCGAGGACGAAATGGCCGGCATGGATCTGACCCGGCACGGCGGCTTCGCCTATGTGTATCACGACGAGGATGATTCTCCGAAGCCAAACAGTTTTCCTCTCAGGAAAGTTGAGCCAAACAATGTCACTCCTTCAGTTTAGTTTTCCTTTCTCTTTCTTTTTTTTTTTTTTTTATAATGCTTGTTAATAACTATTATCTTTAGTTATTAATATCATTCAACGGCACATCATTTTGAAATGAAAAAATTCGTTATGAATCAAGAATTTAAATTAAATTGGTCTTTGGAATGAAAAAAATTGAGTGTAATATGTATTTAAAAAATGTGGAATCGATTTGATTCAATTTGAAGATTCATTCTGAATCGAGAACACAAAATTTAGGTGAGAAAAATGAGTGAATTATAGAATTCGAAAAAGATTAAAAAGTGGGTTTGAGTTTATATGACGAATTAAAAATTTTCATCTCAAAATGATGTGCAAAATAGTGAGGAAGAATGGTATTTTGTAGTGGTTATGGAGAACTTCTAGAATATGTGGAAAATGTGGATATATTTTTGTGTGGGTTGGTGTTGGTGTGTTGAATATTGGATTCTGATAGGGAAGATGATTATGAAGACCGTGAAACTAGATCCTGTTTTCTTGCTATGTAATTGCTTGTTTTAATGTATTATATTTTTATCTTTAGGGTTAAAAAAAAAAGATATTATTATATATTTATTTTCTTGAGTACGATTTTGTTTTTGTTTTCTTTGAATTGTGGGTTGTTAATGTTGATAGTCGAGGGATATGGAAGGAGTGGTTTTCCGAGATTGTGGGTTGATTTCCTTTTATTTTTATTTTTATATAAGACAGTGAAATATTATATATATATATATTTAATTATAATTTGCAACTTGGAATTTGAAGTCGACCAATGTCTATTGCCAGCAGTGGGTTGTTTGGAATTCTGCAAATTATGAATCTCTGGCTGCTAGTTACTTAGATGGGTCCCAGTGCTTTTTTGGAGGACTTGGGTGATTCCTGCGAAAATTCAACACCAAGATACTTCATATCTGGAAAAGTGGGGGTATAAAAGTGATATTTTAAAAGGAAGTGGTAGAAACCTTCAAAAAAAAAAAAAAAAAAAGAAGTGGAGAAAAAAGGAGAAGAGAGAGAGAGAACTTTATGTATCCACGCGTGGAAATAGAAAGGTAAAGTAATTTGTTCACTCATTTAAATTCAAATTTTAACTTAATTTTTATCTTTTTTTAAAAAAAATTTTTTTTTTTTAAAAATCAAAAAGATTATTATTGAAACTTAAAAATCTTAACTTAAACTCAAACACCAAATACCCCTTATGATAGATATATCGAATTTTATAATCACATTTTGATCCCGAACTAATTTATGAACAAAAACCTCCTTGAATTAAGTTGGTGGTTCGCAAATGAGAGAGCATTGGAACCCTTTTTTTGCAATTTGAAATTTGTGAATTCAAATAGGAGTTTAGAAGATAACAAATATGCATGTGTTATATAATTCGAATAATAAAATTCCGAATCATGTTTTTTTTTTCAATATTTATTTATTTTAAAAAAATCAATATGGTTCGGAATTTATAGATTTGAATTATGTAATCCAAATGCCCCTAATTTTTTTTTACTAGTAATTCAAATTGTTAAATTTATCAACTTTTAACAGAAGGAGAAATGTGCATCATCACACATGATTGGTAATTGACAGGCAAGTGCAACAATAATCTTAAGGATTTAAACTAAAAAAAAAAAAAAGATAGGAAAAAATTGTTAGATCAATCTTAAGTCTTGATATCATATTATTTTTATTCTTTCTCCAAACTTATTGAAACCCTAAATTTTAATAGCCTTCTATGATAGTCATCCATATCCGTAACACAGTCGCTACTCCCTATAAAAGAGTCGCCACCCATGCGTTACTCCGCTCTTCATTGCCCTACTCGGACCCTCTGGCACGAGCTTTTCTCACCTTGAGCCCCCAACAATGCAACGTCCACCTACCCCGAGAGCTTCTATCCCGTCAACTATTCAGCGACGCAAGGAGCTGCCACCTTGTGAGATTTTTTCCCCTAGACCTCACCATCACCTTCCAATAACACAAGCTCCCCTCGCCTTGACCTGTTGTGAATGCTTGCATCCATTGTGGTTGCTTTCTTTGTTTTTTGTTTTAGGCGAACTTTAGGCATTCATAAATTACGTTGCTTGGTTTTCTATTTCTGCCCTTAAAAAGTGAGTTATGTCCGGGGTATACAACGAAATTCGTCAAAGATTTAACAGTTTGGATCACCTTTACAATGATTCCAATATCAGCTATACGTATTTATAAATTTGAATGACTAAATCGTTCTTTATTCAAAATCTGAATTTTCTTTCATCCAAATAATACTTAAATATCGTAATTGTAAGGAAATATGCTGTCCAATGTATCTTGGTTAATTTTAAAAAACACAAGAAAAGTTTTTCTAATTAAAAGTGAATAATAAATATATAATTTATGCATTCAAAAGAAAAATAAAAAAAGATTACGTGAGTAACCTATTGGTAATTTTGTACCTTATTCTATCTAAAATATAAAATTCTAAAATTTTGTACCTTATTCTATCTAAAATGTAAAATTCTTATTGAAATTTTTAAGTTTGAGTTGGTTGATTTTTAAAAATTAGTTATAAATTTTGTTGATTTTCAGAAAAAGAAAAAATTAGATGAAAAAATACAATTTGTTAGAGTTAAACCAACGAGCCAAACGCCCCTATTCTTCATCTTTAAATTAAAAAAGAAAAAGAAAAAAAATTAAGAGAAAGTTGCTACACGTTGGGCGTGTTAAGAGCATAATGAAGAAGTTGTAACTATTGGTTTCTTAGTGATGGTGGCACGCAAGAGGAGAATGATTGGATCAAATTGCCACTCTCTCTCTCACTCTTTCTTTGTTTCATTTAAAAAGTTAACTTTTGCTAGAAAAGATTGCACTAATTTCTTATCGACATGTTTTTCCTCATTCATAATCATGACGAGAATCTGCTTAATTATTTGTCATAGATACAAAAAAATATATTTGGATCTCTGCATCACAATATCACATGGTTTCTTAGGTACTTTAAGAAGGGGAAAAAAAGAAACTTTGGTACTTATATAGAGAGCTGCAAAACTTGAATTCAGTGACATTTTCTTTTGTTAGACATTTGAGATTTTTTTTTTTTGGGGGGGCGAAAGGCTAGTTGAATTCCAAATAAGATAAATACAAGCATTAATGTTGACTCGAATAATGCTGTAACACTAAAAAAAAAAAAAACTACAATCACAATGATTCCATAATAAATCCAAATAAAGCGCACAAACGAGTAAAATTGTACTTTGAATTCTAATAATAGGAAACTAAAAGACATATAAATTCAAGTACATATACGGTTCTCTCAACAACACATTACAATTGATAGAAAACTCTGATCGATCAAAACAAATACACATAATAAAATGGTCACTCGTAACACCATATAGAACTAACTATAGCCAAAAGATACAAAGACCACCTTTACCATTACAAGATATAGAAACAAAACATAGCAATAAAAATAACACATATATGGTGAAAACAATATCACATTTATTTTTAAATAAACAACTACCTCAAAAAGGAGAAAACCCCACTTCATCGGCGAGTAAGATCCACGTGTCGTTGTTGCCGAATGCCTTATAGGAAGCGTACCCCATCAATCATTTCACTACACTACGAAGACGAAAACCCTCAAGTTGCAGATCCATTAGAGCCCCCACATGCTTCGTACCGACGAACATCAGTGCAACAACACCTCCTTATGTGACTCCATCCCCGCTACCAAGGCCATCACTATGGAGCCTTATCATGAAGTGACACCGGAGTTCAACCCTAACAGAGGAACACAAATGGCTCAATCTCTAGTGCATAAAGGATAGGGAGTACTTTAGCTTTAAAAAGAATGCTTGCCTTGTACGATATTTGAGAAATCTAGTAGTGACTTTTTTTCTTCCTTAAGCATTGTTGATGGTAAATTACATAATTTTTTTTTAAAAAGAAAAACGGCTAGTTTTGAAGGAAAAAAATACTAAATAACTTTTTTTTTTTTTCCCCAGATTTTGTGCTGTAACTTTCCCGGGATGCCCTTCTAATAAATGTAATTGTTTTTCTTAATTTTATTATTAAAGTTTCTTATTTTTAACGTTTTTTAAGGTCTTATTTATGTTTGGATAGTGTTAGTTTACCAATTCTCCCAAAAGCTTAAGCTGTTAGGAGGTGAGCTAACAATAGTTTTATATTTCAACACTCTTCCTCACGTGCAGGCCAGACAATGAGCAAACATGTAGACAAATATTAATTTGAAAGTCCAACACAAATTATAAGAAGCCCGAAACATATTAAAAGCCCAACACGCAATGATAATAAATGGGGTTTAATAGTGTAATTATAGGGGTTCGAACTCATGACTCCTACTCTGATACCATGTTAGTTTACCAATTCTCTCAAAACTTAAGCTGTTAGGAGATGGCCAACAATAGTTTTATATTTCAACAGATAGCTATTATGAAATTATATTACCTAATTAAAAATTCTATTTAATAGTTACTGATTAACATGATTCAAAATAAGTGTAACAGTAATTACATACATAATAGTTTGATTCCTCATCCGAAGTTAAAAAAAAAAAAAAAACTTGTCAACGATTTATTATGTACCACACATTCCACACATTTGTTTACAGAATAAAATTATTAAATGAAAAATGTTAGAAAATATTTTCTCTTTTTTTTGGTTGAAAGAAAATATTTTTTTTTATTGTCTTAATGGTGTCACTAGTAAAAATTATAGATTTGACGATAGTTATTAACCGTTGAATAAAGTTTACATGATAGTTAGATAACCGCATGTAATTCACCGTCGTGGAATGTTTTGAGATACCACGACGGTTAATAAACCGTCGTGGTATCTTAATATTCCACGATGGTTCTCACCGTCATCAAATAGGGAAAAAGAGAGCAAATTTCGCTAAAATGAGAACTTTACATGACGGTTTCTGCTCAAAACTATCATGTAAAGTCCAACATGAATTAAAAAATATTTTGGCATTTTTTCATGATTTCTCACAGGTGGCCTAACTCGTGTGTTATCCAATACACGGCCTAAGATATGATTGACAAAATATTAACTACACTGTATCAAAGTAAAAAAAAAAAAAAAAGAAACATCCATTACATTACCAGTTTATATATCATAATTCATGAATTGCATTACAAATTTAGTTCATTCTTCCCTAATCAAATCCATATCATCTCAAGTATAAAATTCTTTTCTTTCAAGTACGTCAATTCCATTCAATACTATGTCCCTTATGTTGATGCCGAAAATCTCCTGTACAATACCTGATGTAATTGCTCGACTAGGAGTACTTGTATGGCCACTCTATGGCTATTCTCCTGCAAAATAGAAGCACCTCAAAGTGATGGCGACACCCACTGCCATGGCACTATGATGCTTAAGTCAGTGAAGGCACTGATGAGTAAGCGGAGAGGCAGAGTTTTGGCAAGGAAAAATGTCCATTCCTAAAATGGAGGGCTAACCTTCTATTTATAGGTGCTTCTCGTGGACCCGGGTGTTCGGATGACCCTGTCGTGTCGATTCCCTAGTACTCTCGGCGGGTAAATAGGTTCTAGGCATGTAGGTGCTGTGTCCAATAGGCCGATGCCACGTGTCCATGGTCTGGTGTCAGGGGACACTAGGTTAGCCATTGCCGGCACCACTAGGTATAGCCCCATCAGGGCAGGCGGTGGAAGTCAGCGTTGGGATATAGGCAGTAGCAGGATATGCATCAGATATCAGACGATGGATTGATTGTTGTAACAAGACGCCGCCATCGCCAATAAAGTGCATGATACCACATGCGAGAGGCTGACTATCCGGGCCGGAATCGTCACCCCAATATACTACCTAACCCAGTTACGTGATAGATTTCAGTAAGACAGTAAAATCTGGTCGGGTAACACAGTTCCCTGGGTATAGCACCTCATGGTCGGATCGCTTCAGGTCAACAGAATCCGCATCGAGCGGAGGATGTGATTTTAACTCTCCCAAGTGGTCGACCTACCCTTGGAAATAGGATTTTGTGGTCAGGGCAAATTACGCCATCAAAACCTCATAAAACCTAAAATAAAATACCTACATTCATCACTTCCTTCTTGGTGAGGACAAGGACAATCCGAGATTTTTGTTTCATATTCTCATCTCCTTTTAATCTTTTCTCCGGCGATAAGCTTTCAATCCATTAGGGCCCTAGCAAGTTTACAAATTAAGATGCATACCATTAAGATTAAATCAAACAAAATTCTATTTTGAAATTTCATTGAGCATGTGGTGGGCAGAAAAAAATGCATAGAATATTGTGTATTCGTAGATCTTAAAATACTAAAAAATTATACAAAATATTCGTCTATAAAGAGCAACAATAAAAAAATTTGAACAATAATAAATATACAAATTAGAATCCAAGCAAGTTATAAAAGGATTGTGTATTTGTAGTTTTATTGGAAAACAAGAAATTGAGCAATATAGAAATCACCTTGTCTTTTTTTTGATGCAAAATAGTCACAACCTTAATGGGAAGACAGGGTGGCAGCGACGATGGCGGCGAAAAAAGAGAGAGATTGGAAGGTAGCATTGAGGGTGACGGGAGAATGATGGGGAGGAGATGGCGGCGTTGTGGGCGACCTTCGAATGAGGAAAAGGGGAGGGCAACGGTGGCATCACCGGGATAATAAGAGAGAGGATAAAGCGGTGGCGGGGAAGGCAGTGATGTTGTCGGTGGGTGGGCGAAGGAGATAGTGGGTAGGGAAAATCTTTGAGTAGTCGAGAGGGAAAAAGATGAAAATGATGAGAAAGGACGAGGAAAGTGGATTTAAGTTAAGGGTTTACACACGAATTTCAAAGCATAAAATTTCAAATTTTTAGAATGATTTTTTGGAAGAAATCTCGGAGATTTAAGTTAAAGGTTTACGCACGAATTTCAAAGTATAAAATTTCAAATTCTTAGAGTGATTTTGTAAAGATTACACAATAGTTTCCATAAACCGTTGTGTAACTAGGTTTTAGATGACGATTTTTGTAGAACTGTCGTGTAATATCCGTTGTCTAAGCCAAAGTAGTGTGATGTTGTCCATAATGTATTCTCAGGTGGTGACGTTACTTATAATTTATGAATTCTCATTGTGCAGTGGTTGGAGTGAATTTAACCGAAGTTACAGTCTAAATAGAATTAGATCACGTATTTCTGTTTTATTAATGGTTTTAAAATTTCTATACAATAAACAAAGATTACGCGGGATAAACTAACATTAATAAATTATTTTTTTCCAGAAAAAAATAAAATCTTTCATAATTTTGACAATAATATGTAGACACAATATGCGTGTCGCAGGATATTATAACACGATCTTTATCATCTTTCTAATAATCTAGTACTGTGTTATAATTGATTTAAATAGGACATGAATATTTTTTCATTGATACTATTCACACTAATGAAAACAATAATTTTTTCCCTTTGTTTATTTTGGCACGAGGTCATATGCTTTCATGCTTCTTCGGTACTATTCTTTATTCATAATACTGAAAATGTTCTATACTTTGTGTGCAGTCAACTCTACATAAAAGCAGATATGCGTTGTTGGCGTTGTACCGGGTGAAATTATTTAAAACAAAAAACCATTTACAAGCATAGAAAATGATTTACGGGTACTTTCAAAAAAAAAAAAAAGATTTACGGGTAAAAGTATTCCACGAACCTTCTTTGATTTCCTATAACTGGATATATATATATATATATATATATATATATATATATATACTTTCTAGTACACGACAACTCAAGCCAAGTGGGAATGGGTGGGTCAAAAGAAGTGTGAAAGAGAATCAAAAGTACCTTTGTTTTCAACATGTAAGAAAAATCTATTGTTCTCTTTTTTTTTTTTTTTTTTTTTTAATTAGGAATATTAGTGAAGACTCAAGGAAACAATGCCGTGGAAGTTTGAATGTCATTATTATTATTATTATTATTATTATTATTATTATTATTATTTGTTATGAATAAAAATTTGGAGTAATTCTATCATTTTTAAATTTTCAATCTACTTACCGCTTTCCAAGTTTGAATGCCATTATTTGACTATGACCAACTTTGTTCCCTTTAATTCCATAACATTATCTTAAGAAATATTTCCTACAGATATACATTAATACAATTAACTACCACTTCTGCCGTGTATATATAAAAAATAGAACCCAACCAAACAAGTCTTAAAAAAAAAAAAAAAAACAAACAAACAAACAAACTAATCATATACTTGATGTGAATATTACGTGGCACAAATTAAAAAATTTAAAGATGTAACATGGAAACTAAGTCTCAATTATTAGATGATAGGGGAAAAAAATCATATTAGCCGTTAAAAAAATGTAGACTAAAGAACTTAAATATATATATATATATTATTATATTATATATATATATATATATATATTATATGTACTGCTCTCTCTTCCAGGCATGGACAGTTATTTCTCTTAATAGTTTTAATGTGTCCCTATTAAAAAGTTTTGTTTTAAAAATATATCTAAACTTAAAATTTGAACATATTTTATGTTTCAATACCATAATTAAACATATATTATCTTTTACGTATCATAAACCACATTAGATTCTTATTAATTCTCCTGATTTCTTTGCCTACAATCTCTTTTTTTTTTTTTTTTTTTTTACAATTTTTACAATTTCTTTTTTTTAAGACATTGACTTGTTAATTATCAACATCCAGAATATTGACGTGTATAATTTTTTTATTTATTGGAAAGAGTTCATCTTAAAAGGAAAGAAATAGTGGTGTGAAAAAAAATAAAAGTGAAACTTAATTTTAGTAAAAAATGAAAATAATTTATAACACATTCTAGGATAAAAACTCTCATTTTACATCATAATTCTGACATTTGAGATAAATTTCAAGAACAAATTTTGAAATACTTCCAAGATAGAGTTGTACCTAAAAATTATAATCTGTTGTTCAAAATTTAATAAAAATTATTAAACTCTTTATCCATATAAAGTCATTGTTTTTTTAACATAAAGAATTGTTTCCTCTTATGTGTACTGAGGAAAACATACAAAGCGTTTTTTTTTAAATATAAAAATTGTATCATTTTATGTGCCCACTGAGAAAAATTTATGAATCCATCACTGTTCTCTTCTTCCATTTTTTTTTTTAGATTTTTATTATACGAATTGTCCTTTTTTACTATTGACAAAAACTATAATTTTAGTTGTTAGTCAATTTTTCAACTATTTAGCATATAAATAAGAGCAATTTTGTGTTAAGCCCTACAAATTTTTAATATACACACTCAAATAACTAAAATTGTACAAGTTACAACCAATAATGAAAAATAATGATTACTATCATAAAAACTCTTTTTTTCATCATTAATAATTGAAATTAATATGAACAATACATCTCGAAAGAGAGGGGGAAAATAAAAAAATAAAAAATAAACTAAAAACAGATTTTAGAAAATTCTGCCGAATAAATCTTTAAACTTGTCTGAACATTCAAAAGAGAGAATTTTCCAATTTGAACGACTTCCACTTTTGAAGAAAAGCTACAGGTGGTTGGATCAGTAGTGTTTCAGTATGGGGTCGATATAATTTATGATCGAAGACTTTGACGAATCTTTTTATGTTGACTTCAGATTAATTAAATGAAATAACTAAAAAGCCTTTTTTAAATTAATTCCTTAATTTTGTAACAAATGTACGGCAAGGCTACTTAGTACTTACACATAATTTCATTAACTTTATTTTGCAAGTCATAGATGGACATGTCAAACTTATATATATATTCACTAAAATGAAACAAGTAATCAACAAAATTAGAGAAAAAACTCAGTGTTTATCTCAGTAAAACAATCATTTTAATTTTTTAAGATATATTAATAACTTAATAAAAAAAACTTCACATGAAATTCGTGAAAATTTGATATTTTTTGAGCTTTGTGTTGTGATCCTTGTACTTTTTGTCGGCATCTTGTTTCGATCATTGAGATTCTATATTTAAAAAAGTAGCCAATTTAAAAAAAGTTTTAGATTTAAAATAGCTTATTGTATAATAAAAAGTGTATAATTCAGTGTGGAATATATGTGAATATTAAATCTCATTAGAAATATTAAATGAGAATTTTTTTTTTTTTTTAAGTCAGTGGGAGCGAGACCAGCTGACCTATTCTATTTAGCATGCATGTGCATATTCATATGTAGTGTCTTATTTATTTATTTAATTATAAATGTATAATAACAGAGGTTTTACCCACGTGAACGGACATGTATGGGCAAGGTATGATTATACTTAAACAAATAATTACAAAAAAAAAAAATTTAGAGTCTTGTTTTAAAATATATTTTTTTTTTATAATATTATATAAATATCCATTTCTAAAAAACAACTTCTTATAATATTTATTTTGCCCTTTTATTGTATTTAACATCATTTTTTTTTCATTATGATTCATATTTTTTTTCTTATTTATTTATTAGTATTGTATCTTTATCTTAATGACTAGTTTTTTATTATAATGATGACTTATTAGTATAATTAAGTTTTGTAAAACATATTTCTTAAGTATGATTTAGATTTCTTATAAACCTATTTTTTTTAGTATGATCTAGGTTATTTTTATAATTATAACATTATTGTGATAATTTATTTATTATTATTATTGGTATTGTTTTAATAGTTAGTTTCTAAAGTTTAAATATTAATGAAATTGTTTTTTTTTTTGATAATTACTATTCATTATGATGTTTTTTTAAACGTGTTATACTTTTTTTTGTAATGGTATGACTATATCATTACGATGTCTTTTTATTTATGATAATTACTATACCATTATGTTTGTTTTTTTAAGTTTTATAGTGTTTCATATTTATTTACAATATCTATTTATTTTTTTATCTGTTCGTTGTGAATTTTATTTTAATGATCAATTATTTACTATAATGAATGTTTTTCTGTATCATATAACAATATCAGTTATGATTCTTTTTTCTTTATAATAAAGCAAGTAAAATGGCCTTTTTCCTTTTTATAAAGGATTTGTTTTTTTTTTTTTTTTTTTTTTTTTTTTTTTTTTTTTTAGTTTCAATTCTTGATGAAAGGATAATATGAACTTTATAAGTATCAATTTAGACATTCATTTAAATTAAAAAAAATGAACATTTTTTAAATAGTAGTTTTCAAATTAGACATTTATGTAAATAATCCATACTTAAATGCGTGAAATTACATTACATAGGGAGACAGAGATTACAAAAAAGCGATATGTTGCAATCTAATAATGTAATTATAATTCTTTCTGAAAAAAGAATTGTCCTTCCATGATCATTTTCAATTTCGTTGTAAATATGTTATTATGCTAGAAATAATTAGAAGAGAAATTAATGCAAGATTGAGAAATGTATAGCTTTCGAGTGAGCTGGTTTTAATACTGTGTTTGGACGACATTTCATGAATATTTAAGTCATGTGGTACAAAATATTGGTGAAATGTCTAAGGATGAAAGTACAATCATACATGTATTTATGAAAGAGTTTTCAATATGTATATGTATATATATCCACACCCATACGCATATATATATATATATATATATATATTTGCGCCCATTTGTTAATTTCTGTTCTCAGTTATGAACGGCTAAGATTTTAATTAATTATTTGTCACGCATCTAAAAACACATTGCTTGAGCTCCTTCTTAGTAAATCTAGATATAACTAGTCAAAAAAGTTTATTTATTTATTTTAATTTTCATATATAATTCAATGCATGTAATCTAATGAGTCAAAACTATATATTACCGACTCGAACCAGTATTTTTAGATTAATTACATCCATCTTTATACTAAAAATCGTGATTTTTGATTATCTGTTTTATCCTACGCGATTACTGTCAAGTGTTAACTTTATTTAGGTTTTTTTTTTTTTTTGGTGTGCCTTTTTTACACAATTTTCCAAATTTTTCTTATTTGAAAAAACCGCGAAAATAGCATGCTTATATAGGTCAAGGTCTAGCCGCACGTGTGGGGCAGTATGCTTCGTTAGCGACTATGAAAAGTTTTTTTTTTTTTTCTTAGAAATCTATTGATTGAAGTACAAGCGTTGGACAAGGAAAAAGCAAGAAAGGCATATTCGACCAAACATTGTTCTATGAAGGGGCAGTCCGTTAAAATATTCAAATGTGAACAACATGTTGTGTTGATGTATGACAAATTGTGGTAGATGATGATTTTGACTTAGGCCACCTACGTTGACTGTTTGACAAAGTTTTAAGACATTTTTTTTTTTTCTTTTTGAGATATAAATATGAGCTGAGTTAAATGAATCGATCTTTTATATATATATATATATATATATATATATATGCATGTGGATCTAAATAGATCCAAATATTATGGCAGGTTTGGTCTAGGTTTCTGACCTATAAGTTTTTTTGTATTACTAGTTTAAGCATGTACGGATAAAAATAATTTAATAATACATATATTTTGTAAATCATATAAAAATAATTGAAATATCACATGAAAATATTATATATTAATATTGTGATAGATTTAAAAAGAATGTGTTCTATTAATTTTTTAAAAAAAAAAGGAATTTGTTTAATTTAAAAAAAAAAGGAATTTGATTTAATAGAGGCAAAGAAACAAAAGAAAAGGAAAGAAAGAGGAAAACAACGAAAAAAAATAAAGTGGCATGTGACAATTAAATAGGGTAGATAAAAATATTGTAGAAGTTCTCTAATCTAATGCATTATTAAATACAAAAGAAAGGGAAGAGAAAATTAAAAAGAGAAATTTAGAGGTAAATAGCTTTTTTTTTTTTAAGATGTTTTTTTTAATAAATAGTTGAAGTTTTTAAATTTTAATTAGAAGATTCTTTTTTTTAAATGGTCAATCAAATTTATTAAAAGATCAATAAGTGATTGACCATATGATATTATTAATTTGATAAATCACTTATTGATCGTGATCAATCATTGATTGGTTATAACCTAAATAACCATATTTATTGATTGATCAAATCCCGAAAAAAAAAAAAAAAAAAACAGAAGAAGAAACAAACAGCCATTTTATTACAGAAAAAAGTTTAACCATTTATTAAATTGGGTGAGTAAAACAAGTCACCCAATTTATTTTTAAAAAAAAAAAAAGACAGCAAAAAAATAAAAAACAAACGTTGCAGACAACAATGAAGCATTTTAAACCAAAAAAAAAAAATCAGAAAAAGAGAATGATATAGCATGGGGCCACTTCGGATCAGTCACTTCTCGTTAGTGTATGTTGTAAAAAAAAAAAAAAAAAAAAAAAAAAAAAAAAAAGGAAAACTAAAGAAAAGTTGTTGAGCCTGAAGGTAAGTGAAAAAAAAATGAGAAAAAAAAGAAAAAAGAAAAAGTGAAGTGATACGGGACAAAAAAATGAGAGAGGACGAAATTACTGTAAAAAAACCATTGACACTTTTAATAATGGTAAAGACATGGAAGAAGAGAGCATGAAATGATAAAATAAGTGGGGAAAAAACACAAGCCAAAAAGACTATGGCTTGACACATATTGGAACGAGGAGACAGTAAATTATGTCTCTTTTATATATATTAAGCTAAAATAAGATTATTATTTAGGATAGAAAATTATACAATAGTTTTATTATATATATTTGAAATAAATGATAGATTTACAAATATAGAGCAAGAAAATAAACTTTACTTCAAATATTTTAAAATCTTACTGTTTACTTTCTTTAGTCTCATAAAAATATTATTTGCTACAATTTTCGTTACAATTTGTCATATAAATATAAGATTAGGTCTGAGTAGACATTTTGTTTTTAATGAGGCTCCGTTTTCTTATGTGTTCCACCCGAGCCTGTGTTTTCCCTTAATTCCACATGGGGGCCTCAACTTTTTCTACTTGGAGTTTTGTACGTGTTTTCAACTCTAATTTATAAATAACCCCCCTTAAAAAATTTTAAACTTCATTTTAATCCTCTAAAAATTAAAATCTTATAGTCAATAACTCCTTATCAAGATTTATGGCTTTGTCAGTGCAATTGGAGGAACAATTTTGCAGCAAAATAGTTGCATGTCCATAATCGATTTTTTCCCCTAAAAATAAATTAAAATTTAATCAAACTGCAAATTATTGATATCCTTAACCTATTATGAGTCATCAATATCAACATATCAAACGTTCACATTCCTAAGGTTCTTAAAATCAATTCCAAGACTGCAATAAATTAATAGAAACAGAATAAGCTCCTAAAAAAAAAAAGTGTTCTTAAAATCAAATTAACGCGGATACAATTAACGTGGATGCAGCTTTGATTCATGACCAAAAAGTCTACGGAATTAGGACAATCATTCGAGACCCTAATGGATTTGTCATGGGGTCCTTGTCGAAGCGGATTGAAGGAGTTTTTTTTTTTTTTGACCCGTATTACCGAAATTTTAGCCATAAGAGGAGGACTGATTTTTTTAGCTTTCAAGTGACTTGGTACCTCAATTTGTTGAAAGTAGCTGTTTTGGGACCATTAATACAATTAGGTGCCCTAAGGTTTTTCTGTATGATTATTTATATTGTTTGGGATTTATTATTGTCTGCTGATGGTACCTTCTGTTGATTTGCTTCCAGAGATGGGAATAAAGCAACCCACGTAATAGCAAAGTTAGTCAGTGGGAAATTGTATGTGATGGAATATGTATGATTTAATAAACTGTAGCTAGACTAAATACAAGTTTTTACCCCAAAAAAAAAAAACTAAACCACTAAAAAAACAGCATATATAGACGTACTTTCTTATCCAACTATCATAATTGTCGCCCCCCCTTTTTTTTTGTACGTTATTGTTTTTTTTTTTTTTTTCCTAATAGAACTTGTGTTTTACACGACAAATGACTAAATAGTTACATGTTATATATAATTTTACATAAAATTAAAGTAACGTAATTAATTAGAAAGTTACAATTGTCGGATCTGTTTAGCTGTCAAATGGGAGACAATTTCTGTACACTTCTATACCATCCGCATCCATGTAACGCACTATAAAAGCAACCAAATTTAAAGTAGTAAATCCACTTTTCGGATGTCAAATTTGAATCTTATATGATGGTGTTGTACTATTATTAACGGATTAGATTAGATGAAATTTTAAAAAACCGATTTTTGATCGAACCGGATGCAATATCACCAATGCAGCAGCTTGTTTTTTCTTTCATAAGCTAACTTGGTCTAGGCAACTTAAAAATTCTACTTTACTTTTCACAGGCAAAGTTGAAAATAACTCCTATCCAGCATAAGTTTATGGAGATTTCTATATCAAAAGTTGAAAATATACATTAGCTGTAAGGTAATGTTAATGAAATCACGTTTTTGTTTATAATTTCTAAGTTGTATTATCCATTTGTAATGTTTTTGGCTAAAATCATAGACAATTAAAATAAAATTGTCTATAATTTTCGAAATAACTAGACTACTACTTAATTGGAGTTTTTTATTTTATTTTATTTCCTTCCGAAAAGGACAAATATCTATTGATAATAAAAAAAAAAAAAGTAAGGCATTAAAAAAAAAAAAAACCTATAAGAGTTGTGATGGAGAGTCAACAAACAGAGATACAATAAAAGAGAAATTGGTACACTTCGAACCAATTCCCAGGGAAATTGATACTGAAAAACTCAGAGAAAACACTATCATTATCAAATTGATTATGATAGATAGAAATTGTTTAACCCGAAATCGAAATTTCATATTAGTACATTAATTTGACACTATATTAGAGAAGCTCTAATATTATCATTATCAAATTATTTTAAAAATAAGTCTACTTTACAAATTTGAAAACTTCATAATTATAACACAGAATAGATATAGCATTTAAAATAACATGATACATTAAAGTACAAAATAAAATACCATTAAAAAGAGTGAAATATAGCATTATATATAGTTAACAAACCTTGAGAAGGTCTTATAATACCGTCAAAAATGAAAATATATAACAGCATATTTTTGAAAGCTAAAATAAATAAGTAACATATTTACAAAGCCGTTAAAATTAACAACCTTTTTACTAGAAAATACATTATTTACTTAACTATTGACCAGTAAATTATTCAGTTACTCATAACAAAATAAATGTACATACTCGTAAATATATTGTTTACTTTAATAGTTTTGTAAATTTCCTTAAAAAAAAAAAAGTTTTGTAAATATGCTACAATGCGTTAATGTTATTTACCTCCTTCTCCCTTCACAGAATTGACGTCTCTTGTCCATTTTTGATATATCAAATGATATCTAATCAATTATATTTTAACAAATCATTAAAAGGAGTTAGATTTTAAGATATAAAATATCAATTATAAAGTATTTTAAATTTTTTTAAATGACATGATATATAATATTATTGGGGGCAGAGGATGTGAATCCCTCTTGAAAATGTGCTATTTTGCTTCCTTAGTTCTCGGCCCATCCTTCATCTACGGCCCAAATGAGTGACGCGATTAGGCCCACAATGTTTGATTGGATTAGGCCCAAACAGGGATAAGAGAAGAGAAGAAGAGAGGATAGAGCGTGGCCTCGGCAATTCTCCGCCGAAGCTTTCAAAATTTTCCATAATTACTGATGATGAACCAAATTTTCTTCTTGCTCTTCTTCGAAATATAAAAAACCAAAACCAAAATTCAAAAAAAAAAAAAAAAAAAAAAAAAGCAAAACAGAAGGAATT
Source organism: Ficus hispida (assembly GCA_025413025.1). Classification (NCBI taxonomy): domain Eukaryota; kingdom Viridiplantae; phylum Streptophyta; class Magnoliopsida; order Rosales; family Moraceae; genus Ficus; species Ficus hispida. Next base: position 11,794,926 of record CM046368.1, on the reverse strand, counting down.
TTGAAATTTTGATCTGTCGGGACTCTCTGGATGGAGGTCCTTGCAAGTTCTCGAGTACGTCTCTCTCTCTCTCTCTCTAAAATCCATTTGCAAATGCCCATTTCTCCTTATACTTGGTTTGATAGAAAATTCGAGAAATAACGAAGTTAACTACGTTCTGGTCTTCCACAATTTGTTAATCTTTTTTTACGAGATTTAATTAGTATTTGGAGCAAACTAAGAGTTTATTAGCTCGGTTTATTTTGATTTATGAACATTTTGGTGATTTTCATGGTTATATAGCTATTTTCAAGCTTATTATCAAGTAGGATTTTTTTTTCCTTTTTTTTTTTCTTTTTCTTTTTGGGGTGGGGTTGTAAACCATGTTATTATAGTATTGATAGCTTAGTATAAGAATTACATCCCAATATATGTACATATATATTTTAAAAAATTATTGTGATGAACCTGATAATAATTTGGCGGTTAAAAACTGTATCCTATCGGTATCCTATCAAAAAAATCCTTCTTTTTATTAAACAAATCCAATTGGGTAGCTTGTAACATTTTGTGATTGAGTTTCCGGAATATATATATACATATGTGTATATGTATGTAATAGTGATTGGGTGGTCAGCCTTCATCCTAGCGAGTTGATGTTTGAAAGTGGGTTGCAGGTATTGAATCAGGAAGGGAAGCCTTTTGATGGGAAATTTGAAAAAGTCATCCTCTTTTGCAGGTTTTACCATGGAAATATTGTCCTGCAAAATTTGTAAAGAATGAACTGCAAAGTTCGTTTAGGTGTGTAAGGACGGATTGCAGTATTAGTCCAAGGAACGGTGGTGATGGCAATGGAGCTTCTAAACAGAATTTCTTGTTGCATCCGTTTTGGAATCTGAGTAAAAACTTTTCTGCCAAGTTTGGTTTGTTTTCGGTAAGCTACAGATTCTTTCCTAAATTTAGCAGGTATGATGGGATTCCCCATCGGAAGACAAATTGTTCAGAAGAAATTAGACAGAAAGTACACGTTCCATTCGCCAGATTAGCTGTTGGAGTGATGCTGGCCATGTCACTTTCTGTTGCTGTTAGCAAGAGTCCATCTTGTAAGTTTTCATTTAGTTATGAATTAGTGACAAGAGTTGCTGGTCTCTAATGATTTGAGGTTTTAATTTTCCACTTTACTTGTAATTGTCATGGCAGGGGCCTTATCTGAGGAGAATCTACTCTTCTTGGAGGCATGGAGAACGATAGACCGTGCATATGTCGACAAATCTTTTAATGGACAAAGTTGGTTTCGATACAGAGAAAATGCATTACGAATGGAACCAATGAACACACGAGAAGAAACATGTAATTGTTCTGTTCTTCTTATTGGTTATTTACAGAATACTGCTGTTCTTGTAGTTTTGGAGTTAATTTTAAAACAAGGTTGATTGGCATGTAGTTGTTACTGAAAGATTAGTTTTTATTTGTTCCCTTGACTAAGATGTGTGGATGCATTTCAATATACTATCTTTTACTTCCTGATTGCATATATTCTTTCAGATATGGCGATAAAGAAGATGCTCGCTACACTCGATGATCCTTTCACTAGGTTTTTGGAGCCTGAGAAATTCAAGAGTTTGCGGGTACTAGACTGTTTTCTTCTGAAATTTGTTGTCTATCTTGCATAAGATGCAATCTACTTCACCGGGCAATCACAAAAGTTTCAGATATAGCGATTTAGACAGAAGTATTGTTCACTTGATACAATTTACCATAAGTATTCTCTCTAAATATGCGAATATCTTCTTTGAAGGCAGTCTGGAACTCAAGGTGCTCTTACAGGTGTTGGGCTTTCGATTGGCTACCCTATGAAACTTGATGGCTCCCCTGCCGGGCTCATTGTTGTCTCAGCCGCTCCAGGAGGTCCTGCAAATAGAGCAGGTATTTCATCTGGCGATGTTATTCTGGCAATTGATGATACGAGTACTGAGACAATGGGCATATATGATGCAGCAGAAAAGTTGCAGTAAGTTTCTTGCACTACCAGCTTGCTTAACTGCTGAGCTATGCCCTTCATTCAGGATAATTAGTTAATATTTGCTGGTCCTCATATTCAATAAACTGATTCGTGGGTTACTCGTTGATGTTAATTGCACCTAATCTCTTAAACAGGGGACCTGAAGGAAGTTCGGTGAAATTGACCATTCGGAGTGGGCCTGAAATTAAGAACCTGGACTTGATGTGAGTTCGGTTTTTATCTTTCTTTCTAGTACTTTTAAAGACATTAATTTTTTTTTATTACACTTTTCGAATGTTCTTCCGGATATATTATCTACTGCTTCAGTGATCGGAATTGGCACTGAGTTTTAAACATGGAATTTTATATTTGTCTGCTGACTGGAGCCAATGCTGATGTTCGAAGTTCGTTGTTGTCTTAGACAAAATCTGTACTCTGAATTTTGTTTATTTCTGAGTTGTTTAGGCGGGAGAAGATTTCATTTAACCCGGTGAAGTCAAGATTTTGCGAGTTGCGCAGCTCAGGAAAAGATTCCTCAAAGATTGGTTATATCAAACTCACATCATTCAATCAAAATGCATCAGGTAATATTCTCATATCACTTGTCTCTGTCAACTGTTTCTTTGGCCTACTTTCATCCCGGGACTTCTACATGATTGTTTTGTTAGAAAATTCAAAATTTTCTTGGCTAGATTCATTCGGTCTCTATCCGTTTATTGATATTTTAGATACTGGTTCTCCATTACTTCTGGAACTTCATTTGCTGTGAATTCCCGACATCCTGTGCAGGAGCTGTCAAGGAAGCAATTGATACTCTAAGGAAAAATGGTGTCAATGCCTTTGTGTTGGACCTTCGAGATAATAGGTGATAGCTTCTCAACCTTGGTACATCTTAAACTTTGCCCTTTTGTAAGCCTTCTGAAAGCATAATTCTGGTGCAGTGGCGGTCTTTTTCCCGAAGGAGTTGAGATTGCAAAAATTTGGTAAGCAAAGTTTGAGTGGTTTTTTTTTTTTTTTCCCCGATTGTTTTTTAAAAGGATATTGTAAGAATATTCTGCTTTTGGAGCCTCAAGTACTTACATCAGATGCTACACTGCTCGCTTCTCTAATTTGTAACAGATAATTAGCCCTTTATAATTTAACCATTGCTATTTTGTTTCTAACGATTTGAACGGATCTGAATTAAAGTTCTGGTCGTTACATTTTTTGATTCAGGCTGGACAAAGGGGTAATTGTTTACATATGTGACAATCGTGGTGTTCGAGACATATATGACACAGATGGAAGCAGTGCAGTAGCTCCCTCTGAACCCCTAGCTGTTCTTGTATGGTTTCTACATTGTCCTCTTAATCTTTTATTTTTCGCTCCTTTAATCCTCTTGATCTACTGAAGATAGTGGTGATTAATTTTTCTTGCATATCTGCAAATATTAGAGTTAATGTGCAAGAATTGTGATGAATTTGGGATGTTTCTGATCTTCCTTTAGGTGAACAAGGGAACCGCTAGTGCAAGTGAAATATTAGCGGGTGCACTGAAAGACAATAAACGTGCCGTGTTGTTTGGAGAACCTACATTCGGAAAGGGGTAAACTATTTTGCTTCCACGGAATTCATGCATGTGAATAACAAAACATACTTCCTAAAACATGCCCTTCTCTCCCACTTTGCAGCAAGATTCAATCGGTTTTTCAGCTCTCTGATGGCTCCGGCTTGGCTGTTACTGTTGCCCGCTACGAGACTCCTGCCCACACTGATATCGACAAGGTTTTTCTTCTCTCTGTATATCTATCCATCTATAGGTAAAAACTATGGTATATCCCAAAATCACTGGTTGATAGAAAGAAACGGTCTCAAAATGTTTGTGGCATTGAAAAACTCGTATAATTTCTTTTCATCATTCAAATGATTGAAATCGGGTTGTGCGGTAGTTTCCGAAAGAACGGGATGCACCTGTACTTCTTCCCTATCTACCTAAAGTTGACTATTGTATTTTTAGGTCGGAGTTATTCCAGACCATCCCCTACCGACATTGTTTCCAAAAGATGAAGAGTCCTTTTGTGGCTGCCTAGAGGATTCTGCATCTGCTTGCTATCTGAACAAAGTCCAGCTATTTTCAAGATAACAGTACAGTTGGGGTCTTTCATGAAAAATTACTGGAAGACGACGTTTTTGTTTTTGTTTTTGTTTCTGTGTTCTTTTGAGGGTTCACTTATTTACAAAATATAAGACCTCTCATTTCAGTTAGGCTGAACAGACCCCCTCAGAAAGGAGGAAGCATTGAAGTTTGGCTGCTATTTTTGAATCCATAACAAGATTATTTCTATTCGATTTCTTTTTGTTGATAAATTGACTCCAATATCGTGACAGAAACAAATATTAACCAGAAACTTTGATGAGAGAGAGAATTTTTGTTATGTTTTGTTATGTTTTTTTGTTATTTGTTATTTGTTATTTGTTTTTTTGTTTTTTTGCACTGATGTTCGTAAACTTATGGCATAATTGTATTTTTTTTTCCTTTGATTTTTAGTTTTGTGAATTTGTCTCCTGATTTTGAATGTGTGTAGCAAAACACTCCCAAATGTTGATGATGTTGATTATCGATGGAAATTGACTTGTGACTTGCATAAAAGTCGCTGACTGATAACATGAATATTCATTTTTATCTATTTTAATCAAAATTTGATGGGGTTTGAAAATTTTGAATTGAGTTTGTTTCAAGTATAAATTTAGGTCAACATTAATTTAAAAAGACCTCATGTGCTCTTAATTAAAGACTCGGGCAAATCAATCAGAGATGTTATGCTACACATATTGAAGTTCAAGGGCAAATTACGAACTCAAAAGTTTAGCATGTAAAGTTCAATTGTATCAAGTTTAGGAGCACTAGTGCCATTAAAAAATAAAAAATAAAAATAAGAGGTTAACAATGACAACCAAACCAAATGAAACTCAGAAAAACAAGCAAACAAAATGGAAACAAATGAATGGGAAAGGAGAGCAAAATAAGCAGATGCTCTTTCTTTTTCTTTGGGTAAAAGATATCAATATCAAATTAGCAAAGCAAAGTTGTATCTCGTAGAAACGACTCTCTCAACGGTTGCAGCGCCTTCTCCTTTAACTGTATCCTAAATTTTTATTCCACATATGAATAATTGTACCTAAATTTAATGTTTATGAATTTATACAGTGAAGACAATATTTTCAAAAACAAATGCCGCCATCCACGTCGAACTTGGGAAGAAACAAGCTAAACGCAGGCTGCAAAAAACATTTCTTGATCCTTAAGCTGTTTTGTGATTTCTAGATCCCAAAATTAGCAACGAAAAGGTATCGCCGTGACATAGTTAGAAAAGGCTCACCAGTACTGTGACTTGACCATTCAAGAAGAGCACAAATCCAATCAGGTTATCATCCAAGTTCTCTTGCTATTCTCACCATAGCATCTTAGTCCAAGATCCCAGAAAAGGGAAGAAGGCAATCAACAATCTCAGCAACAAAGGCGTGTCGCTTTTTCTTTCTCTCCTACTCAGCCTACCCTTCTCTGTCTCGGTTCTTCCTGGTCCACCCGTCCTTCTTGATTGCCTTTGGGCTGATTTAACCCTTTCAAGATCATCCCATCCACCGAAAGTGGTTGCTCTTTGGCCATCCTTCTCAACTGAACCATCATTCCCAACGACCCATGATTGGTACCCCATTTTTGCCTTGCCGGGTTCCCGGAGTTCACCTTCTTCTTCCTCCTCAATTGCAGCATCCGTGGCAGCACCGGCAGATTGTCTCTTTCTCATCCTGCGCCTGCGCTTAGGCCTACTTTGTGTCCCTCCCCATAGCTTGTCGAATGCCAGCGACAGTGCTGACTGACCAAGTGGGAGTGCTAACGCCATGAGAAAGGCTTTTGGGCCGGAAGCCAACAACCAAGATACAAGTATAATCGGAAGCATCCAACCATAGGACTTGAACACCTGCTGTGACCAAAAGCAATTAGCACTCACAGTTAGCACAGTAAATCTAGCAGTAGGTATAAAAACAATGAAAACTTGCAAAAAGCATAACTTTGATTCCTTAGTAAGGCAACGAGAAATTTTCGTAAATCACTCTCATAAGTTAACCCTTTTGGTGAAACTCCTGTCAAAACATTCATGTCCAGTGTAAAGCAAAACAAAACATATCAAAAGATTATGTTGCTGCAGAATTTCACTAATCACACCCCTCTCGCCTCTCGGACTTGCTGTATTTCTCCCTAATCTCATTCAAAAAACCGAACCATCAGCAAGTTGACATCAAATAGCAGCTCTCTCCCAATATTATTACCAAAAATTTGAACTTGAAAATTAGAACCCGCCTATAGAACCTATGACCATCACCTCTATAGAACCTATGACCATCAGCAATGTTAGACATTCCACAATATGACGAGTTATTTTCGTCTAATTGCCGATCCAAATGTTAGAAATCTTGTCTTTTGATACCAAAAATAAGCTGAAGTTGACAATATGATAAATACATATCACAGATGTTAATGACTAGAAGGAGCTATGACTATGATAATAGCAAACTAAAGAATCAAAAACAGAAAGCCGGCTAATTCCACTCAACGTAGTATATATATGTGCGTGTATGTGTGATACAAAAGTAAAGCTAAGCATATATACACAATGGAAATGAAATTTGTCTTATAATCAAAAGGAAACAGGAAACAATTTATGAATGTATACAGTTTGTGTGTGTATATATATAAAACCAGCTAATAGTTAGTCCATCGTCATATCAGACCTAAATATGTGTGTATCTATATATATCCATATATAAAGAAAGTGTACAGTTTGAACCTTGAAAATCCAGAAAGCATCAATTAAGTCCTCGAGGGCCCCACCAGGAGCGTCGTCCATCGCCGGCAAATCGTCAGACCACCACCGCCTCTTCTTTGTATTAGTTCTGTAGAACTCTTCTTCTTCTTCTTCTTGATAGTCGTCATCTTCGTCGTCGTCGGGTTTGGGTTTGGGTTTGAAACCGAAGCCGAATCTTGGGGTGTCGGTATTGGAGTCCCAACGGCGGTAGGCGGCAGAGAAGGAGCGGCGAGAAGGGAAGGAAGAGGGAGGAGGAGGTGAGTTTAGAGAGAGAGAGTGGAGAGAGAAAGTGGGTCGCCATGGAGGAGGCTGTGTGAGGACGATGACGACCACACTCGCCATTGGAGGAGCTCACCCGGAGCTTCCATTTGCCACGTTGCTGTTATCTCCTCCACTATTTATATTCTTTCTTTTTCTCTTCTTTTCTTATATTTCTATAAGAAGGAAAAATAAATTACTTACATTCCTCAACGAGGTACAGGATTATTAAAATTTTATTTGATATTAAAAAAAAAAAAAAAACATGTTCTATGGATAAGGGGAAAATAAAATACCGTAGAATTTCACTTTTTCTAATAATTGTTAATTTTTGTTTGAAATTATGTGCGAAAGCAAAATCAAGGCCTAATCATAGAATTGAGTCCCAGAAAATAAATAAATAAATAAATAAATAAATCTAGTTGAAGAGGAAAGAGGAGATTTGGTCTCTTTCCCTTTCTGTAGCTTAGAAACCACAAGGTCCAGAAAACGACAATATGTGTGTGTATATCTCACAAATGACAGCATTCTGTAGGAACGACATCTCTTAAAATGGACAGTAGTATGTAAAACTACATGCTGAAGAAGCTAAACCACAAATGATAAAAATAAAAATAAAATAGATAAATAAAATAAAGTAAAATAAAATATGTCACGACTACTTTTCAGACGACAACATTCTTACAAAGTGACATTTTTAGTTAAAAACGATAAACATAAGCGACAACCTAAAAAGAAATGGACATCCAATTTAAGAACAACCTACTAGAAAAGAAAAAAAAAACGAGAATTTAAATTTGGAAATTAAAATTGAAGCCTTTCTAAGAGACATCACGGTCTAGTACGGAAGGTAGTAACTGAAAAACTACAAGGCTTGTTATAAAAGACGATAAGCAATTCTAACTTTTTTAAAAACGACATTGATCAATAAACGACAAAAAATCTACAAAACGACAATGACATTACAAAAGACAGAAAAACGATGTTCGTCAAACAAGGATCCTGAATAATGAAATTAACCCGTTTGAGACACTGGAACAAGGTGAGTACAATACAAGTAGTGCAGCTAAATTTTCATGTACAATCATTTCATGAATTGAAAAGTTTTGATGTTTTTCTTTTCCATTCTAGAAACGACAGTGACTTTACAAATTGCACATTCGCAAAAAACGACAGTTCCATGTAACGAACATTTAAGATTGAAGCCTTTCTAAGAGACATCAGACTGAAGGTAGTAACTGAAAAATTACTAGGCTTGTTATAAAAGACGATAAGCAATTCCAACTTTATAAAAACGACATTTATCAATAAACGACAAAAAATCTGCAAAACGACAATGACATTACAAACGACAGAAAAACGATGTTCATCACACAAGGATCCTGAATAATGAAATTAACCCGTTTGAGACACTGGAACAAGATGAGTACAATACAAGTACTGCAGCTAAATTTTCATGTACAATCATTTCATGGATTGAAAAGTTTTGATGTTTTTCTTTTCCATTCTAGAAACGACAGTGACTTTACAAATTGCACATTCGCAAAAAACGACAGTTCGATGTACAAATGACAATAATCCTAAACGAACACCATAAACAATGAATCAAGAGGCGTCCAGATTACTATAACTAATTTTTCATGTAGAACAGTAAACAAAAAATTGTACACAGAAAAAGAAAAAATGAAAATAAAAGTTATATCATCAAGAAATTCATTGAAGAATATCTACAGAAGTAGTTTTACTCTCATTCATCACAGTACAGATTCCAGTTCACATATTTGCTTCCAGACCTATCAAAACTACTACTAAACCAAAAAGAAAAAAGAGTAAAGAAAATGGTCTAACCAAACAGAAGCATAGAAGATATGATTCACAATTCACAGAAATTAAACCAAAACGCCCAATCTACAGAAGCCTGTAAAAACAACACCCATGACCAACAAGGAAATGATAGTTGCGTCCGCATTGACAGTCGAATTCGAGGTCTACACGGCCCGTCGCATCAACATCCAACACAGCATTCAACTCCCTTCCAGCGTCCTACAAAAACAAAATGTTTAGAAAATATATAGAGGAAGCATAAACAATGAACATGTAAATTGAACTTGATTATAATGAAAATGATTATAATGAAATTCAACCTTAACCCGAAAAGAGGAAGGCAAACGAAAGTAAAACATCGAGGCACGTGAACCACGTTTTCTTTAAAATAGATTCATCCCCTCCGGTAAGTGCTTGAGGCTTGAACGGACGTCTATCTCCCAGGATACAACGACGAACAAACGGTAGTGTAGCACGATCGACGAAAACCGCTTCCGGCGAACTTGAAACGAAGTCTTTCCTCTATCACCAAAACTCAAAACCGAACTCGACCACTACAAAGAAGAAAACAAGAAAAGAACAGAAAGACAAAGTGCTCTAGTGCTCTCGGATTTTGGCTTAAGTGTATTCTTCTCATGCATGAAGGGGCCTCCTTTTATAGGCTCAAGCTTTGGGTGTTTCAAAAAACCGAATTTATTATGTTTTAATTCGGATTTATTACTGCTCATTAATCTTGGAATGTGAACGTTGGAATATGAACAATTTCCGGATTAATTGACTCTCGGAATCATGTGTTTAAAAAAAAAAATTCAAAACAAAGCCCGCGCAAGGCCAAGCTTGACGGACATGCATTCGCGTCGCCCACGTTGTGGGGGCGCACATATTGGGTCCCTAACCCACCAGGGCTGTGATTTGCACTCCCCCCTGCGTATGAGAGAGCATCTTGGGTTCACAATCTTACCCAAGTTCAAAAGTGCAAATCCTTATAAAGTTCATCTACATTTCATGCTTAAGAAATGTGGGACTCCACATTTATAAGCTAATTTCCAACAACTTCTTATTCCATTGGGCACATTTTGAGTATCAATTTCTCATTCACCCGAATACCATTTTGAGCGTATGAATATATGATTTCAATCTCCTTGTGACGGAGAATGCAAATCCATCAAGATCCGTTAATTATATTAAGTGGGTCCCACTCAAATTTGGACCTCAAAATGGTTAAAAACCATTTTTCCAGCAATTCCCCACATGAATGAAAATTGACCAACGACGAGGGAAAAAACAAAACACGACACGGTGATAGAGTTCTACGGTTAACATCTGCATAGGATAGGTAGGCGTTAACCCTTGAACCTTCCATTGTGACAATATACTTACTTTATTAGCTGACAGTAGACGCGTTGTCCTTGAACTGTTCTGCTGTTTGTGTAAATGATAGTATACCTCACACAGATATTTTCCTGATATAGTTTCAGTTCTCATGGTTATGTCCATTTTGGCCGTGGACATCGTCCTGGTTCTGCAAGAGTTTTAAAGAATTGAGCCCTGGCAATTCTTCTTTGAAGCGGCCCCACTTCTCTCTTATATAGGTGACTTCTTAATCAAGAGTATCCCGTATTACTCCGCTCGTATTCCCGATGCATAAGAATCATTAAAAGCATAGCTTAACCTCTCTCGTACGGGTATCACTGTTTTCATCACAGGAATGAGCTGGAGGGTAACCCCCACAGTGATCCTACTCGGTCTATACAATTTAGTTATCCCATTGAACCTAGATCTTGGGATCTCCAGTCAACTAGGTTGGGTTTTCACTGTTTCGACCTATTATTTCGTGGGCTTAAGTCCCATTCCCCTTGATGATTTCTCAACTAGATCTCTATATAACCCTTTGGTTAACGGATCCGCAATATTTTCTTTTGACTTAACATAGTCAATTGTTATGATTCCAGTTGAGATTAATTGTCTAACGGTATTGTGTCGACGACGAATATGTCTCGACTTACTGTTTTACATGACATTCTGTGCCCTGCTGATAGCAGATTGACTATCACTATGTATACATATTGCAGGCACAGATTTTGGCCATTCTAGAATATCTTCTAAGAACTGTCGTAGCCATTCAGCTTCTTCGCCGCTTTTGTCTAAAGCAACAAACTCAGATTCCATCGTAGATCTGGTTATTACTGTCTGCTTAGAAGATTTCCACGATATTGCTGCACCTCCCAAAGTGAATACATATCCACTAGTGGTCTTAGAATCCTGTATATCATATATCCAACTTACATCTGAATATCCTTCGAGGACAGCAGGAAATCTAGTATAATGTAGCCCATAATCACGAGTATAACGTAAGTACCTGAGTACTCTAACAATTACTTTCCAGTGATCAGCCCCTGGATTACTCGTGAACCTACTTAAACAACTCACAGCAAAAGCAATATCTGGTCTTGTACAACTCATTAAGTACATTAGCTCCCTATTACTCTAGCATACTCTACTTGAGATATACTTTCTCATCTATTCTTGGACAGATGTTGATTTAAATCAATTGAAGTTCTGGCCACACCAAAATCATCTTTATTGAATTTATCAAGTATTTTGTCCATATAGTGTGACTGACTCAATATAAGACCATTAGGCGACCTTATGATTTTAATTCCCAATATTACATCAGCCGGTCCCATGTCTTTCATGTCAAATCTTGAATTCAACATATCCTTGGTAGATTTGATCATCCGATCATTGCTACCCATGATTAGCATGTCATCTACATATAGACAGAGTATGACATATCCGTCTTCTGTATTCTTGACATAAACACACTTGTCATACTCATTGATTTTGAACCCATTTATCATCATGACACTATCAAATTTCTCGTGCCATTGTTTTGGAGCTTGCTTAAGTCCGTACAAAGACTTCACAAGTTTACAGACTTTCTTTTCTTGTCCTGGAGCTATACAACCCTCGGGTTGTTCCATATAAATTTCTTCTTCAAGATCTCCATTAAGAAAAGCTGTCTTTACATCCATCTGATGGACTTCAAGATTCCGCAGTGCGGCAATCGCCAAAATCATTCTTATAGAAGTTATTCTCGTCACGGGAGAATATGTGTCAAAGTAATCAAGGCCTTCTCGTTGTTTATATCCTTTTATTACAAGTCTGGCCTTATACTTATCAATTGTTCCATCTGCTTTCATTTTCCGTTTGAAAATCCACTTAGACCCTAATGGTTTACTTCCTGGAGGAAGATCCACTAACTCCCAAGTATGATTTTGCAAGATAGAATCAATTTCACTCTTTATGGCTTCTTTCCATAAAGAACCCTCAGTTGAGCTTACAACTTCTTTATATGTTTGAGGTTCAGCCTCTAGCATATAGGTCAGAAAATCTGGTCCAAACGATTTTTCTGTTCTTGCCCTTTTGCTTCGTCTAGGCTCTTCTTCAGTTTCATTATTTTCCTCTTGGTCCTGACTATTCTCTTCAATAGTCTCGTATGTTGTTTAGACGAACTTGGACCATCTTCCTTGGATTTACAAGGAAATACATGTTCGAAGAACGATGCATTCTAGATTCCATTATCGTGTTCTTGTGTATATCAGGGTTTTTAGATTCATGCACAAGAAACCGATATGCACTACTATTGTGGGCATAGCCAATGAAGATGCAATCAACCATTTTAGGACCTATTCTCATCTTCTTTGGCCCGGGTACCATGACTTTAGCAAGACATCCCCATACTCTTAAGTATTTGTAGGAAGGCTTCCTTCCTTTCCACAATTCGTATGGGGTTTTATCCTTTTTCTTCCGGGGAATCTTATTTAAAAGATAGTTATCCGTCAAAATAGCTTCCCCCCACATGTTCTGTGGCAAACCAGAACTTATCAACATTGCATTCATCATATCTTTTAAAGTACGATTTTTGCGTTCAGCCATACCATTTGATTGAGGAGAATAAGATGGCGTGACCTCGTGAATAATACCATGTTGTGCACAAAATTCACCAAATGGTTCTACATATTCACCACCACGGTCGCTTCTTACCATCTTAATTTTCTTATTAAGTTGGTTTTCAACTTCTTACTTATAGAGAACAAATTTCTCTATAGCCTCATCTTTGCTTTTAAGTAAATACACATAGCAATATTTTATGCTATCATCGATAAAAGTGATAAAATACTTATTACCACCTCTAGTTTGAACAAACTTTAAATCACAAACATCACTATGAATTAATTCAAGTGGTTCAGTATTCCTTTCAAATGTTTGAAATGATGATCTTGTTTGTTTTGCTTCTACACAAGTTTCACACTTATGTTTTAAATCAATTTCAAATGCAGGTATGTAATCCAAGTTAATTAATCTACGCAATGTATCAAAATTAACATGTCCTAGTCTACCATGCCATAAGTTAGAAGACTCAAGCAAATAAGCGGAAGACTTTTTCTCTTTATTGATGGATTTAGGCTTAACAGCCATTACATTCATTTCCACATTCCATCTTTCATATAACCCCTTCCCACATACATTCCATATTTGGACAAATAAATTTTCTGGCCCAAAAACCATCTTGAAGCCATGCAAGCTCATCATTGTTCCAGAAATCAGATTCTTCCGAATTTTAGGCACATACAACACATTGTGTAGCTTGACTTCCTTCTCGAATGTCATCTTCAGGAATACAGTCCCTTGACCCTTGATCTCAGAAGTTCAGAATTGCCCATATACAGCTTCTCCCAGTTTCCAAAGGAACTAGATCAGCAAATGCAGCTCTATCTGAACAAACATGACGAGTGGTACCCGTATCTAACCACCATTCCTTTGGATTAGAATCTACCATGTTAACTTCAGAAACCACAGCCGAAAGACTGATGTCAGACACCTCTTGGGTGATAGCATCCACCACGTTGGCCTCTTTCTTCTTGTTTCTTTTCGGCAGTCTACAATCAGCCGACTTATGACCTATTTTGTCATAATTGAAACACTTTCCTTGGAATTTCTGTTTCTTAAATACTCCACCTTTAGGTCCCAATTTAGATCCCGTCTTGTTGAACTTCTTGTTCTTCGAGCTTTGACCATGCTCCACCATATTAGCCTTGGCGGAATTGGCAACAACATTGTTGGAGAGTTTCTTCTCCGAGCCCCTATTGTCCTCTTCAATACGAAGTCTCACAATGAGGTCTTCCACATTTATTTCCTTTCTCTTGTGCTTCAAGTAGTTCTTGAAATCTTTCCACGCAGGGGGTAGCTTCTCTATAATCGCTGCTACCTGAAAAGACTCACTAATAACCATTTCTTCAGCATGAATTTCGTGAATGATTAATTGCAGCTCTTGAACTTGACTGATGACGGTCTTGGAATCCACCATCTTAAAGTTCATGAACTATCCCACCAAGAACTTTTTAGCACCGGCATCTTCTGACTTGTACTTGTGATCCAAGGACTCCTACAATTCCTTGGCCGATCCCTTCACACTATATACACTATAGAGTGAATCAGTCATGCCATTCAGAATATAATTCTGACACAGGAAATCAGAATGCTTCCAAGCATCGAAAGCAAGCTGCACTTGAGCATCTACCTCATCCTCTCTAACATTAGGAGGATCCTCTTTCAAGAATCTCGCAAGATTCAGAGTGGTCAGATAAAACAACATCTTTTGTTGCCAAGTCTTAAAATTCAAACCGGTGAATTTATCTGGTTTCTCATTGTGGTTAACAGGAACCGAGACAGCCAAAGGTTGAGTTGAAGACGAGGCTACCCGAGGTGATGGTTCCGGGGCCACAGAAGGATTCTCAGTTAGCACGATGTTCATGTTTTCAGTCATTTCTGAAAAATAAGGCAAATATTAGTACCAAATAAATACTAATATATCAAATAAATATTATAATACCAGGCAATTAATAAAAGTTATAAATACTTATAACTAATTAGTATATGTTATATATATATAAGGACTGACATAAAAAAAAAACATTTATACTATCTGTAATAATATATTTACATAAATACATTCACAACCAAAAAACCCGCAACAGACGTTTTAATTCCATGTTTAAATCAAAACATAAATGCATGCAAAATAAATGCAAATCATAAAAAAAAAAAATAGTGATTTTAAGGTATCCAACCGATTGAACAAATCAACATATATATATATATATATATATATACAGAAACTGGGAAACAAATATACAGGAAAACGTTAGAAATTCCTTGTCATAAACTGCAGCAACAAAACAAATGTGAGCAATTCCTTGTTTCAGAAATTGAACTACCGTAGCAACAAAAAATTAAGTAAATCCTTCGAGTCCGATCAACTTGTTCATCGTCTATGATACGAATAAATTTTAAGATTGTTAGAAAATATATAGAGGAAGCATAAACAATGAACATGTAAATTGAACTTGATTATAATGAAAGTGATTACAATGAAATTCAACCTTAACCCGAAAGGAGGAAGGCAAACGAAAGTAAAACGTCGAGGCACGTGAACCACGCTTTCCTTAAAATAGATTCGTCCCCTCCGGTAAGTGCTTGAGGCTTGAATGGACGTCTATCTCCCAGGATACAACGACGAATAAACGGTAGTCTAGCACGATCGACGAAAACCGCTTCCGGCGAACTTGAAACGAAGTCTTTCCTCTATCACCAAAACTCAAAACCGAACTCGACCACTACAAAGAAGAAAACAAGAAAAGAACAGAAAGACAAAGTGCTCTAGTGCTCTCGGATTTTGGCTTAAGTGTATTCTTCTCATACATGAAGGGGCCTCCTTTTATAGGCTCAAGCTTTGGGTGTTTCAAAAAACCGAATTTATTAGGTTTTAATTTGGATTTATTGCTGCCCATTAATCTTGGAATGTGAACGTTGGAATATGAACAATTTCCGGATTGATTTGACTTTCAGAATCATGTGTTGAAAAAAAAAATTCAAAACAAAGCCCGTGCAAGGTCAAGCTTGACGGACCGGCACTCGCGTCGCCCACGTCGTGTGGGCGCGCACATTGGGCCCCTAACCCACCGGGGCTGTGATTTGCACTCCCCCCCTGCGCGTGAGAGAGCATCTTGGGTTCACAATCTTACCCAAGTCCAAAAGTGCAAATCCTTATAAAGTCCATCTACATTTCATGCTTAAGCAATGTGGGAGTCCACATTTATAAGCTAATTTCCAACAACTTCTTATTCCATTGGGCACACTTTGAGTATCAATTTCTCATTCACCCGAATACCATTTTGAGCGTATGAATATATGATTTCAATCTCCTTGCGACGGAGAATGCAAATCCATCAAGATCCGTTAATTCTATTAAGTGGGTCCCACTCAAATTTGGACCTCAAAATGGTTAAAACCCATTTTTCCAGCACAAAACACAGTGAGTCCAACTTCTCAAATTCTATCTTGAGGCGGTGATCCAAAACGGAGGCTAATTTAAAATATAAACAAACTTTGTTTTCTGTTTAGATAAAGAATTCAAACATTTGAGTCAAGAAATTGATAATACCTCAGCGGCATTGTTTACGTTTGGATTAGTATCGTTGTTGACCTCAGGTGCATTTCCATTGGCTTGTCCGTTTGCTCCCTGTTCTACATTTAGCTGTTATTTATCCACATTGCATTCAGTTTCGTGCAAATGTTTTTCCATTGATTTTTCAAGGTCGTTGCAATCCTCCAAGAGATTTCTGACTTCCTTCCGTGTATTTGCCACAATCTTGTGGAGCGACTTCGGCGGGGCCGAGGGACTGGAGCTTCAGCGGCAGCGGATGTAGAACAGGGCCCTCGGAGGCGAAGGCGGAGGCAGAGGTTGAAGCAGAGGCGGAGGCTGAAGCAGACGCGGAGGCGGAGGCTGGTAGGGGAGTGTTCGACCAAATGCCCCAAAGGGAATCCAGCGGCGTCTGTACCGGAGGAAGGCGGTGAGCGTCGAGCACGCAGCGGCTGAGGAAAGAGTAGTCGCCATTGCCGTCAAGAAAGATCTTCTCGGGCTTCGGCTGCATGATCTTCGGCGGTGGAGAACTGATCGGCAAAATTCCCTGACTTGAATCTGGCAACGAGTGGACTGGATGAAGGCGGTGGACGTCGAACACGGAGCGGCTGAGGAAAGGGTAAGAGCCAAGATCATCAAGAAGAAGCTTCTTAGGCTTGGGCTGTTTGGAGTTGGCGGAGTTCGGCGATGGGCGCTTCAGGGAATTGTTAGCACTGCCACTGCAGTTGCCATTGCTAATGCCGGGAAAGCCACAGTTGGCACAGGGAGATTGGAGCTGGCGGCGATCGTCGGCCTCGAGGCAGAGGACTAAGAAGTCCGGGGGCTCGCCGGAGTACGTGATGAGGACGTCAAGGCTCAATGGAATTCTCACTAACCGATTTAAGTTCCAGTTGGTCCGGTGACGAGAGCTCGAGCTAAAAGATTCAAAGAAGAGTTGAATAACTTAGTCCAGAAAGTTCTACAACAAGAAGAGAGCGTGTTCACTACTGATAGTAAACAAAGATTGATTTTTCTCATCAAATTTGAACCGGAAGAGTGCCAAGACTGATATGGATGTTTTCATTTTCTAACATTGAAGTGGACGTTATTTTCCAACAAAGAATCAAGTCAATATTACGTTTTCAAGAGTTCAAAAAGTTCAAAATTCAAAACAAGATCTGATTGAGATTTGATTTCTTTGTAATCTGATTTTTAGTTTTAAGTTTTAATTTAAATTTTGAAATAATTCTGAATTTAATTATTATTTTTTAATTAAATCTGATTCCTAGGTTTATCTTTAGGGGTAGATTAGAAATTTTACAAATTGTAACTTTGCCTATATAAGGCTGATTTCAGAAGATGGAAATAAGATTTTGATGTTGATTCATTTTGTGAATTATTTTTCTTGAGTTCTTGAAGAAACTTATCTGAACTTATCAAGGATTCCTTGTGGCGTTCAAATCGACTTATCAAACGGACTTTCATAACCGTTTGTGACGTTTTC
Source organism: Ficus hispida (assembly GCA_025413025.1). Classification (NCBI taxonomy): domain Eukaryota; kingdom Viridiplantae; phylum Streptophyta; class Magnoliopsida; order Rosales; family Moraceae; genus Ficus; species Ficus hispida. The sequence continues at coordinate 11,777,051 of CM046368.1, read as the reverse complement.
ACCATACCAAGGTTCTTGCTTCGCTAAGTAACGGGTCGCGGTTTCCATCAAACTTGAAAGATCTTAGGTTATTGTTTCCAGATTTGGTGTTGGGTTTCGTCACGTTGTTGGCATGGTTCGTATCAGTTGGTATCAGAGACAGATTCCTCCGGTTTGCCTATCATTTTCTTTTTTTTTTTTTCTTTTCTTAAATTCGTCCTAAAAAAAACCCTAGTTGGCCAGATTTTACTATCCTTTGATTTTAATTCTTGTTTTTGTTTGGATTGCTCTTTAAATTCATTTTCCAGCAATCCTTAGTGTCAAAAAAAAAAAAAAAAAAAGAAACAATCGATCAAAACAAAAACAATACAAAAAAAAAATTTTTGCTGCACTAAATCCGTTTGTTCTCTCCTTAAATCTGTGATATTAGTGTTTGATTTAGAGTTGAATTATACTTGCTTTGAGATTGAGGTCTACTAGGATTTTTAAAAAAAAATTTTGATTCCCAGTAGGTTTACAAAGCCTAGAAACGTAAATTAGGCTCATGTTGTTATAAATCCGAAATATATATATTTATATATAAAATAAAATAAAAATTAGAATCTGCTACAAAATTTGATTCATTTGGTTTGCTTCTCGTTTTGAATTGCTGTTTGAATCCTTTTTATTATTGTTCGATTAGTTTTGAAAGAACTAAAAGAAAAATACGAGTGGAAAAAGGTAGAGCGTGTGAGAGTATTAGAGGGTAAAAGCCAATTAACTTGAGTGAAACACGAGTGGATTTGAGTACATTATGCTTGAGCGAAACACGTGAGGGAGTGTAGTGAGGTCTTTTCTTTTTATTTAAATTTTTTCCATACTGTTCTAACCTTGTTTGCAGATTTCAATCATGTTGCAAGATCAAGAGAAGAACACAAACGAAGAGCTTCCACCAACCAATCTTCCCAACCTGCAAATGCAAGCGTTATTGGGGGAGATGAGACGAATGATGAGGTTAGAGTTGGAACATATACATGAGAGGTTGGACATGGTAGAAGAGGGAACACAACGGGAACAGCCACCGTTTGTTCCGAACGTCCTAAGGAGGAACAGGTTGCATCAAAGGGAAATTGAGGAAGTTGGTGAATTTGAAGGTGACGATTTAGAGGATGAGTTTAATAGGATGTCTGTGGGAAGCCATAGGAGATATGGCCAGGATAGAGAAGCTAGGAACCGAGTGGATAACAATTTAGGAAGTATCAAGATGAAAATTCCTGTGTTTCAAGGAAAAAGTGATCCGGAAGCATATCTCGAGTGGGAAAAAAAGATGAAGCTGGTTTTCGATTGTCATAACTACTCTGAACTAATAAAAGTTAAAACTTGCTGCCATTGAATTTACTGATTATGATATTGTATGGTGGGATCAGTTGTGCATCAATAGGAGACGGAGCAGAGAACGTCCTATTGAAACTTGGGATGAGATGAAGAGAGTGATGAGACGACGATTTATACCGAGTCACTACTACCGGGATCTCTACTTGAAGCTGCAAGCTCTCCATCAAGGTAATAGGTGTGTTGATGAATATTATAAAGAGATGGAGATGGCGATGATTAGAGCCAACGTGGAGGAGGATCGGGAGGCGACAATGGCCAGATTTTTGAATGGTTTAAACTGAGAGATTGCTAACACCATCGAGCTGCACCTGAAGAGGCAACTGAAGAGGAGTGGTTCACGGCCAAGGCCATTCCTACAAACTTCAAGCACAGTACCTTAGAGGTCGAACTTCCCGAAGAAAGAGGAAAACCAGTCCATGTACAAGGCCAAACCTGAACCCAAACCAACCATCATTACTACTGCCTCTCAAGGTAAAACAGTCCCTACTTTGACTCGTAATAGTGAGATTAGGTGTTTCAAATGTTAGGGGAGAGGGCACATAACAAGCCAATGTCCAAATAAACGAGCTATGGTGATCCGGGAAAATGGTGAAATTGAATCCGAGGATGAAGCTGCTCTAGAGGATATGCCACCATTGGAGGATGCCCCAATAGGGGATGAGGAGTTCGAGGTAGACCGTGGTGAGATGCTTGGACTAGTTGCACGACGAGCCTTAAGTTTGCAAGTTAGAGAAGAGGAAGAAAAAGTACAGCAAGAGAACATCTTTCACACTCGTTGTCACGTAAAAGACAAGGTATGTAGTGTTATCATCGATGACGGTAGTTTCACTAATGTTACTAGTACTTCCATGGTTGAAAAGCTGGGGCTAACAACACTTAAGCACCATCGCCCGTACATGCTACAATGGTTGAACGATAGTGGCGAAGTGAGGGTTACAAAGCAGGTCATAGTACCATTTCGCATCGGTAAATATGAGGATGAGGTAATATGCGATGTGGTACCAATGCAAGCCGGACATCTTCTCTTAGGAAGACCGTGGCAATTTGACCGACAAGTGCATCATGACGGCTTCACCAACAAGTACTCATTCATACACAATCAACGGATAATCACTCTAGCTCCGATGACACCAAAACAAGTCTATGAGGATCAAGTGAAGTTGCAAAAATTGAGTGATTAAAAGAACTTGAGTGAGTAAAAGAATGAGAGTGAAAAAAGGTGTGAGTCCGAGCATAGTGAGAGTGAGGGAAAAGAGAGATACACAGCCAAAGAGAGAAAACAAAGAAATTTCTATGCAAACACAAGTGAGGTTAAGTGAGCGTTGATTTCAAAACAGCCGATGATTGTACTCATGTACAAGGAAGTTCTTTTAAACACTAACGAAATTGACTCTTTGTTGCTTAGTGTTATTGTTTCTCTCTTGCAGGAGTTCGATGATGTGTTCCCCTAGGAGGTACCTCACGGTTTACCACCTGCTCGAGGTATTAAACACCAAATTGATTTTGTTCCTGGTGCATCAATTCCAAACCGACCAGTATATAGGAGTAACCCGGAGGAGACTAAAGAGCTTCAAAGGCAAGTCGAAGAATTGCTGGAGAAGGGATACGTGCGATAAAGCATGAGTCCTTACGCAGTTCCCGTGATTTTAGTGCCGAAAAAGGACGGGACATGGAGAATGTGTGTTGATTGTAGAGCCATCAACAACATAACGGTAAAGTATCGACACCCTGTCCCTCGCTTAGATGATATGTTAGATGAGTTGCATGGTTCTTGTGTGTTTTCTAAGATCGATCTTAAGAGTGGGTATCATCAAATACGAATGAAAGAAGGAGACGAATGGAAGACAGTGTTTAAAACTAAATATGGATTGTATGAGTGGTTAGTTATGCCGTTTGGATTAACTAATGCACCTAGTACTTTCATGCGCCTAATGAATCATGTCCTGCGTCCTTTCATTGGTAAATTCGTTGTTGTTTACTTTGATGACATTCTAATTTATAGCAAGAGTTTGCATAACTATATCTCACATTTGAATTCAGTTTTGGATGTACTTAGAAAGGAGAAGTTATATGCTAACCTCAAAAAGTGTACTTTCTACACCGATAAGCTTGTCTTCCTAGGTTTTGTTGTAAGTGCTAAAGGTATTGAGGTTGATGAAGAGAAGATCAAAGCCATCCGAGAGTAGCCGACGCCCTTCAGTGTAGGTAATGTTAGAAGTTTTCATAGACTAGCTAGTTTTTACAGAAGGTTCGTGAATGATTTTAGCACCATCGTTGCACCGCTTACCGAAGTTATCAAGAAGAACGTTACATTCAAATGGGGTGAAGAACAAGAGAAGGCGTTTCAGTTTATTAAACACAAGCTTATTCATGCTCCTTTACTTGCTTTACCTAACTTTTTCAAAACGTTCGAAATCGAATGTGATGCTTCTGGTGTAGGTATTGGCGCTGTTCTTATACAGGAAGGGAGACCACTTGCATACTTTAGCGAGAAGTTAAGTGGGGCTGCACTTAACTATCCCACTTATGACAAAGAGTTGTACGTATTGGTTCGAGCTTTACAGACATGGTAGCATTATTTGTGGCCAAAGCAGTTTGTGATTCATACGGATCTTGAATCCCTCAAACATTTGAAAGGTCAACACAAGCTGAACAAGAAACATGCTCGGTAGGTTGAGTTCATTGATACTTTTCCTTATGTCATTCGGTATAAACAAGGTAAGGAAAATGTGGTTGTGGATACACTTTCACGCATGTATGCCTTAATCTCTACTTTTGATGCTAAGTTCATTAGGTTTGAGCACGTTAAAGAACTTTATCATGATGACCACGACTTTAGGGAAGTTTATAGTGCTTCTGAAAAATATGCAGAAGGTAAGTTCTATAGGCATGAGGGCTTTTGTTTAGAGAGAATAAGTTATGTGTGTCTAATTGTTTGATGAGAGACTTGTTAGTTCGGGAATCCCATGGTGGAGGGTTAATGGGACACTTTGGAGTCGCTAAAATTCTAGACATATTTCAGGAGCACTTCTATTGGCCACACATGAAACGGGATGTAGAGAGAGTTTGTCGTAGATGTGTCACTTGTAGGCAAGCTAAATCGAGGGTTCAGCCGCATGGTCTTTACACGCCCCTACCTATTCTTAGTTCACCTTGGATTGATATTTCTATGGATTTCGTTTTAGGTTTACCTAGGAGTAGGAGAGGAAGGGATTATATCTTTGTGGTTGTAGATCACTTTTCTAAGATAATGACTCATTTTATCCCTTGTCATAAGACTGACGATGCTTCTCATGTTGCATATTTGTTCTTTAGGGAGATTGTGAGGTTATATGGTATGTCTAGGACAATCGTGTCAGATCGGGATGCTAAATTCTTGAGTACTTTTGGAAGACATTATGGGAAAAACTAGGAACAAAACTTTTGTTTTCTACTACTTGTCATTCTCAAACTGATGGTCAAACAGAAGTAGTTAATAGGACTTTATCCACTTTGTTGAGGGCTGTCATTAGTAAGAACATTAAGACTTGAGAAGAATGGTTACCATATGTTAAGTTCGCTTATAATCGTACGATTCATTCTGCTACTAAGTTTTTACCATTGAAATTGTTTATGGTTTTAATCCTTTAACTCCGTTAGATTTATCACATTTACCTGTTTCCGAGCATGTGAACTTAGATGGTAAAAAGAAGGCAGAATTTGTGAAGCAACTCCATGAGAGGGCACGGCTCAACATAGAGAGGAGAATCGAGCAATACATCAAGCAAGCTAACAAGGGACGTCATAAATTGGTTTTTGAACCCGGAGATTGGGTATGGTTGCACATGAGGAAAGAAAGATTTCCAGCGCGAAGACGTTCTAAGTTGCTGCCCCGAGGAGATGGTCCATTTCAAGTACTAGAACGAATCAATGACAATGCCTACAGATTTGACTTACCTGGTGAGTACAATATTAATGCTACTTTCAATATTACTGACTTAAGTCCGTTTGATGTAGGTGATGATTGAGGACAAATCGTTCTCAAAGGGGGGGAATGATAAGGACATCAAGGCTCAATGGAATTCTCATGAACCGATTCAAGTTCCAGTTAGTCCGGTGACGAGAGCTCGAGCTAAAAGATTCAAAGAAGAATTGAATAACTTAGTCCATAAAGTTCTACAACAAGAAGAGAGTGTGTTCACTACTGATGGTGAACAAAGATTGATTTTTCTCATCAAATTTGAACCGGAAGAGAGCCAAGACTGATATGGACGTTTTCATTTTCCAACATTGAAGTGGACGTTATTTTCCAATAAAGAATCAAGTCAAGATTACGTTTTCAAGAGTTCAAAAAGTTCAAAATTCAAAACAAGATCTGATTGAGATTTGATTTCTTTGCAATCTGATTTTTAGTTTTAAGTTTTAATTTAAATTTTAAAATAATTCTGAATTTAATTATTATTTTTTAATTAAATCTGATTCCTAGGTTTATCTTTAGGGGTATATTAGGAATTTTACAAATTGTAACTTTGCCTATATAAGGCTGATTTCAGAATATGGAAATAAGATTTTGATGTTGATTCATATTGTGAATTATTCTTCTTGAGTTCTTGAAGAAACTTATCTGAACTTATCAAGGATTCCTTGTGGCGTTCAAATCGACTGATCAAATGGACTTCCATAATCGTTTATGGCATCTTCACTATACCAAGGTTCTTGCTTCGTTAAGCAACGGGTCGCGGTTTCCATCAAACTTGAAAGATCTTAGGTTATTATTTCCAGATTTGGTATCGGGTTTCGTCACATTGTTGGCGTAGTTTGTATCAGTACGCTGGTGGAGCTTCAAGTGGGTTTTGATGTATCACGTCTGGAAAACATCTGGGCTCATCAAGAAAGACGTTCTTGGGCTTGGGCTGTTGGGAGTTGATGGAGCTCGGCGATGGCCGTTCCAGGAAATTGTTGCCACTGCCACTGCCATTGCCATTACTGACACCGGCGAAGCCCCACTTGGCGCAGGGAGATTGAAGCTGGCGGCGTTCGTCGGCCTCGAGGCGGAGAACTGAGAAGTCCGAGGAAACGGCGGAGTACTCCGACGGAGCTTCGACGGGGTTTTGCTCTATCACGCCTGGTTCTTGAGGCTCTGGTTGATCACCCATGGTTTGAAAGTTTTTTTCTCTCTTTTTCTATTTTCCCTCTCTCTCCTCTTTCTCTCTCTAAGAAGTGTTTGCTTCTTCGTGTTTTTTGTGGTCTCTGGCTTGGATGGTCTTGGGTGTCCTTATATAAGGCAATGGAAGAATGATAATTCTTCTCGATATGATTTTGGAGAGAAAAAGCTCGAATATATATATATATATATATATATGTGATATAACTATGCATCTATATAAAAAGTAAGAATCCTCATTCCTGTAGTTACGGTCGATAATTTTGGATACGATAAGAGAAGACGTGAAATAAATAAGTTTAGACCACACGTTTAATAATTAGATCAAAATTAAGTTGACACATTTAATACAAAAATAAACATATCAAAAATGGACTAACATGGTTAACCCGTTTATTTAAATAAACATGAATTTGATAATTCTAGTTGTTAGTTTTATATATTTTATGAATATGATGAGTTTCTTATATTAGTGAATTCAGAATTTTAAATGATTTTTTATTCAAAATTTTCATGTTAAATGGATCAGAAACCAGTTTCTATATTAAATGGGTCGTAATCTGGTTTGTCGTGTTAAAAGGGTCATTAACCGGTTTGTTTTCGTGCCAACTAGTTATGACCGTTTGATAATCATCTTCGCGTGTCATGTTGTGCTACCCGTTTATTAAACGGTTCATGTTCGTATTTAGGTCTCTGGTCAGTTTATTAATCATGTCGTGTTCGTGTTTATCGTGTCATGATGTTATCGAATCTGACCCGTAAATACAAATTACCAGTCTTAACAGTAATAAATATAACTATATATATATATAAAGTGAGAATCATCGCTACTGTAGTAAAGATACAGATTTCGTACAACATGTTTCATTTTGAACGGAAATCTTTTTTTTGGTCCTTCTATTTTCTTTTTTTCCTTTCACCCCAAATTTTTAAAATTTTTTCATTTTAGTCCCTTTTTTTTTTTTTTTGTTTTTAGATACTTTTAACATTTTAGTCTTTTTAACTTTTTGGTCTTTTTTCATCCTTTTTTTTTCAGGTACTTTGTTTATTTTTTTTGGTGAAAAACTTTTTAATTTTTGTTATCCTTTAGTTTTTTTTTCTCTCTTTTTTCCCAATTTTTTAATTTTTTTTAATTTTAGTCCTTTCTTTTGTATTGATATATTTTTAACCTTTTAATCCTTTTATCTTTTGGTGTTTTTTTTTTTCATTTTTTTTCATTTCAGTCCTTGTTTTGTATTTTGTATACTTTTAATATTTTAGTCTTTTTTATCTTTTGGTATTTTTTCTTGCTTCCTTTTTTTTCAGGTACTTTGTTTATTTTTTTGGCAAAAACTTTTTTATTTTTTTGGGTCCTTTAGTTTTCTTTTCTTTTTCCTTCAGCTCAAATTTTTTATTTTTTCATTTTTGTCTTTCTTTTTTTTTTTTTTTGTATTGGTATATTTTTTTAACATTTTAGTGATTTTATCTTTTAAGTATTTTTTATGCCTATTTTTTAATGCTCAAGTACTTTATTGATGTTTTTGTCTAATATTACTTATATATATTTTTATCTAAATAAATTTTCTTAAATATATCCAAATATATACATCAACACACTTTAAACTAATATGTATATATATGTATATATATGTACACTTTAAACTTATATATATATATATATTTTTTTTTAATCCCATAAAAGGGATGCACATTGCCGTTTGGATCCTAAGAATTCTATTTGTCGTTCAAGTCTAAGAGGAGCATCATTTATGGGCTTTATCAATTTTACAACAAATCTGTTGGCCCAAATGTGTAAATTATAAGAGTTTTAGGGGGGGGGGGGGGGGGGGGGGGGGAGGGATAGTAAAATACAATTTTACAGTGAAAAAAAATGTTTAAAAATAGTTTAAGTACTAAATGGATCAGGTATATAGAAAATTTTTTAGGTGAACAATAAGTTTATTAAGCCTCCGTTTGGAACTCGAGTTTGAGATAAAATTTTTAAATTAAAATTAATTAATTTTTTAAAAATTAATTATAATTTTTATTAAATTTTTAAAAAAGGATAAAAACTGATATGAAAAATCTAATTTTATATATGCAATCCAAATAGAGGCTAAGTAAATAGCATATTTATTAAAGAGAAATAAATTATATTTGACAAATAAGTTATTTACTGATATTCATTCCAACTGTTCATACTTGTTTTGATAAGTTTGCATTAAGCCACTGTGTAATATCTTGGATCATAACAATGAGTAATAATTTGAGAAATATTCAGTAAATAGATTGCTTAGATAATGATTTTCTCAATGCACGGAAGCCATTATATTAAAAAAAAAAAAAAAAAAAAGACAGAAATCGTTTTTTAATTAGCCGGTTGATTTTTTTTGTTTTTTTTTTTTAATGAGGCTTGAATTATTTGAGTGCTTGTTGGAAGTTCAACGATGGCTAAAGTACTTTGAACCCACTTCTTTTTAATTAAGCATAAAATGGCGACTAAATTAGGATGTACACCTCCTTTGTTATTTTTTAATTAAAACTTGTGAATGCTTATACTTTATGCTTCTATCTTTAAAAAAAAAAAAAAAACATTCAAATTGTCTTTTCAACTTTTTAGCCAGAGAGAGAGAGAGAGAGAGAGTAATCTTCTCACATAACATCAAAATTAAGCCAAATTAAAAAACGCTTTTAACATAACTTAACAAAAAATTTTGTAATTAAGAAATGTTATTATTCATTAGCATTAACTATTTAATTCCTCACAAAACAAGAAATCCTGTAAACCATATCTGTCTATTCTTGTGAGTGTATAAATTTGTTGCAACTTATAAATAAATAAATAAATGTTGTAATTACATAGAGCGGGTATTCTACAATTGGTTGAAAAACTAAGATCTGAACTGCATGTTTGCCATCGCGCTACTTGCTAGTGCCATAAAATGATTTCATTCTTTCTTTGACAAGGTTTGGTTTTCTGAATTCGAGAGAGAGAGATAAAAATCTAAAGTCTCAACCATATGAGACAGAGAGAGAGAGAGAGCCTTGTATTTTCACAGAAAATCAATAAAAAAAAATTGTATCAATTGCATAATTATACCTCGTAATTTTAATTATTTTTATTTTCTTCAATTATTAAATGAAGTGTCACGATCTTATTAATTATGTGGAGAAATATGTGGAGAAAAAAAAAATCCACATCATTCAAAGAAAGAAAAAAAAAAAAAAAAAAACGAAAAAGTATGTTTGTCAGTAAGATACTGTCTTTGTTTGTTTGTTTGATCTAGTTCTTTTTCACATAAAAAGAGAACTCGCAAATATTGTTAACCTCTTTGTTGTAATATTCTCTTATATTTTGTAACAAAACTAGTTTTTTTTTTAAATAACAATAAATAATGAGATGAGATAATTGATATAGAGAGACTTATCAAATCCCAACTAGGTTTTAAGAAAATTATTCATATGTTTGGGGCAACTATTAAGTGCCATTTGTAACATTCTATTTCAATTTTACATTTGAATACTTGTTTGGCTTGTGTAATTTGGATGGATCATTCTGATGGTCTATTTAAAATTGTATACAAATGGCAAACCCTCCCCCAAAATTTGGGTCATTTCCATCATTTTCTATAATAAAAGTGATAAAAATTCAAAGATTTTCTCTTATTTATATTTTTGATAGCTGTTTTGAAACACATATTTAACTATTTTTGTTTAAATCTTTTGTTTGAAATATTAACTTCAAAACATCGATTCATATAATAGCTCAAATGTTTCTCTTCAATTTTTTTCATTTAAATATTTTTATTTCAAATGTTTTTATTTGGATGATTCATCTAACCCTATGTTTTTATTTTTCTAAAACAAATATATGAATACATGTTTATCTAAGAATTGGAGAATAAAGTGCTTAATTTTATGAAATTTGTGTAACGTGATTTTATATACCTTAAATTATTCTTATTATTACTAACATTATTGATATAGAACCCTATGGATATTAATATTTTAATAATTTAAAAAAAAATCCCAGATTTCGACTTAAAATCTAAGATGTGGAAACTATCTTCTCACTTCTTGATTATTTATTATCATAAAATATGTGTTTCCTGTTGGTTTCGAAAACCAATAGTGACCAAAAACTAGAGGAAGCGTAGAAATGTGAACAACAAAAATTTTTCAAATTTTGTGTTATTCTATAGCTATATTAATTTAATATATAAAAAAATATAGAGTGAAAATTGTACCGTCGTCCAATTAGGATGACTCATTCAAAATAAACTTTTGAATCCACAAATGATGCTATCCTTCAGGTTGTGTTTTTCCACACCTTAAATTTTTATTGATTTTTCAGGAAAAAAAAAAAGATAATAAATTCTAATTTGAGCGAGACAACAAAATGGGGGCCAGAAAAAAAAAAAAAAAAGTTTTGATCGATGTAGTCTTTGGGGCTGCTATAGATTTATCAAGGATGAGATTGCCACACTTTTTTCAAATTAAGGACCAAAGTGTAAAACCAAAAACATTAGGAGTGGAAATGGGAATCTGCAAGATCCCTATCCTTGGTACAAATGTGGTAATTTTTGGACCAGGAAAGTCAATCTCATGGAATTCACCTTACCTCATTTTGAAACCCACATGATAAGATATTGTTTAAATTCATGAAAATTTCAATACTACCAAAAACTCATTAAAAAAAATTCAACCCATCAATATTTCATAAACAACACTCAGACCACCGACCACCACCACTACAGCAACCCGTGCTTGCCGCCACTTTGCCGGAACTTAGTTGCAACCCCACCGGACCTCATTGCCGCCTACTACCCCGTCGCATGCAGCCCACCCACGACCTAAGCTTTGCAGCGTTGCTGCCCTCCACCCCCATAAAGTTTGCAATCACATCACTCCTGGAGGTCGGAGGGGAAGGGGAATCTCTCGTTGGTGACGGGGTTAAAGGCTTGGAGAGGAAGGAAAAGTGCCCGGCGGCGGCAAAGATTTCTTGGAATGGCTTGGAGGAGAAGAATCGGGAGATGATTTGATAACGGCGGATCCATTGGCGGAGGCGGCGATTGGGTTGGTGGCGACGGGGTTTGCGAATACAGGGCGAGGAGTTGGGAGGCGGAGGATAATTCGACTCAGCGGGAGGTGAGGGCGAAGACGGCGGGGAAGAAGGCAGGGAAATTCCGACAGCGGCGATGGTGAAGGCGTGGCAAAGGTGTTGGGTGGAGGAGGCGATTTTGTTGGTTAAACCTGGGTTTTGTGTTTTAAACCCATATTTGTTTGTTTTCTCTTTTTTTTTTTTAATTATTATTGTGATTTTTTTTTATGAGATCTAATTAGTTAATAAAAAATTAATTGGTTTTTGAACAAAATTAAAAAAAAAAAAAAAAGGTTTACAAGTCAAATTATAAGGGGATAATATCTAATTTAATAAGATTTAATTAATTTTAAATTATTTAAATTAATTAATTTAATAAAAAAAATATATTATCTTATTATGTATAATCAAACCCAATAAAATTATATTCTCAGAATTTAAAAAAAGATTATAGACGTAATCAAACATAAAAAAAAATATATAATGTCCGAGAATTATATTATCCATTATCATTTTTTCGGTAACATGATTCGTATTATTACCATATACCAAACGTGAGGGCCAAAACGTATAAACAATAATCTTGAAACGACACCGTCTCGAGGATCAATTTTGCTTTTGTGCAAGGCAAGGCAAGGCATTCCTTGGGGCTGGTACTGTGAGACCAGAACACCATTCCTCTACAACTTTCTAGAGGGAGAATCTGTAGAGAGAGAAAGGACAGAGAGGGATGAGGCCGACGGCGATGGACTACTACGCCGACATGGACGAGCAAGGTTCGACGATGGCGATGGACGTGGACGACGTGGATCCCCTCGACATTCTGGGCGACAGCGTCATCGCCGACAACAAGCTTGCCGACGCCGACTTCTTCAACTTCTTCGAGGACGACTTCGACGATTCCGATATCAACTAAATCCCCCATTCTTCTTCATCCTCACCTTCGCTTCTCTCGTCGTCAATTCCCCGTCCCCCTTTCTTCTCTTTCTACAATTCTAGGGTTTGTAAAAGATTTCTTAGTTTTAACGCATATTTCCTTCAATTGAATTTTCTGATTATTATTATTGCGTTACTCTTTATTTGAATCAAATTAGTGATATTTATACTGTCCACACACACACACATATATATATATATATTAATTTTATTTTTGTGCTTGTATAGCAGAGATTTTTGGTCCACAACCAATGTCAAGAAAGGGGTTCTGAGAAATTGATGTGTGGGATTTATAGTTTTTGTGCAAACTGGTTTGGGAATTTGATATCGATATATATGTGAAAGTTGTAGATATCAATTGATAAATAGAACCTGTGACAAAGATTAATGGATGAAAAATTAACGATTTTTATTGGTCACTTTCATGGATCGGAATAAGCTGATATTGGGGATTAAATTGGTTTCAGAAGAACCTGAAGATGGTGATGAAGTTGGATTTTTTTTTTTTTTTTTTTAACAAGTAAAAAAAAAAATTTTAAAATAATAAAACAACAACAAAAGTTGTTTGTGCACTTGATTTCCATGAAGCCGAATAAGATCAGGGATGGTTAATGATTTTCTATATATGTACACACACTTATTTATATATATATATATATATATATAGAAATTGCTTGATATATATGTAATAATTAGTTGATTCACATTGAAATTTTTTATTTAGAATTATCAACAGATTGATATGATATAACATAAATCACATTACAAATAAATCACATTACAATTAAAGTATGGAAGATTCGATCAATATAATATAAATCACGTTCCATCTTAACAATTAGAGTATCGAAGGAGTGCCGTATACGAATCCTGTTCATAATATTGATGTGTGATTCTTTTGTGGGGGTCACATTGAGTATTGTAGGTAAAACACAATTTCAATGGTTCCATTGCAAAATAAATATGAAGTTAAGCAAAATTCTTGGTAAAAGGTTCAGGCAGTTAAATTCATTAAAAAATATGGATTTTGAAACAAATGAGTCAATTTTAAGCTCGAAGTGAAAGTGCTCACACATAATATTTATCAAGTTATGAATGAGTCAACAAGATTTGATCACTTAAGCAAAAATAACAAAGAAAGTTACTCTATGAACGAAGTGTTCGATAAGATATGTGATTGAACCAACAAGATTTGATCAAATAAAGAAGAATAACAGAGAAAATTTTTCGGTGAACAAATTCATTCTTTAACTATTAAAAAATAATTAATTAAAAAAAAAAAAAAACGCTTTCAAACACAACTTTAGTCGAGTAAACAACAAAGAGCATATGATAAATTCTACATAGCAAAGTGTGTCAAAAGCAAAAGAATGTGAGAGCAAAGTGCTCTTAGGCTAACTGTTAGAGCTTAAGCTGTATTTGTGCAAATCACAAGGATTAGGAAGGGACAATCCAAATTGGCGGGGGAAAAACCTTTTCATCGTCGAATTCATAACAAGCCTTGACAACTTTCTTTTCCAAATCGTACACTCCCAGATCATGACCGCCGTACAGGTAGTCACCAGTCATGTCCTCCCAATTATCGTCCGTGAAGTAAATCGAGTTCCCTTTGCACCCTGTAAGATCGCGGGTGAAAAACGACAACGATTCATTCCCTCCTAAGAAAAAAGCTCGATCGTCCAATCTCTCAACCTTCATCCAGCTTCTCCCTCTCAAATCCATCTTGTGAACACAAAACTCCACTGTCCGGTACGGACAGATCAAAGGGTGAGTGTTCTCATCGGTCAAAAGATCGCCATCATCAAGTAATTCGCCATTGGCATTGACATAATACCCTATAAACCTCGTCACAAGCAGAATCTCCCCTTTAGACTCCACCAAATATTTCTTGCAAAAATACTTGTCCGTGGAGTAGTTCCCTATAGTCAAACTCGGTACCGACACTTCACAAGGAACAAAGCTCGCAACTTTTATGGGAAAAGAGTTGCTCTTAAAGTCCCAAACTTCAACGGAATTCGAGTAGGACAGTGCATACAGCCAATCATTGCAGCATAGTATATCGGAGTACGGTGAGTTGTTGCCGTTTAACTCGGTCCATGACTTGTCTCCCACGTTACAATACGCAAGCTTGTGTGCAATGTAGCCATAGATTACTATAGCCGATTTCGTCTTCTTGCCAAGTTTACTAGAGCCAGGGGAGATCAATATGGCTTTGGAGATGCAAATCTCCGGACTAGTTCTGTTCATTCCAGGAAGAGAAGTGATCGATGGAAGAACGATTTTTTCCTGAGAAAAAGGATTGAAAACAAGAAAATTCAATCTCCTTCCCAAAAGCACCAACCACCCATGTGAAGATCCAACACACCAAAAATCATCACCAAGCTCTTTGCATGAGTTTTGAAAGCTGTAGACCTTCTTCTCTGCTAGGCTGAAGACTTGGCGCGAAACGGTGTTATTGTCAATGTCATGACCCTTGTTACTTTCTGTTTGGTTGCCGGGAATCATCAGCAATGGAGAAAATACATGCGATTTTGCGGCTTTGTTCCAAGAGCGACAAACGGCTCTAAACTTGAGGATGTCAAGGAAAGGGAGCTTTTTCAGGACAAGCTCCAAGAGAGGAAAGTGAAGTTCTGACCAGTTTGGCGTTGAAATCCTCCATCTTTTGTTCGCCATTGTTGATGAAGAGGATGAGAAAGTTTGATGGTTGGTTTTTTCTTGGTTTGTAGAGAAGAGAAACACGGAAAAAAGAAAGTGAATTGGAAGGATTTGTGTTTGGTGCATATATATAGTGTGATAACAAGTCAGGACTGTATTCGGATTAAGACTTTCTTTTATTTGATAACGGGAAACTAGTATAGTATTTTATTATTATTATTATTATTATTATTATTTTAACTAGGATTAGGATTGTGGGAAGTTAAATAATAATAATAATGGATTAGGATTGTTGGGGTAGGATGAAGAAAAAGGATAAGTGGTGAAGAGAAAATTACCTATATAATCATCTTTTTTTTTTTTAATTTATCGACCAACATAATACAAATTCATTTATCTTAACTAATATGACACAAAATTTAGTTAACTTTAATTTAATTTTGTATTATATTGGTCTAATGTTACCTTTTTATGTCATATTAGTGTAATACTTTTTAAATTTATGTCATTTAAGTATTTTTCAAAAAAAAAAAAAAGTCCTCATATTTACAGTAAGGGTTTATTTATCTGGATCATTATACATTTATTTTCACTCTTTTTAAGTAAAAATTTCATTAAAGGCACTAAGATACAGAAACATCAAACATAAGTATAACAAAGGACCCCATAATATGCTTCATTAAAGTCATTAAGAAGATTCAAAAACGTCATACATAAGTACATAACTAATGACTTTGTAATATATAAGACCAAACTCGTTAATGAAAAGGGATTTCTGATTATGCTAAATGGGAAAAGTGCATGCCTTAGGCTCAATAACGGATATATAACGTACTAAAATCGAACACAAATAAGACTAATCTTTTTTTTTTTTGACAAAAATCGGACAATCGATGGAATTTTAATCGATCGAGTCTAAGACTCAATAATACTAGGAGCACTACTAACTCTACAAAAAAGTAACTCTATTAGAATCAAAACACCACAAAGACTCAAATTCGACGAACAAACAATCAACCCAAAAGGTAGAAAAAACCATCGTCATTATTATGAAAAATATATATAATAAAAAGTAAAAATAAAAATAAAAAAAGGAGGAGCGTGCGGCGGCCATTTTTACACCAAAAAAAAAAAAAAAACAGGTGTTATTTATTCTGTGAAGAATTAAAAGGGAAAACATAGGAGTAGAATTTTAAGTTCCTTCTCTTCTTTTCTCTCTTCTTTCTTCTTCCTTTTCCTCTCTTTTCCTCACTTGCATATTTACCAGCTTACACTTAATTTAATTATGTCTCCGTTTGGTAAGTTAATTGAAGGTAAAATTTTTAAAATAAAATTTGTTGACTTTTCAAAAACTAATTATAAATTTTGTTAACTTTTCAGAAAAATATAAAAATTGAGATGAAAAAATAAAGTTTCAGTTGGAGTTAAACTAACTTACCAAATGGAAGTGTTGAGAGGCCATTTTAAGAAAACAAACCATATTTACCATACAATCTTTGCCAAAAGAAAGTATAAGGAAACAACATCCTTCAAGGTTCCGATTTCGGCTACTTCTTTCTGATAACTTGTCCGTTGTAAGGAAACTGAATGAGATATAATTACATTTCTAACAAAAAAGACCAATTACATATCAACAATCTTTAAAAACTAAAACGAATCATGTCAAACCAATAATATAACATCATTCTAGTCCCACCCTTTTGCTTCACCTAACTGATCTGACTCCCAAGTTAGATCAATTTCCTAGTTGTCACAGACAATATTTACTCTTGTGAAACAACAAGGGCGAATTACCCAACTCGTATTGCACATAGCATCAAACAGGGATCGAAGGAAACAAGAGACTGCAACAGGGTTCACTGCGATGCAGAAGACGACGGATGCTGGCATATCTCGACAACTACCTCCAACAGGCGGGATGGTCATCCTTGACCTCATCCTGAGAGGGTAATAACAATCACCCATGCTGGTAAAAATGGATTCCGATACTAAAAAGTAATGGCAGAAATATCAAAAGTACAAGTTCAATTGGGACTTGGACGACACAATTGTACAATATATAGCTCTACCCACAAATGCAAACGTGCAGGAAAAATTTTCAGAACTTTCAAATTTTGTTATCTATAGGCCTTCCCAAAGTTCAGCTGAAGACACATTTCTCTTTTTGCTACCCCCCAGTAAAAAAACTAATAAGCATGACCTGCCCGGTAAATTAAAAAAATTCACTGGACAGAGGCTCCTAATGATTTGAACTAACCAAATGAAAATACGGAACTTGCAAAAGGAAACACAGATTCAGAAGTAAGATTAGGAAACGTTGTTTCAGTTTAATTTTTCTCGTGACAGAAAACGTGCCTTGTTGTATCTTTTGGTGTCAACCATGCTTGAACGTTTCAATCAGAATCATAACTAAAAAGACCAAATGGTTAAAACTAAAGTACGGTTTTGGCAATGCTAATAAACGGATATAGATGGATGGCAAATTCTATAGAAATTTTCCTTCTTTTAAAAATAATAAACCAAACTACCATGAATGGGAACAAACCAGCTAAGCCGTGTGGCATGATTCTCGAGTGTGTCATAAGGGCAACTTCTAGCATTCCAACGCATAAGTAGGGACCTATGGAAAAACAAGGCTAGTATCATTAGTAACCAAAATATCGCAAGAATAGAAGGGGAAAAAAAAAAAAAAACCAAAATTAACTATAAACTTGTGCCTTCTTCTACCTCGATCATGTTTTCATCAAGAAAACCACATGCATGATTCGTGCTCTGAGAACGATCATATTGAAGGATCCGTAACTTCCCTTCCTGCAAAATCACCATTACAAAAAATTTAATCTATGACATTAAGAACCCAAAAGGGAATACAAAACTTCAATCAATTACCTTAGTTCCATAAACAAGGCCACCTCCAGCACAAGGATGAAAACAAGCAACATTGACCTCATCCTCTGCGCTAGGAAGAATCCTCACAAGCTCCATATCAGAAACTCTGTATATCTGATGAATAGGAACCAACATTTCAATATCAAATTAACACTGAAAGGTCACAGAATCCCAAGTTTATCACTATGAACTGTATAGATCTATTGAATATGCAACAAATAGTAACAACAAAGGACTGTGAGACACTAAAGTCTGTCACCTTATTAAGCCAGTTATTCAGTCGACATTTAAGAAAGAAATTTACTTTTTTGTTAAGTATGAATATCCAGTAACTGTAGAGCATCAAAGCCTATGTTCTTACGTGGAGCAGTGGAAACTAGGGAACAGGGGATACAAATATTTTATGTAAATGCATTGTCATCCCTGACAGATAAGAGACTGCATAGACATTTGCTACAACAATAGTCTTTCCAAATAAAGTGGACACGTCTGAACCGAGAATACCAGGGAAGTGTGGATATTTTTTTTACCTCCAGAATGGTATAAATAGGAACTGTTGTCTCTCCGTCAATAACAACACTTTTGAGGAGTGAACTGTGACGACGGCCATAAGCAAGTAATAAATGCTCTGATGTAGGAGAGAACTGCCAGCATCAAAATTTGCCAACAATTCCAAATTAGGTACTGGTGAGAGTATAAAAGTACGCACATCTTCTCAAGAATAAAATAGCATGCTTAAAAGGAACTTCCAGCTGTGAACAAGATCATCTACCGCCAATAAACAAAAGACTGAATAAACCAGGTGGAGAAAGCTTTAGTTTACGCACTTGACATACTTATCAATGATGAATAAACCATACAGACTCTGATAAATAACATTGTGTGTTTATGTGATATTTTTAGGCGTAATTATATATAAGCATATCAAGGACATCATAATTACAATATTACAAACTTTATGTCCAAATCACAAAGTGACTTAACTTTTGATCCCTAATCTTTTAGGATCAGGATATCCCTCCAGATACTAACAGCACCAAACGTCTTACTTTTAAAAGCAATTTCAATTTCTTTTGTAACTTCATTCACTTTTGAGGTTGCAAATATTTCATAAAATTAAGAAAGTTGAAATCAGAAAGAGATAATATGATCTTTACTTGAGTCATTAAAGAGAATTCTCGTAACAATTTATCCAGGGTAAATCTGAAGCAACTCATTTGAATGGTTCTTTCGACAACCCCCCCCCCCCCCCGGCCCCAAAACAAAACAAAAAAAAAAAAAAAGGAGAAACTTACTTGAATAGACGTTAAACAGTGCGCAGCTCTTATAGCCCGTGATGCAAGCACCAAGCCAAAACTAGAAAAACAAAAAATAAGTCAGAGACTATTAGAGTAAGGAAAAAGTATCTTGCAAAGTTAAAATAGGCAACCAATCAAACACAAAGACTAGAGATTTTAAGATTTACGTTGCCTCCTCAAGAGAATATATCCGAAGCTCATAGACGACCTGATGTGCTGAAAGTGGGTGACGAGTTGGGGAAGTTGCCATCCCTGTGACATCATGGTTGACCTGGCTCTGCAATCCAGGCTCGGCTTCCAAATGGGGAAGCACACATGCGACACAGGCTGCTAAAAATCTTCCACAGGGTGAAAAATGGGCACCCATTTCACTGCAACAATACACCTCAAGTAAAGACGCTGAAAAAATTTTGCTCCGGTAAAGCTCACAAGCTCGCAAGCTCAATGGATAGAGACTTAAAAGGTCGCAAGCTCACAAGCTCAATGGATCTAAACTCAGGCTTGGTTTGCAAATAGAAACCTTCTTGATACAAACTTGAATACAAAGAAGAATTGAATCCAGGCCCCAACTATCCCAAGGCAAAAAAATTTAAAACAGATGCCAACCTTTTGTAATCTTATATGGGAAATTGGGAATTTGATGTTTTATGGTCCAGGAACCAGCTAAGGTTAACAAAGAAAGTGTCGTGAGATCAACAAAGGGAACATACCTACAAAGGACAGCATGTGGAATGGTTAAACGACATCTTTCTGCATCAAGCGGAGCACATGGATTTTTCACATCATGAGGCCATATTCTAAGTTTCACTGTGCATGGTAACTCTGCAGCTGCTGCTGCAGCAAGTGATGTGGCAAGTTCTGATTGTATCCTACTAACAACAGGTTGAGCATGACCTTCATCGCTATTGTTTAAATTAGCACCATCATTAGATCCGGTAACAGATAATGCACGAGGGCGTGAAGAACGATGTCTCAGACTGGATCGTCCAGTAACCCTCGATTGGCTAAGAGCGGATGGAATTACCGAGGACATGATTGGAGCAGATCCTATCTCACCACGTGCAGAAGAATTTTCATGAGCATCATTAAGGGGCTGCATATTACGTTGTACAGCTTGGGTCTGACCCATTAACCACCCTTGCAAGAAAGGTAGCTCCCAATATGTCGGGTCACCAAAAGGGAAAACAGGATTTGTTCTCCCTTCAGGCTGCACTTCCATAGGTTCTAAAGTATCAATTGCAGATTGAGAAAGTTCGGCTTCCATTTCACTTGAGAAAGGAGTAGCTCCTGTTTCTTCTGGTACAGGGGAAGAAACATTAGGTTCAATAGGGGACAGCAAGAGTTCATACCGTCCCGATGGAGTTGAATATGTTAAAAGTCGCACTGAAGCAGAAGGATCAAGTCTCTGCTGGGCGCTGCTTGAACCAACATCAGATTCAGTACGTTGCATAGATACTCTCCCATTATCTCTAGTAAATGATGGCCATATCACAAATGGTAATGATGCAAGAGGCACTCCATCTGTCAGAGTAGAACGGTCAGTCTGATGACCATCTGCTAAATATACAGTTGGAGGAGGATAGCGCAAATAGCCTGGAGAAGTTGCAAGTGTCATCGACGAATCTGATGAATCAAGGTCATTGACCTACCCAAAAAAAAGTTTTAAAAAAAATTTTAATTAGAGTACAATCGACATCAATCACAATGTGATTTAATAGGGGGAAAAAACACAACCTCAGCTGTTAAGAGGAAGGGAGCAGCATGTGGATGGAAATGGACAGCCCGAAGTGAACGCCGTGTCCTTAGTACTATGGCTGGCGAAAATGTCTCCCCTCTTCTATTGTAGTGCCATATGTAGAGCTAATAGGACGTTTTCAAGGTCAGGGTCACCAAAAATTGATATAAACCGGTTCTCATATGAAGTTTCTGAATGAAATTCCTCACCTTATGACCTGATGCTACTGCAAGAAGATCCCCTTGTGCATGAAAAGCTATGGAAGCAATAGGGCGGTCTGCATGAGAGAAAAAACTAACATCTATCAATCATAATTACTAAATAATGTTAAGCTTGTCATTTTTTCGTTGCAAAAAAGTATTGTGAAAGGCAAACTGCAAAATTTATTACAGAAATCACGTGATCCTATACACTCCGCAGTTTTTGCATCCCACAAACGAACTTCATGATCCAAACTTCCACTAGCAAGTAGGTCTGGAAACAGCGGATGGAACCTAACCTACAAGGGCAGAATTCAGCAGAAGAATTAATCCATAAGCTTGAGAACCACTGAATTAGTGAATTAGTGCAAATATGACTCAACTTCTTCCAGTTTAAAATGGCTCACATAAGTATACATAACATATATGTGCAACATTACAAGTTGAGGACTTCAAAACAACTGGTTATCTCCGGGAATCAACAAATTAACTCCATTTAAATCATTTTAACCGTCCAGCCACAAGCATATTGCAAACACGCCCCACATACATGGAAGCATACACAAACATAGTTTTGCTCTAGCGGGTATACGCAAATTCGGGTTTGTCAAAGTAGATGCCATGGTGAAACTTGTACAAGCGACGGTAAGGGCTCCAACACCTTTTGTATTGTAGAAATACAATTATGATATTTCGAATAGTAATTTTCCCCATTCATTAGAGAATCATCATGAAAAAAGGTTGATTAATACAATATATCTTCTTAGAAAACTATTTTTATAAAACTTGAAATAGGCTGAAGAGTTAAAAAATAAATAATTGTATGATAGCTGAAGTTCTCAGGCATACCACCCAAGGTGTCCTGCGATGACCACTCAGAACCTTCAAGCAGCTCCCAGTTCGGCAGTCGATAATCTTTACCGTATGATCCCCACTACAATTGGAGAGAGAAATCAGAATTTAAGAATGAAGGACATCTAAAAACAATATTCAGCTTTGTCAGTCGTATTCCCAAAATATATACAAGTCCCAAAAACTTACTGCGTAGAGGCAAGCGTCTTCCCATCAGGGCTGAAGGCTGCGGCTATAGTTGACCTCGGAGGAGGCAAAAGTGGACAATATTTGGCAAACAGATGCCTTAACGACTCTGCCTCCACCCTGAAAACAATCAAAATTTTTGGGCATTATGTCTCAGCAAGAATGCTAGATAATAAGGGGATTATAATCCAAGCTCCCAACAACCAACATAAAGCTCAAACCTCAAATAAAATAAAACAAATCAGCCAGCAAAATTCCACTCCGTCGCATGGAAGTAAAAATGAAGAAAAGAGCAAGGAATTACCATGAGACGAGACCATGTCTAGCATTCCTGGCAGCTTCACACCTTGGCCCCACGGAATCAAGATGGCACTTAGAAGTTTCTCCCCATAACCTCTTTGATAAATGAGTTGTTTTAGGAGAAACCTCTCTCCGAGCTAACAGTTGAAATACATTGCCAACTCTGACAGCAACATCAGATAAAGGAAAAGCAATACGTGAACCAAAACGTGGCAACTTCATCAATACCAATAACAGACTTGGCCAGTTCAATTCTCAAGCATTCCTACGGCCAAATCTCACAAGTATGTGGATTCTAAATTCTAATGCTCTCAATAAGAAAGGAAAAGAAAACAATCGAACAATTTCTCAAGAAAATTTTCTAAACTTCGGAGTAGCAGACAATTAAGATCAATAGCACTGTCAGCTCCCAAACGCAAGAAAATCAATTCCGAAATAGTAACAAATAAATTGATTCACTGGGTTGGTTAAAAGTTTCCATTTCTGAAATCAAATCCTAATGAACTCATCACAACCATATCAAAACTTCCGAAATCGCCTCAAACTCAGAAATATTCAACAAATCCAATCGAAATTCAGATCCTTTAAATACAAAATCCGCAAATTCAAACCAAATTAAGAAACAGAAACCAAAAATAAATTAATATATACATCAAAAATTCAAATTACCTGTGCCTTCCCGGAGAATTAGGCGGAGGAATGCGCAAAGTGGAGGTGGAAGGAGCATTTGACTCGTCGGCCCACAACGGAGCTCCCATCATAATTTTCTCGGGAAAACCTCATGCTCCTAAGTTTCTCCGCATCCTATCTTTTAAACTCGAAAAAACTAGCGGAAAATAGCGAAACTTTCCCGGAAAATTCAGATTGATACAAACAACAAAATTGCCGTCAAAACTGATCAAACAAGAGGAACAAAAAACGATATAAAAAATTCCGTTTTCGATAATTGAAAGGATTTTCAGAGCTATACGAAGCAAGATCTCAACGAAAAAATCGGAAATGCGAAGGGAAAACCTAAGAGAGAGAGAGAGAGGAGAAAGAAAGAAGAGAGAGAAAGTTCTGGTTCAGCTTCGACAGAAGTGTTTGCAAATTGGCATTTTAATAGCTCGGAAATTTTTGTTTTTATACTGTGGAGGTTAAAAGAGAGATGAAATTCATTTTCTGGGTTTCTTCGTTGTGGTGGTGAATAAGAAGTGGAATGACGAGAATGCCCTCTAAGTTTTTTAGGAGCGTTGGTGGAATCTTCAGCGAGATGCTTTTCAGTGGTGGAGCGTATGAGGCACGCGCCGCAATAATGGGCCCGAATTTGGGTGACCATCTGAAATTCTTAAGGAATCCCAACTTGGTACATGTTTGTCTTGAGGAGCATGTGTGTTGGTGGTTCATAGGACCTTTAACTTTGGATGTGATTATTGGTCCTCGATATATATTCGATTCTTGAGTCCATCTATTCATATTATATATAACGTAAATTGCTATGATACTTTCTAAACTATGTAACTTTAGTTTTTAAATTTTTTTACAGCTGAAATGCTCCTAAATTTTAAAAATATTATATTAATAGTCCTCTATATTAATTTTTTGACAGAATTAATTAGTTAGCATCATTTTTAGACCAAATTATTAACGTATTCTGCTTAAAAATAAACATAAATGACTATAGTAGCAACATTTTAATAGTTTAGAGGCATTCCCTGTTCTTTTTTTCATAACTGAAATGATTATAAATTATTAAAGTCGTTGTTACAGTAATCATTTTTGTTAGATTTTTGATGGAATCCGTAGTTAATACTACTTTTTAACCAAATTATTAACAGATTCTGTCCAAAAATTGACGGAAGAGACTATTGTAGCAATATTTTAAAAATTTATGGACATTCCAGGTATGAAAAAAAGGTTCAAAGACTAAAATTGTATAAGGTTAAAAGTTTAAGAACTAAATGAGTAATTTACCCTTATATATATACATTAACTATAACATCATGATGATATATCAATTAAAAAAATAATTATTTTAGTTAAAATATTATATCATATCAATTAAAAAATTATGTTGATTAGATATATGTCACGATATTATTTGAAGGACACAGAAGAGACGATACATGAGCTAAATCGTTAGGATACTGTCCATGTCCCTGAAATTGTAACAATTGACCTAATACATTAGAGATGTTTTATATTGTCATTTATAGATGATCGGTTGAATGGACATAACCATTATGATCAAAATGAGTATAGTTAATAACGAAGTCAGAACATTTTATCAAAGGAGACTTATAGCCAAATAATAAGTAATTATAAGTTAGTATGACAAAATTTTCCTTTGGGACAAGGCTTTTATGAAATTTATTTAAAATTATAGGGTATTTAAAAAAAAACTAAAAAAAAAATTTTTTTGAAGCGGTTGTTTATACCCTCTTAGACCCTCTGAGTGTAATGGATCATCCATGTGGTGGGTAGATGACAACCAAGCTACTTAAAAGAAACGTTGATGGAGAGCTAGCGTAACGGGGTGGACATTACAATTTCTTGATGACTATTGTACTAAATCTAATTGAAGATTTTAGAGGGTCCTAGGTATTTGGAAATTTCAAAAGGCAATCTCTATTTCAAATTCAAACCTTATTATATAAAATATAAAATAATAATAATAATGTTCACCGGAAATTATGATAAATAACATGTCTATTAAACTGTTGAAATAAATAACATATTACATTAGAAAAAAATAATACATTTACTCATTAATATATTATTTACTTAAATAATTTCATAAAAATGTTGTTTATTTATATCCATAAAAATATTAGGATAAATTGTTAATTTAGTCCCTAAACTCTTAATATTGTGTAACTTTGGTTCCTGAACTTTTTTCATTATTGAAATACCCCTAAACTTTTTAAATATTACTACATTATTCCTTTCCGTTAATTTTTGAACGAAATCTATTAGTAATTGGTCAAAAAGTAACGCTAACTTCGGATTCTGTAAAAAAATTAACGAAAAAAGCAACTGTAGCAATATTTTTAATAGTTTATATGATCGTTCCAACTACAAAAGGGAATGCTCCTAAACTATTAAAATGTTGCTATAATAGTCGTTTTTGTTAATTTTGAAACGTAATCTGTTAGTAATTTGATCAAAAAATAATGCTAACTAATAGATTCCATGTAAAAATTAACATAAAGGACTATTATAATAATATTTTAAAGATTTAGGGGCATTTTAGTTACGAAAAAAGTTAAGTAACCAAAGTTGCACAAAGTGAAAAGTTCAAAGATGAACCTAGCAATTTACACTAATTACTTACTTGAATTTGAAATGAGAAAGTATCACAAGTTTGAATTAGTCATCCTTGTCAAAAAAACGGATAACTAGAGACTTGAGGTACAAAACCAAGTGAAACTTTCAATAAGGATAATCAGTTTTATTTATTTTTTTAAAACGAGAATATTAAATTTAATAAAGAGATAAAAATATACAAAATATGACAATTGACCTCATATTATATGAGACAAAATCTTTTAATAAAAATGGATCCATCAATAAATTTTAATAACACTCAAAGGGAAATATGTATGTTTGAGTTCCAATAACGGATACATGTCTCGACACACTGAAATCGAGTACATGTAAGATTTTTTTTAACACCCCAATAATCAATGAAATATCCCATCAATCAAGAGTCAAGACTCAGTAGCACTAAGGACACCACTAATTCTGCATAGAAGCAATTCTAGTGGGACTAAAACAACGTCAATACTCAGATCTGACAAACAAACAATTAACACGAAGGTGAGAATACCACCTTCATTATTAGAATAAACAAAACTGAAACATAATACCAAAATAAAAGACGGCAAAGACATTACTATTATTACACACAAAATTACAAACCAAAAAACAAAAAAATTAATCACATAGAAAGAGTCTTTGTCGAAAACAAGATCCACGTCGTTGAGAGAAACTTGGTTATCGAATTTGATTTGTTGCAGGACCTCTCTATTTTGCTCCTTCCCGCAATGACGATCCTCCTCCAACAGGCTCGTCTCTTTCAAAACTCTCACCATATGATTCTCTCATCCATCCTTAAGGTTGGGAAACCTAAGACAGTTCAAAAGCTGTCACTGGAATCTTGTTCCAAGAGAAGAAGAGAAGAGAGAGAGAAGAGGAAAGTTTACATGCGATAATCAGTTTTATTTAACTTTCACACTTTATAACATTTGTTTTATCTAATCTTAAATGCGGATTTATCGGTTTGTATAAGGATTGTGCAAACTATCAAGGTTAGGGAGAGTGGGGTAATTGTATAATCAAGGTTGTTTTTCTTGTCCTGCATGGAATCACCTTTAAAAATAAAAATTTAAAAAAAAAAAGATAAAAAGATACTAGTAATGTCATTTTACTCCATTTCTCGTCACATCAGAAATCTCAAGACTCGTCAATAAAATATTAAAAAATAAACTAACCCAATTTTATTGCGAGCTGATGAATTCAGTTTTCATTTATGTCACCACACACCAAACATCGCCGTATAATATATTAATCAAGTATTATCGGCGTATCTTGGAAAAATAATGTATGGTCCGCATCCAATTAAGTTCATAATTACTCCAAATGGATGTGTTTGACCGCCATGTACCTCATATCTCGACCTCATAGTCAAAGCCAGTGCCCCAAACGTTGGGCTTAGCCCATTAAATAAGAATAGTTGTACAGTTTTAAGGCGACTCATTGAAATTTGGTCAACGCCACGTTTGGAGCAAAAAAGTAAAATGAAATTTTTTTAATATTCAAGTTGGTAGATTTTTAAAAACTAGCTATAAGTGTTCATTTGGCTCTCAGGTTCGAATCTAAATTTTTCGTTTCAAATTTTATCTTTTTTCAAAAATAAAAAAAAATTATAATTAGTTTTTAAAAAGTCAACAAACTTCAACTAAAAATTCTATTTCAAACCAGTGTATCAAATGCAAGCTAATAATACATATTACTACTCATAATACATTACATTAAGATTAATGTAATAATTAGTCATGTTTTTCCTCATGTTAATTTTTTAAAACTTTTTCCCCGTGTTATTACGTTAAATAAAGGGTACTCATGATAAATAGCATTTTTTACAAAAAGAATTGACGTAAATAATAAGGTTTTAAAGTATTTGAAATTAATAGCAAATTTATTAGGTAAATAAAAATTTGTTAAGTAAATAACATATTATATTTACAAGATATAAGTAATTCATTTACAAGATAATTTTTTATTTACTATTATTTTTCTAAAATTTTTGAAATATATTATTTACAATGAATAAAAAAGAAATCAGAAAAGAAGTTAATAAATTTATGTATGACAACAAAAAAAAGAGGGGGAAAAAAGAATAAAGACACTCCACACGCGTGCTATTCTTTTTCTTTTTTTTTTCTTCCTGAAAAATGACTTCCAAATTGTTTCCTTTCATAAAAAAGAGAGGGAAAAAAAAAGGACAGAGAATATATCAGAATATTATTAGTAAGATGCTCCTATTCTGTGGTTTATATATATATATATATATATATATATATTGTTACTTTATGTTTTTCATTTTCCTAATATTCTGCATCTACACATGTGCCATGTTGATGTGGTTTCTCTGCACAGCATATTCTAGAGAAATGCAACCTTTTCTATTTTTGCAGTTTTTTTTAAACATTTGTACGGCTCAGAATATCTGAGAATCATCTCTTTACCATTTGTCACATAGAAAGTGAACAAATATTTTATTAATAAAGAAAATATTTCTGCAGCTTATGTTATGCCAAAACAAAAGGTGCGGTCATAATTGTTAGTGTCACGGGGTAATGGTCAGAAGAAGCTGCCTTGTTAATGCAATGATCTAGAAACCACTTGTCAAGTATCTACCGTATATATAACGTCAGAGACATCTTCATGTAGTCATAAAATTATAGATGTCAGACTTAGTGGGTTGATATAGTACGGCATGTTACAAAATGAATACTGTAGGACACAATAGAATTGTTTAACGAGTCTAGTCCGACACGTTTAATTAAACAGACCGTGATTAACGTAATTTTTTGACGCAAAACACCTTAAGGGCACGACACACTTAAAATTACTTCAAGAAAAGGAAAAAGAAAAAGAAAACAATAAAGCAAGGAAATAAAATGAATCAAATTGAGATAGTTAAGCACTAGAAAAGCACTTGATTTATTAGGGAAATTGGACTCGATTTATAGAAGTCACTAACTAAATTACCTAAATATATATATATATATATATAAATGTGGCATTACCTAAAACATTAGAGTGCCCAAATTTTTTGGTGAATAGATGAATCTGTCTATGAAAGGAAAAGTCCATATAGATTTGTGAGAGAGAATCTACGAGAACATTCATAAATTTCACCCCAAAAAAAAAAAAAAAACATCTTTGAGCTTGTTTGTGTCTCCAAGGAAAATAGCTGAGATTGGAAATATCACGACGAATGAAGAACACAAGGACAAATAAACAAAGCAAACAAAATGCCTGCTTTTTATCAATTTTGTATGTTTTTTCTTGCAGTTTCAAGGCTTATATGTATTCGGAAAATCGAACGGTTTAGAGCAAAGCCGGGTATTCCAAGCCGACAAGAGAATTCCGATGGAAGGCCTTTTTTTTTTTTTTTTTAATAAATAAAATCGCATTTTTTAAAAGACTTTAGATAGCTTTTTTATGAATTAAAGAAATCAGATTATTTTAAAATATTTAAAATAGAATACTACAAATTTATTAGTTAAATATCAATAATAAATTATTTATTATTTATTGTTATATATTTCAAATGTTTTTAAAATCTGTTTGTCTTTTTTCAATTAGTTACAGTAAAAGGGCAAAGATGGGTCGGAAACAGCAGGCTGCTTGTCTTCAAACTTGGCTTATCTCGTCGTGGGCTTCTTAGGACCTGTTTAATAAAACTAACTAGATTCAGCTTTGGCTTTTTGAATCTAAAACTATTTTCCAATTGATTAAATAATTTATTTGAAGTGTTATAGTTCCAAAAGAATTTTCTCTTAAAGTTAAAAAAAATAGCATCAGAAAAAACTATTTTAAGTAGATTTTAAAACGATGTATCAAAGTTTAACTTAAAATTATATATTTTATTTTAACATTTTTATTACTTATTAAAAAATTTTAAATCATTTTGATTTTAAAAACTCATTTTAAAATGTGGTTCTCAAACACTTACTGAAAAGTTATAGTTTTTTATTATCTTGTTCTATTGACCAAAAAAAAAAATAAAAACTCCACCAAACGAGCACTTAATAATGATGGTAGAGTGTTGTGGTGGATCTTTGATATGGATCGAACTTGAGTTAGAGATCGAAGGCCGAGCGTTTGGGCTTTGTTTTTTGAAGTATCCATAGTTTGTGTAGAAATATATTGGGATTTTTTTAGGAATGCCTAAAAAGAGCACATATATGGAATATTGTCCGTGATTTGAATTTTTCCCTTTATAATGTTAAATAAAAAGTGATTTTATGATAAAAATTCAAGCCATAAGGTAAAAATTTAAACATGTGCACTAAATGAACTATTTCTACAATTTCCTTAATTATATTTTCTTAGCAGTTCAAATTTATTTTTTCTGAATTTTTTTAATTAAATTTCATGAAAGTGATATTATTATTTTATCTACAAATATATTTTCTTAGCAGTTCAAATTTATTTTTTCTGAAAACATTTTTAATCAAATTTCATGAAAAGTTATCATTTTCTATTAATCAAATGCACGAGCTGTTGGTTTTAAATCTCTAGTGGTATAGGAATTTTTAATGTCAATAAAGTTATTGGACTTTTTAATGTCGAACGTTTTTCTTCCAAAATGAAAATCTCATTAAATCAAATGTGAGCTGTTGGGTTTTTAACTCTTGGCTGTTTTTTTAAACGTTGGTCAACAACGTCGTATTACTTTGATGTCATATGATTGTTTTATTGATCGTAGTATCCGTTGAATAATAAGCGGATTATTTCTATTTGTACTTACAACATATGAGCTATCAAGCAATATATACAAGTGTTCAAGCCCTAGGGCTAGTCTAGTCACGAGGGTGAGGCGGATTAACTATGCATTTGATAAAACGTTTGAGTTGAAATTTTTAAGTTTGAGTTGGTTGATTTTTTAAAAACTAATTATAATTTTTGTTAATTTTCAGAAAAAGATAAAAATGAGATAAAAAATATGAATTTAAGATGGATTTCCTAAATTTAAATTGAATGCGTTGTAATTAATATAAATTTAAATATATAAGTATTTTTTCATTCTAACAATTATGATTGATAACTAAAGGCTGGTGGCACTCACCACCTGTATAATATCATCTCAAGGGGACAAAATTGATCTTAAGGTCTACGATCTTCATGCTTTAACGATTTACCTACTGGCTAAGTTCTTTTCATTTTTGTAATTAAGTTTCGAGTCATTTTCTAGTTTTTTTTCGTAACATTTGACACATTTTTTTAAAAAAAAAAAACTTTCAATTTCAGTCATTAGTATATAATTTTTCTTACAGTTTGGTGGGTGACTCCTCTTGGTTTCGTTCCGTGCTGTGGGTTCCTTTGGCGGTGGTTGTGTCGTCTTTAAAGGAAGATAGTGGTGGTCCGTGGTTCACATGTTGTTGTTTGGCGGCTTTTTTTTTTTTTTTTTTTTAGATAAGAGAATTCAAACTCTATATATTTAATAAAATTAAATATGATATTATTATTAATTATACATGTAATTACTTAAACGGCGTTTCTTTGTTATACTATGCACTGTCGTAGGTGGCTGCTTTTCCCAATAGTTCTTTCGTTGACTATCCTTTGCCAAGGCTTTTTTACAGCAGTGCTTTGGGTTTATCATTTTTTTTTTTTTGTTTTGTGTGTGTTTAGTTTGTCTGCTTTGTAAACTAATGGACAAGATCCCATTCTTCATTGCACGCTGATTTTTTTTTTTTTTTTTTTTATAAGGTGTTGTGGATAGTCTTAGAGCTTAAGTTTTCAGTTGTCATAATTTGAAAAATCTTTGAGTTTCACTTTATTTTACGCGTAGATGCGGTCATTAAGTTTTCATAGTCATAATTTGAAATATTTTTTTTTCTTTGACTTTCACTTTATTTTACTGGTAGATACGGTTATTGACAGAGAGTCATCTTGTATTTTGAGATTAATTGCATTGTTGTAAGTATATGTTTCTATTTGCTGATAGATTCGGTTATTTCACTTCATTTTTGGTAGATTCGGTCATTGTTATAAGAACACACACAAGTCGAAGTCATAAAAATAGTATACCGAAGTATCTTACAAGATGTGAATAATGTTCTACTTACCAAAAAATTAAAAAAAAAAAAAAAAAAGGTTATGCTCTGAATCCTTTTCTTTTTGTGTTTTTTTTTTTTTTGTTAAGAGTTTTGTTGTATTTATGAAACTGAAAAAGTCAGTCTACCAACGCTTGCCAGTTGCCAACTAAAATATTAGTACAATATTGTTAAGAGAGAACCTTTATTTTTGATAAACAAAAAAAAAATCCAAAAAATTGTGATATTTCCTCTTGATCAATCATAACAATTCTGGGGAAAAAAAAAAAGAACTCAAAATAATTGATTCAAACTGACATAGGATATTCATTGTTATGAATAATGAGATAAGAAAATTGTTAAGCACATCACATGATAGAAAATATTAACAATTACAAGGATAATTTAATAATAATTCAACATATATTTCTTAAAAAATGTAGTTCAAACAAAAAATACAATTGAACTTAGGGAAAAGGAATGTTAGGGGCCTATAATTGGAGACGAATTTTAAAGGTTGGCTTGTAAATATATGTTTGAGTTTTTAGAAGATGTGAATTGAACTTGATATAGAAAATAATGTAAAAATTTAAATTATGTTCAAAAAAATACAATATATATATTGTTTCATTTATCTCCTTTTTGTTGTGTGATTTGAAAAAAAAAAAATCATCTCATTTCAACTTAAAATAAGAAAAGTTATGAATTTTAAAATTTAAGTTTTTAAAAAAAGAAAAATAGAAAAAGTGAAATATAAATTTGAAAGCATTATTTCAAGGCTTAGTTTTTTTTTTTAATTTTTTAGAAGATTGTAACATATAGTTTATTTTATATGTACTTTTAAAATTTATAATATATTTTTTAAATGATTATATATTATAAATATTTCTGGTACATCGTTGCATCAGGAAAATCATTGCATTTTCTAATAAATCTTTGAATTTTTTTAGATTTTTGGAAAATAACATATTCGTACTTAATTTTTAACAATAAATATATATTTAAAGTTTTATTTAAGACAGAGAAAAAGGGGTGAGAGAGACAGACTCAGAGGGGAAGTAGGAATTTTTGTTAATATTATATATATAAATCTAATTATGTTATTTATTATTATATTTAAAATTTTGCTTTAATTTTATTATTATTTTATTAAAAAATGTCATTAGGTTTTCTCTTTTTTTTTTTTTTGGAGAAAAATTCTTTTTTTTTAAGCTCTGAATACGTGTTGTAAATGCAACTCGTGACCATTATTAAATATACTGAAGGAATGTGTGATTTCACTGTTCTTTTACGTGATTTACAATATATTTTATTTATTTATTTTTATTTTGCTGCTTTTGTTATAATAATATACAATAATTTTACTTTTTTCTATAATGTAATGATTTTTTGTCCTTCATCATTAATTATTTTTTCTTCGTTGCAGTGTTATGACTGTTTAACCCTTTTTTTTGGTCAATTGACAATTTTATCCTTAAATTTTAGCTACTTTTACTATTTAATATAGTATTGGGATAACTTTGTCATTCTAAATTTATTAATGGATAATTTTGCCCTTCATTTATAGTTGCTTTTTTCCTTTATCACACTGTTATTCTGGTTTTACTCTTTCTTTTTTTTTAATTGACAATTTTACCCTTAGGCTTTAGTTACTTTTACAGCTTGTTACAGTTTTGAGACAACTTTGTTTTTCTAAAATTATTTACGGATGATTTTACCTTTCCTTTGTAGTTGTTTTTTCTGATAGCTAGAATAACTAGACATTGTTACCCTTTTAATGTGCATTTTGATTTTGTCCATTGAAGATGTGTTAAAGTGCAATGTTTGTATGTATATAATCTAACTGAAATTTATTTATTTATTTTTTTTGTTTTTGATTTTGTTGTTTTTCTTTAATCTTTTTTTTTCTTTTTACTTTTTTTTCTGTTTTTTTTTCTGCTTTCTAAGATTTAAATTTTAAAGTTTAGTTTTTTATTCATATTTTCTTCGTATTTTTGTTATTTTATAATTTTTAATAATTTTTGTTTCCACATTTTCGATTCTCAAATTTTTGTTTTGATTTTTCATTTGTTGGATTTTGTTTTTTTTTTTATATGTTATAGTTAATTTTTGCGTTTTGTATATATATAATCTAACTGATTTTTTTTTGTATTTATTTCTCTATCTTTATCTCTGCATTATTAGTGAAAAGTTTTATTTTAAATTATTATTATTATTATTATTATTATTTATATTTTTATGATTAGAGAGATCTGAAAAAAAAATTAAAGATAAAAAAGATAGAATAAAATATAAGTATTGTCCTTTCTTTTGTTTTGTTTTTAATTTTCATAATTTATTTCTAGTTTTTTTTAATCTATATTTATATATTTTATTTTCACTTTTTGATTTATATTAATTTATTTTTCTAATTATGATAAGATGTTAGGAATGAGAATATAAAGAGAATTATTAAAAATCTTTTTTTATTTATATTTTTAAAAATTTTATTATAATTATATTATTTATCATAATAAATATTATTATTAAATATTAATTAATTAATTATTTATTTATTTTTCTTTCCTGTGACTTGTATAACCTCCGGAAAATAGAACTGTGGCCAAGAAAAAAAAAATTCTGATCTTTTTGTGGTGCCCTATCGACTCATTTCTTCAAAGATAACACGTGGACCTAGCTAGATCGAATCAAATAATCATTACTTGTGGGCCCCACCAGCTGCCCAAAATCCAGACCCACCATCCAAACCACACTCATATCATCTTATCCTCCAACACGCTATACCGAAATGCTTGGCCATAACGCGTCAATCCCCTCACGTGCCGTAGCTTCATTCATTCACCTTCCTACTCACTCCATCTTCCGCCACGTGTCCGTCCCCCCGAACCCATGGCTCTCATTCCTCCACCTTTTTTTCCACATAAAATTTAGATGTCCCCCCCACCCCCCCCCCCCCCCCCAAACTTCTCTTCCTAGTTTGGGTGATTTTTCCTAAAAGGCCATTGGGAGAATAATTAGAGATATTTTATTTGAAATTGAGTTAAGATTCATAAATATACATATGATTAAAAAAAAAATTGTTAAAAATGAAAAGGAATAAAAATTTGAAATATATTAAAAAAATTATTTGTATTTGTTTTGTTTTCCTTAAAATTTTGTATAATTAAAAAAATACATTAAATTTGATTTGAAATAATAAAATTATACACATTTAAAATTTAAATCTATTATAAATATATGAAGAAATTTCATTGAAAATCAGAAACATCCTTCACAAACCAGATAACAAAACAGTCTCTAAGATGCTCCAAACACCCCCTAAATTTCTCCACCATGCGTGGAAGTCACAAAAGCCGCATAAGTGGAAAAAGAGTAAAACGACACAATCCATTCCCAAAAACGGCCAATCCAGTTCATGTCTTAAGCAGGATACGTGACAAGTCTCTTTCCCCTTACGTGTCGCCTTGTCATCCGTCGTCCTTTTTTTAACATATATAATGATTATTAATTAAAAAATCGAGCGCATCAGAATTAGCTGGAACCTTCACGCACTGCGACATCCCACCGTCCATTCTCACGTGAGATTGAGCAATCGTAGCCGTCGCATCATCAGCGCCTCCGGTGCTGCCACGTAGAGTGAAGAACACGTGGCGCAGGAAGTGCGGTTTGACGGAAATTATTTTGGTCTCATCCCTATGGGGATTGTTATAAGTACTCGGAAGATCTCCATATTTTGCCACAAATCCAATTTGGATATCAAAAAGCGTTATCTATTTTGAGAAAAGAGAAAAAATAAAAAAATAAAAAAGAAAAAACTGAATCTGCATCTCTGTGAGAACTTCTGAAACGAAAACCAAGAATCAGAAGAAGAAGAAACGTTTCGCGCTTCAAGTTTCGCGTTTCGAGAAAGATCGGAGAAGAAGGAAACATCGAGATGGCTTTGAACATTACTCACCAGATAGCGACGCTCGCCGGGACGACGATTCCTGTGGAGTCCGGCGCAGGTTCCGGCGACTCGACGGCGTCCACTGTGTCAGCATCGGCGGTGTGGAAGTCGCCGGCTGCCACAAGCCGGAGATGTAGGATTCAGAAATCAGAGTTCGCGGACTGTGGATCGTCGGTATCTCCGCCGCTGAGCCCGTGCCGGTCGCGTCCCCTTAGCCCGTGCCCATCTCCACCGCCGCTGAGCCCGCGCGTGTCGCCGCCGCTGGGCGGGATCCGAGCGGACCTGTCGGCGGCGTGCCGGGCGTTCACGACGGAGCTGGAGGCGCCGATGGCGGATGCGCCGGTGGAGGAATCGATCTCGGTGAGCGAGCACAGGGAGGTGCGGGCGCCCGGTAAGGGGAGGGGAGTGCCGGTGTACGTGATGCTGCCTCTGGACAGCGTGACGATGAACCACACGGTGAATCGGAGGAAGGCGATGAACGCGAGTCTGCAGGCGCTGAAGAGCGCCGGAGTGGAGGGGATTATGATGGACGTGTGGTGGGGGCTGGTGGAGGCCGACGCGCCCGGCACGTACAATTGGGGTGGGTACAATGAGCTCATGGAGATGGCCAAGAAGCACGGGCTCAAGGTTCAAGCCGTTATGTCGTTTCATAAGTGTGGAGGAAACGTCGGTGACTCTTGCAAGTACGTAATCCATTTCTCATTCATCTCTCTTTCTCTCTCTCTCTCTTTTACCCAGAAAAAAAAATCCAAGAAAATAGTCAAATGTTTTTATAATTTCCATAACTATTGAAGAAATTACAGTACCATTCTATTATTTTCAATATACGTAAATCGATTAGAATTATTGTATTATTTCGCTTAATTAAGAAGAAAGAAGATTATTTTAACTAAAAATTAAATATTTTAAATAAAAAAGATTATTTTATTAATTTTAATTTTTAAAGTTGTATTTTGATAAATTTCGCTTTTTTTCTTCTATGATAATCACAATTATATAGTCGTGGTTATATTTTTTCAGAAAAGTTTTTTTTTTTTTTTTGTGGAAATTATTTTCAGAAAAGTTGTCTTTGTGATAAAACTACGTTATTGCTCTTACCCTTAAAAAAAACGTGATTATTCCCAGACAAAAAAAAAAAAATAAAAAAAATAAAAAAAAGTTCACGAATCAGGCTAGATCCTATTTTCTCGATGTCCATTTTCCTACGTTATCATCATCGTCACGCGCCGAACAGGAACGTGGAGACACGCGACTGAGGTCGGTGGATGATGTTGACTTGATAGAATCTGCCTTTCCACGCTTGAGATTGATGACATTTCTGGAATTCTTGGGTGATTGCAGTATTCCTCTGCCGAGATGGGTGGTGGAGGAGATTGACAAAGACCAAGACCTGGCTTACACCGACCAATGGGGCAGGAGGAACTACGAGTACGTCTCTCTCGGCTGCGACACCGTCCCTGCCCTCAAGGGCCGCACCCCCGTCCAGTGCTACGCCGACTTCATGCGCGCCTTCCGAGACAACTTCAAACACCTTCTTGGCGACACCATTGTGGTACTACTCTACCTTTGGTTCAATTTGGCTTTAAGTTAGACTCAACTGTAATTTTTTATTATTATTATTTTTCTCTTGAAAATCAATAGAATTTATAATTAATTTTTTAAAGAAATTAATCTAACTCGAATTAAAAATTTCATCTTCAATCAATGTACCAAATGTAATTTTTGATTTCACAGCCTTCGCATGCTGCATGCTGTTGGTATAACAGTTGGAACTAAATTTTTTGGGATGGAATGGTTTGAATTTTTAAAAATTAATTAAAGTTTTTTTTTGGATTGATTTTTCAGAAAAAAATAAAAACGAGTTGGAAAAGTGTATTTATGATCCGTGAACTAAATTGGCATTTAGTTTTGTTTGTGTATGGATTTTGTAATGTGTTGCAGTGGAGTGTCGGCTGAATTAAATTTCATGACTCTGTTTCAGGAAATCCAAGTCGGAATGGGTCCCGCAGGTGAGCTCCGGTACCCTTCGTACCCAGAGCAGGATGGTGTTTGGAGGTTCCCTGGAATTGGAGCCTTCCAGTGCTTTGACAAGGTAGTTGTTCAAATTTCAATATCTTGGATTAATTTATCCATCATTGAACGAATGATGAATTTGCTTATGTGATATCATTAGATAGGATAATTTGTTGGTGACTTAAATGAAGTTCTTTTAATGGCATTGCAGTACATGATCAGTAGCTTGAAAGCAGCTGCGGAAGCTGCCGGTAAGCCGGAGTGGGGAAGCACTGGTCCAACTGATGCTGGTCACTACAACAACTGGCCTGAAGATGCCCCATTTTTTAAGAGGGAAGGTGGAGGTTGGAGCAGCCCTTATGGTGAATTCTTCCTGTCATGGTACTCTCAGATGCTTATCGACCATGGCGAGAGGATCCTCACTTCGGCGACGTCCGTCTTTGAGAACACCGGCGTGAAGATCTCAGTGAAGATTGCCGGCATCCACTGGCACTATGGAACCCGGTCCCACGCCCCGGAGCTCACTGCTGGCTACTACAACACCCGATTGCGAGATGGGTACCTCCCCATCGCCCAGATGTTGGCTCGCCATGGTGCAATATTCAACTTTACCTGCATCGAGATGCGCGACCACGAGCAGCCTCAGGACGCGCTCTGCTTGCCAGAGAAGCTTGTCAGGCAAGTCGCCTTGGCTACACAGAAGGCGCAGGTCCCCCTTGCAGGCGAAAACGCGTTGCCTCGCTACGATGAGTATGCCCACGAGCAGATCCTGCAGGCAGCGTCCTTCAACTTTGAAGGCGGATCTGGGGAGGAAGAGATGTGCGCATTCACTTACTTAAGGATGAATCCGCAGTTGTTCCAGGCAGACAACTGGCGGCGCTTCGTGGCCTTCGTGAAGAAGATGAAGGAAGGGAAAGGTACACACAAGTGTTGGGAACAGGTGGAGAGGGAAGCGGAGCATTTCGTGCATGTTACCGAGCCTTTGGTGAAAGAGGTTGCTGTTGCTCTCATGCACTAAGGAAAAATATATATATATATATATTGTGTGTTTAGTAGGACCATGCAGTTTATTTATGGTCTTTAAATCTTTTATCATTCAAAAGCCAAATGTAATGGCAATAATTTGTGTATCAAAAAAAAAAAAAAAAGGAAATCCCCTGATTTATTTCAGCAGTTCTTTTAATTATGCTGCTGTGGTTGAGTTGGGGATCAGAGGACCTGTAATTTCAACACTGGAAACCTTTTTCTGTTTCATTTTCTTTAAGCATTTACATGTTGAATTGTATACTAAAAAATAATTTTCAATATGAGCCGGATTGGTTATTTATGATGCTATCAATTCATTCGTTCGTTTTTTTTTTTTTTTTTTGGCCATTTTGTTCCCTAGTCCTTACTAAACCTTTAAGCAAAGGAAATGTGGGATTTGTTTTGGACACTAGTTCCTTGCTGAAATCAGTTCGGACTCGCTCCATATCCCTTGGTGCACTCAAACCGAAACAATCGGTGATTAACTATAGATTGTTTTCTTCTTTAACTTCTTCATAGTTGCAGCAGAAGTTGACCTTGTGGAAGCAAAGCTGAGACATTTTCCAACTTTGCTGCACAAGGTTCCGCCCAAACAATTGACCAGCTCTCAAAGGCAATTGTTAATTCAAGTAATCAGGTTCTCAACAAATAAAATAAAATATAGGCCACTTGGGAAATTTTATTTATTTTAGCTTTTAGATTCTGCTTCTGCTAAATCGGTACTAAACTGGGCCAAACTCATTTTAGGACAATGAATTTAATGCAGATTGTGTTTAGAGTGTTTTTTGCATTGGCCACAAGTTTAAGGTGAAAACTGATGTTGGAAACAAGAAAAGGACACAAAAATGAGGTTTGTTGGCCCACCCGAACACCATTGCCGACCTTTTTCGTTCAACCCGTACAATAGTTTCTAAAAAAGGCGGAAGAAACAAGACAAGATCATAGGTTTCAAAGCTAACATATTTGAACCCACCCCTTTATTCAAACAAGGAAAGTGCATGTGACATGTCACGTGCATTGAAATTGAAGCCTGTGCTTTAGTTCCTAGCAGTCTTGATTCATGAGATTCACAAGTACAATAAAGCTGTGAATATCACATGTGGGAAGGTGTTTGTTTTGTCCAAATTGCAATCTGATCAGTTTGCCAAATTGCCATAGCCCTTTAGTCTCTTCTACAAAAAAATAAAAATAAAAAAAAAATAAATAATAATAAATAAATACATAAATAAATTTAACTTACACAATAATTTTTGTAAGAACTATCATTTTTCATTTTTTGTAGGAACTTTAATTTAACAAATCTGATTTAGAAATGTCCGCGTTTAAAAATTTACAGCGCGTGATATTAAATTGGGAGGCACAATAATTACAACTGATAGTGAAAATTTATAGATCAGATTGTTAAAAAATTAATCCAATAATAAAGACAATAATTTTTTACAGTAAATATTCTCTATTTACTTCTCAGTATACCGTCTCTTTTATTTTTCTAGAGATCGTCTGTGATTATCTAATCCTGACATGCTTCATGTGACCATCTGAATTTGAAGTTGATATCATCAGAATTACTTTAGTGCAACACGATTCATGCATGGAGTTTTAAAGGACTAGTATACAATATGATTGTTAGATTGGAAAAAGGTTGAGGTGGGATGGGCAACGTTATCCAACTTCTTGTCCTTTAAATTCATTGTATTGAGGAAAATTTACACAAATATCAAAGCAAATTCGTAACCAAGTTAGCTGGTATGGATATACCATGTTCAATCAAGACACCACTTGTAGTTCTTATGAAAAACAAAACACATACATACATACATACATACATACATACATACATATATATATATATATATTTATATGCATACACACACACTATCCTAAAAACTGATAGTATCCTTGGCATTATTGGTGAAACATTACAGTATTTTAAATATCCAAATACGTTGGATTGATGTCACATGGATTCTTAAGTTCCAAATACGAGGACGAAAAATAATATCTTATTGATATTTTTGTAAAATGATTGTTAAGATACTTACAATTCTGATATACTCTTCAAAAATATTATCTTTAAATTCAAAATATCTATATTTATATACCTTTAAAATTTTTCTAATTGTAACGTGTATGAATTCTCAAATTTTATGGGAACTTTTGGTTGGATATAAAACTACCCTACGTATGAGGTCTTGCTTTCCATTCTTTTAACCTCCTACTATATGTTGAGAGTCACCAATGCTTGGTGGTGCTTAGTCATTCTCTGCTCTCTCTTCGGAAGTCCATATATCCCTAATCCAATATAATATATATATATATATATAGATATATATATATATATATAAATGTATGTATTATTTATAATTATACTCCAATATCATTTTTTTTTAAATCTAAGTAATCCCAATTCATAAGCAAAATTGCAGGATCTTGTGACTCGTTCAACAATGAGTACCACGTGCAAAGCTCAAATCCCACCTCCACGTGTCACTCCTTTGTGGCCACCAGCCTGCTATATAGACACAGTTTGTACAAAACCACCTTTTAAAAAACGTTTGAAACAATTAGAAAAAATTAAGCTACATTTTGCCAAGTAAGATACCTTTTTTTTTTTTTTTCCTGAGAAAAAAATGTCTAGCATTCAGCAAGAGTTCAATACTGGCAAAACCCAGGCTCGGACTCAGGTATACCCTACCAAAGATTTTCATTTTTTTTTAATTTAATGTCAAATTTTTAGTATTTGATCAGTAAAAACTTAGTATATGTTAAATTTCACAATGAGTGAAAAATATGTCAAATTGTGACATTTGGTTGTCATTATTAATAATTACAACGTTGTCATCTTCACATTATTTTCACATTAAAAGTTAATTTTACCAAAACGTTAAAATTTATGACAAAAATAAGTACAACATATGAAATGTGATAATACATAAGATATCCCATATGCTATAATTTCACATATTTTTATACAAAGTATGACGTTAACCTTGATTACATTGCAATGAGTTTTGTAGGGCAAGACAGAAGAGTTGATACGGTGCATGAAGGACACAGGAAAGGAAGGCAAAGAAAGGACAGCTGAGGCTGCACGATGTGCATCCTGAGTCTGCCCAGCAAGGCAAGGACCAAGCTGCCGGATTCCTTCAGCAGGTCGTGATTACTATATCGTGAAAAGATTCCGTTTTCATCCCCCTTTTAAACCTACTTTCAAATTGAAAATTCAATTTTTTTTTTAAAGATAAAACGTTATAGAAAAACGTTTGAACAATGTGTTTAAAACGATGATCAAATGAGGATTAAGCTTGTTCATTTTAAATAGTCACTTTTTCAAGGAGCTCAAGTGCTTAAAAAGTTGTCTAATCTATCTGCAATTATTTGTACTAATTTTTTTTTAAAATACAAAAATGTGATCAAATCTGTAAGCTATTTTCTCAAAGCTCCACCTAATCTAAACCCGTCACACCCGTGTGCTACTAGACCAGGTAGTCTTGGCAATTTTTCATATTTATTTATTTTTACTTGTCTATCTATGATTATTCATGAAGAATTAGACTTACAATATAATAATTAGTAAAAGGATGAAATGTAACATAATATCTATTTCATGTAAATATTTAAAAAGGTTGTAATACTATCTACAAACCAAAAAGTCATTGTTATGTGAAACAAATGTCCCATAGTACCCCTTACATGGTACATGTATGAGCAACTATTTTGTGAAGGACTTGGATTTTCCTCAAAGTTCCAGATTGTACATTTTTAGGTCCATAAAAGTTTTTGGCTTTAGTTACTCTTTTTGTTGTAGAAACAAGTATAAAATTGAATTATTACTTCAAACCCTTAATAATTTACGTTTCTAGTATGCTTTGGATTTTCTTTTATTTTTTTACAGACCGGAGAGCAAATGAAGAACATGGCTCAGGAAACTGTGGCCACCGTGAAGAGCACACTTGGAACTGGTGAGAAGAAATGAAACGCCACAGAACTTGAATGGATTTTCTCCTTGTTGGAATAATTACTATTTGCTAATTAATTATGATCTTCCCTTCTCATTAGAAACAACTAGACTTTTTTTTTTTTTTTTAATAATAATTATTATTATTGTTATTATTTTAATCTTTTAAGAGTGGGATTTCTTTTGAGAAATCTCCTAGTGATCAGTCTGTAACAGGCCTCTAGTCCTTACTCGACTTAGTAGACAAAAATAAAGGTTTCATATGTGGAATGCAAAATTAATCGTTCAATTAATAGTGCACGCACTCTCTCTCTATAAATAAACTATTGACCAACCTCAGTTGTATTACAAATTGCATGAGGTGATTTCACGTTTAACAAAATGAAAAATATATATATATTTATTTTTTAAATTTCTGCTAATATTTCCATACATATCAAATGATAGATGTGCTAATAAATGAAAAACTTTTAACACTAAAATATGATAATAATTCTTTATGAATTTTTATGAATATTATATTTCTGTTATATAAATATTGTCGTTGTTCTTCACGGTATGTATAATAATACATGGTCCTCAATCCCAAGGGGCTGGCTAAGTGGTGAATCACTTGGAATTAGTGTATTATAAAACATTAGATCTAAGGTTCGATTCACATTGAGTGCCAACAATTCGTTGGGGCCACGTCTGCGGGTCAAAAGTTCGATATTTACCTATCCATATGAAGGGGGGCTCTTTGTATGGATCGGGTGGATTAACCGGGCCAAAATCTCGGACACTGCAGTTGTTAAAATAAAATAATAATAATAATAATAATGCATGGTCCTCATTAATGCTACCTCAACAAGTTTTCAGAGTTCTCTTATGTAATAGAGAAGAGACCTTGTTCTTACTTTATAACTGTCGTTTATCTAAGAAAACGACGGTATCTAAATTTTTGTTTGATTCAATAGTTATCAACTAAACACCGGATCCCCCATTCCAAAAAAGCATTTTTTTTAAAATTATTTGGTAAGAAGGAAAGAAAACATGAGGGATTCTTTTTTCTCTTTTAATTTTCTATTGTTTGTTGAGAAGGAAATAAAACAAGAAGGAAAGACAAAAAACGAGAGAAAATAAGAGAGATGAAATGTTTTGTTTTTTTCTTTCTGTAGTTTGGTATTATTGAAGGAGAGAATATACAACAAATTTTATAATTACTATTTAATTTATCTATATATATTAGTTTACTTTAAAAATAATGACAAAGAGTAAATTTTAGTAGGTGTTGGGTGGATTTTAGTTTTCCTTACACTTTTAAAGAGATTAAAATTAATGAGTCCCATGATTACAGATATAGCCTAGTTGTAATACCACATCTGAATCTACTTAAAAGTGTGGAGTCTAAATCCCTTCATCCTCAAGTTCAAAAAAAAAAAAAAAAAAAAAGAGGCCAATTACAATTTTTTTCCACCTAATTTTCTTTTTCCTCTTCTCTTCCATCCTACCAAACAAGCAAATCTAGCATTTTTCATCCAATAATCCCTCCCGTTATTTCCTTCCCTCCTCTTCTCAACCATACCAAACATAGCATTATACACATGATAATTTTGATCGTTAAACACCATCTTTTATTTATTTATATATATATTTATATATATTTTGAGATATTTATATATATAGTGAGTTGTGTTATATTCACATATTTAGATTCTGGATTTATACTCAATTTTTTAGTTTTCTGATCAACAGTTAATTTGATCATCAAAAGACATAAACGTCCTTAAAAAATAAAGGGATAAGTGGATAAATGACCTTTTCTTTATTAAGTTTTTGAGTAAATGACAGAAGTTTTGTAAGATTAGGAAAATAGTTGTTTTTTAAAATAAAATCCATCAATGACGGACTAATTGACCATAATTACTTAGTAATTGATTAATGTTAATATGTATTTTTTACTTATTGATTATGTTCAATCATTGATTAATTAAGAAAAATGTTTGACAGTTGTTTTTCTAAACAAAAAATTCGACCATTTTTTTAAATAAATGTTTAAAACATACTATTAAACCTAATTT
Organism: Ficus hispida; assembly: GCA_025413025.1. NCBI lineage: Eukaryota > Viridiplantae > Streptophyta > Magnoliopsida > Rosales > Moraceae > Ficus > Ficus hispida. The sequence continues at coordinate 11,732,110 of CM046368.1, read as the reverse complement.
TTCTAGGAAAAATAATAAAAAAACCTAAAATTTTATTATATGAAGGATATTTTGGAATTTTCCGTTATCAAAATCATTCAACTGAAAAAAGAAGTAAGGACTTAACCTAAACATAAGATATAGTATATAAATGATACAATCCAAAACATTATATGCTTTTCTGTGACAAACATTACATCTTTTTTGGTGATAACCTCATAATAGCTTATGGTTTTTAAACCTCAAAACAAAAAACAAAAAAAAAAAGCTTATGGTATAAAAATGAAAAAAAAACCTTACAAAAAGAAAGTTAGAAAAAAAAAAAACAAAAAACAAAAAACAAAAGAAAGAAAAAAAAAAAAAAATAAAACACACACACACACACACTACCATATACGGTCCATAACTGTCAGAGCTTAACGACAATAACGGTATGTCTAACGTATTTCTCGGAGCTTCCATAATCCAATCCTAACTTTACATTAATCTCCTTCCCAGTCTTCCATATTTACACAATCTGCCACTTCCAGTGCCACTCCTCATCATCACTGACTTCCTTTTCATTTCCTTCTCTCTCTCTCTCTCTCTCTCTCTCTCTAGCCATGGCGTCTTTTCCAACCTACTACGCTCTCCAATTCCACAACTCTTCCTCCCCAGCTTCTCCCAAACTCTGTTTCCTCCGACGCCGCGGCTTTTCTCGGCGATTCCCGGCGGCCGAGAAAGTTGGCTTCTTCACTTTCCGGGAAAATTTGAGAGGCGAAGATAAAGTTTACTCCGTCTGTTGCCTCTGCAAAGCGAGTAGTGCCGAGGTCGATAGGGTTTCGACCACCGAAGAAACCGAGCGGCCTCTGTTCGACATCAACCTCGCCGTGGTTCTAGCTGGTTTTGCGTTCGAGGCCTATACTAGCCCCCCTGTAAATCTTCCTGAGTCGAATTCCTCTTTCTCCTTTTAACTAGGGTTTGTTTGGTTTTTGATGAAATTGGGGGAACTGAAAGGAATTTCGTTACTGAATTTGCTGGAAAATTATGGTTTTGCCGCGAAAGTGGCAAGAGGATAAAAGAGAAATATGGAACTTTGAATTAAGCTAATCGGAGTGAAGAAAACAATATTGAAATTCCAATAATGTATATGTGTGTGTGTATCTATATATATATAAATATCGGATGTTGTTTGCAATGAGCTGAAGCAGAATAAGAAGAGTATACTTACAGATTACCAGATTCTCGCGTGGCAAACAGGGTATACTGGTGAAAAGTTTGAATTTTTACTAAGATTTATCAATGGAGAGACGGAAAAAATAAAACTTAAAGTTTTCTAGTGCTTGCATTATTTTTGGTTCTGTACAAAAGGGGAAAAGAAAGTAAAGGAAGGGAAAAAAATGATTGAAAATCATTAAAATTTTTCTCTTGAAGTAGGTGAGATTGAGATAGAAAATGAAGGCAAAGTAGAGAGAGGACTGAGACATTCTGTGATAACTGTTGTTATGTTACATCAAATCATTACGTTGCAACTCAAATAGGTGTTGCTGACAGTAAATTACTGCAGGATTTTGCTTTCGGTTCAATCACGCTTACTTTGTTGGCTCTGTGTTGTTCAGGAAAATGTTGGCAGACGGGAAGTTGATGCGGCGGATTGTAAGACGGTGTATCTATCAGAGTATGGCGTTGCTTCTAATTGACAAATTCTTCAAATTTAACTGTTCTTTGTTTTGAATTTACAAAAGATTCTATGCCTAGTTTGGCTTGCATTCACTTAAGCAAGAGTCGTAGTGACTCATGATTCATGACTACTTGTACCGGTAGATTATTTCCGAAGTCAATTATAAGTAAAATGATAAATAAAATTTATCGCTGAACAGATACAATTTTCCTTTTCCATGAATGCAGATCATTTGTACGCGAGATATATGACGGGCAAGTATTTGTAAAATTGAAAGAGGGTGTTGATCTTCCTGCCATGGATCCTTGGGTTGGTATTATGCTTTATGCAGTGAGGATCAGTTATCTTTTTGCATAGTAAGTGATGCATTTATGTCACTGCATGTTTATAACTTTATCTTTGTTCTCAGGGGACAAGTGATCCATATGTAGTCATGGAACTGGATGGTCAAGTTGTCAAGAGCAATATTAAATGGGGGTATATACTTATTTTCTTTTTATTTCCCCTGAATTTATTTGAGCTCTTCTAGTACTATGGATTCACTAGGATATATGTGCGTAACTGTTGTTATTAAGATTGAAGCATAGTTAGTGAAAACTGTAGGTTTAACGTTACTGCAGCTTATAGTGTGACGTTTTGAGTGCTTATAGGCTATTGGGACAGGCCAGATGGTCCTGCTTTTGTGAGAGCTACTCCTTCTAATGAAATAGTACCCAAGAGCATAGTACTGCTCAGTGTTCGCCACTGCACTTGCATGTTTTAAGCATGGTACATCGGAACATGATTCTCAGGGGATGCAGAAAAATACTGGAAGCTTGGTGTGGTGCAACCTATAGCTTTTGATATATGTGTAAATTATTATTTCATGTCAGGACAAAAGAGCCAAAATGGAATGAGGACTTCACTTTTAATATCAAGCAGTCTCCAAAGAGAAATCTTCAGGTCAATATGCAGAGTTGTTGAATCTACAATTTCATTTGCTTTGAGAAAAGCTCTAATTCAATCTCAGTTTTCCAGCTCGTATCTTGAAAAATTTTTAGTATCAGATACGAACCATGTGGAAATATTCTTTTTTCTTTTTTAAGTTTAAGAAGAGAAGACATACTTGAATGAATTTTGCGGAAAAGATCCTTCAGAGATCTTCATTTGGCTGAAAGGAACTATAAGAACGAACAAGATCTCTAGACAATCTCTGTTATGCTCAATTACTTTATTTGAAATTGTTTTCTAAGTCTCTAACATTTGGATATAATTCTAGGTTGCAGCTTGGGATGCAAACCTTGTAGCTCCACATAAACGCATGGGAAATACCGGCATTAATCTGGAAAGCCTCTGTGATGGTGAGAATACAGAAGTAAATCACTTTGTGTAGGGAATTATTAGATTATCATGTTTACGTACTTCAATTATTAGATTATCATATTTCCATACTTCTCAAGTCTTTTTCATTAAAGAATTTATGCATGCCAATGTCGAAATACTGTATGTGTTTAACTGGTGTGATGAGATAAGTGCATTTTGCTAGGAAATACGCATGAACTACTGGTGGAACTGGAAGGAATGGGCGGTGGTGGAAAGTTAAAGCTGGAGGTAAGTTTTCTTGTGAAATGAACTCCTAATATTGGCGCACTATTCTGTATATACGGGATCTGTTCTTTTAATTTCGTTGGGAGACTCATCTTATTCGGTTTTAGGTTTATGTAACATTGAACAAAGAATACTTCAATTCAATTAAGTTTTTACTTCTAGCAGGAAAAAGGTATGATACGCATAAATAATTTTAGATAGGAGTGAGAAAGTACTATATCTTCATAGATTCTGTTCCACTTTTTGGAAAGTCCAAGCATTCCCATGGAAGGAATCTCCTTGGGTTTGAACAACACGAACAGCATAAAGAATAGTAATTGCTGTTGCTATTATTATGATTTTTTTTATATCATTTTTATTATTTTTTTAGTCTCCCTTGACTTGTAAAGGTTGCCAAACTATGAATCTTTAGCGTATTGCCTTTAGATCCTTTCTTCATATGTTTGGAGGGGAAAATAATAAGACATGAAATCTAAAGCTGAAAGAAAATTCAATACTAGGGTTTTATGCATCATTCTTCCTTTGTCAAGGGACTTAACTATAATTATTGGGTGCTTCAAAAGCCACATTATAATGGTTATAGTGTCATGGGACTTTTTTTTTTTTCTTTAAAAGTTGTACTGTTCTTATTGTCGTAGGTGCCAAAGCTCTTCAAAGAATGAAAATTGTCATCATTTTGTTTTTCCTTTTCATCGGGACCAATGCTATAAACTTTCAAATATATTCTTGATATCTTCATGGGGTTTTTCTTGAGTCCTTCACGAGGGATTGGTCTTACACGTATAACATGTAAAACTTGAGGTGTAACAAAATACTTATTCTATGTACCAAGAACTTTGAAAAGGTGTGAGATTGGTCTCTGATAAAGAATTTTTAATTCATTGTTTCATAGAGACAAACCCTGATACAACTTAACTTCTACAGTTACACGTGACTTGCTGCACAACCTAAGACTTTATCCACCTTTATATTGGACAAAAGGTTATTCAATTTCTGTTCCCGTTTTCAAAATTTTCTGTTTGAAATCTTTTGCTAATGTTGGGTTGTAAGCAAATATGGTGATAAAAGTTTAATTGTATTGTGTGTATTGAAAAGAATACAATGTACAAATAAATAGTCATACAAGAGAACTATTCTAGGAAACTAACAACTGTACATGGAGCTATTCTAGGAAACTAAATCAATCACCCCTAATTTCCTATTCTCTATTTACACACAATATTCGGTTTAATTCCTGAATATCTTCCAACACTCCCCCTCAAGCTGGCTTGTAGATGTCTTCCATAGCTAGCTTGCTGACTAGAAATTTGAATTGCCTTTTGTGTAACCCTTTGGTGAGTATGTCAGCCAATTATTGAGTGGTTGGCACATAGGGAACGCAGATTAGGCCACTTTCAATCTTCTCCTTGATGAAATGCTTGTCAACTTCAATATGCTTTGTTCTATCATGTAGAACTGGATTGTGAGCAATCGAATGACAGCTTTGTTATCACAGTAAACTTTCATAGGAAAAGAAACCGAGATCTTCTAGTCTTCCAATAACCTCTTTATCCAAATTGCTTTACAAATTCCATGTGCAAGAGATCTAAACTCTGTCTCAGTACTACCTTGAGCTACAACACTTTGTTTTTTTACTTCACCATGTAACGAGGTTTCCTCCAATAAAGGTGTAGTAGCTTGAAGTCGAACGCCTGCCAGTAGTACTGCCTGTCCAATCTGCATCAATATAGACTTCAATTTGCAGGTTGTCATGTTTTCTGAACATGAGACCCTTTCCAGGAGTTCCCTTTAGGTATCTTAATATTATGTAGGCAGCATCAAAGTGGTCTTGTCTTGGTGAGTGCATGAACTGGCTTACCATGGTCACGGAAAAAGCTATATTAGGACGAGTATGTGATAAGTAGATTAATCTACTCAATAGTCTATGAAATTTTTGCATTTCAATCACATCTTTAGGTTTAGCGGGATTAAGTTTCAGATTAGCTGCAATTGGAGTCTTAGCAACTTTGCACCCTAGAAGTCCTGTCTCTCTGAGTAGGTCAAGGATGTATTTTCTTTGGTTCACAAAGATGCCTTCTCTCGATCTTGCAAATTCCATACCAAGAAAGTACTTCAGTAATCCTTGGTCTTTGATCTCAAAGTCTTGTGCCATCATCTTCTTCAAACGTGTCAGTTCTTCAAGATCATCACCTGTTAAGATTATGTCGTCTCCATAGACAATTAGGATTGCAATTTTACCTTTCTCAGAGTGTTTATAAAACATTGTATGATCATCTTGGCTCTGATGATAACCATAGCCTTTCACAACCTTTACAAAGCGTTCAAACCACGTTCTTGGAGATTGTTTAAGGCCATATAGAGACTTCTTGAGGCTGAATACCTCCTCAAATCCTAGTGGTAGACTCATGAACACTTCTTTTTCTAAAACTCCATTGAGAAAGGCGTTCTTGACATTTAACTGGTATAAGGGCCAGTTAAAATTAGCTGCAAGAAACAATAGTACACGAATGGTGTTTATTTTGGCAACTGGAGCAAAGGTCTCTTGGTAGTCCACCCCATATGTCTGAGTAAACCCCTTAGCCACAAGTCTTTGTTTGTATCTTTCTATACTTCCATCCGCCTTACATTTTACTGTGAACACCCATTTGCACCCAACTGTTTTATGATCTTTGGGTAGGTCAACAATTTCCCGTGTCTTACTTTTCCTTAGAGCATGATCTTCTATCACTATTGATTTCCAGTCGGGATCATCAAGTGCTTCCTGAATGTTTCTTTGTACAAACAAGTTAGAAATTTTGGATGTAAAGGCACTGTGTTTTTTTGAGAGTTTACGGTAGGATAGGTATTTGGAAATGGGATAATCAATGCAGGATCGTTTTCCTTTCCTAATTGCTATGGGAATATTATGATCATTAGGTAAGTCATTAAGAATAGAAACGATATTAGGTACATGCAATTCATCAAGACTAGGAATGATAAGAAATTCATGAGGAATAGAAACGATATTAGGTACAGGTAATTCATCAGGACTAGGAACGATATTAGGTAGGAGAATATCTAGAGTACCTGAACTTTTTCCAGGTTCATTACCCAGGGCGTCAGATTGAACTTGTGCTCAAGGGACAGTAGGCTCTCTACTCTTTTGATGATTCTTTTTCTTTGTCTAAACACGAAGCTTTGTATTCCATTCCTTAGGAACTCTAGGTATTATTTCTCCCCCGTCGAAGATTCAACAATGCCTGGCAAAACAATATTAGGCATAACGGTTTCCTTTTCATTTAAATCCTCGTTTGGAGATATGGGTTTAGAAAAAAGGTTTTAGAAATCCACAATTTTTTGTAGAGTGGGAATAACATCCCAAAAATTTTCTTCTTCTTTTTGTTACTCCCGCTGAAGAAAATTTTTTTGAAAGTAAGGTTGATGTTCAAGAAAAGTAACATCGATAGAGATAACAATTTTCCTAGTTTTTGGGTTGAAACAGTTGTATCCTTTCTTATTTGGTGCATAACTAATAAAAACACATTTTTCAGCCCTTGGATCTAATTTGGACCGCCCTTTACTAAATAAATGAACATAAACCGTGCAGCCAAAAATTTTAATAGGAAGGTCAGATTGAATACGTGTTTTAGGAAAATCTTTTTTAAGACATTCAAGGGGTGTATTGTAGTTTAGAACACGAGGGGACAATGTATGGAAAACATAATGGCACGTGAAACTTCAAGTAAGTGTTAATTTTTGCGCTCAACAATACCATTTTGTTGAGGTGTATCAACACAAGTAGATTGATGATGAATGCCTTTCACTTTTAAAAAACTTCCAAGAACTTCTTTACAATACTCAGTTCCATTATTAGTATGATGAATTCCAATTTTAGATTGAAATTGGGTTTCAACCATAGAATAGAAAATTTTAAATAAGTTTTCAACTTTAGATTTTTCACTCATTAAATAGACCTGACATAAACAAGTATGATTGTCAATAAAAGTCACAAACCATATTTTATCAGAAATAGTATTGATCCTTGAGGGACCTTAAACATCACTATGGATTAAATAAAAAGGCCTCGAAGGATATATAGTTCTATGAATTTTTGATAAAATGCAATTTTCACAATGAAATTTAGAAAAAACCAAACCACGAAACAAACGAGGAAATATTTTTTTAAGACAAGGAAAACTAGGATGCCCTAAGCCTATAATGCCAAAGCATAATTTGGTCCTTAATAGGGATAGAACTTATACCTACTTAAAACTTGAGCTTCTTTATTCTAGAGTCTTCATCTTCAAAATAGTAGAAACCATCTATCAGTTTAGCACTGCCAATCATCGTCCTCGAGCTCTGTTCCTAAAAAATGCAATGAGATTCAAAAAAGGTGACACTACAGTTAGATAATTTGCTAACTGATAGGAGATTACAAGCAAGTTTAGGAACATGGAGAACATATTTAAAGAGATGGTCTTAGATAGATTAACCAAAACTTTACTGGCTATAGGAGAATATAAACCATCTGCTATACGAATTTTTTTATGACCAGAACAAGGGTTGTAAGTATAAAATAAATTAGAAAAACTTGTCATATAATCAGAAGCTCTTGAATCAATGATCAAGGAGTAGAATAAAAAGGAAAATGACATCTTAGGGCATTTGCTTCACTGCCTGTTTGAGCAAGAGAAGCATTAGGGGTACCCAACAATCCAGAGTTAGATTTCAGCAACTTCAGAAGGTGATCCTGCTCTTTGTTAAAGGGGATAGAGATAACAGTTTCGGCCTCATGTGCAGCTGGAGAATGGTTGAATCGGCCTTCATGTGAGCCCTTCCAATTTGCTAGTTTACCGTGAATCTTCCAGCAGGTGTCACGTGCAAGGCGTGGCTTATTGCAATGATCACACCAAACGCAGGGCTTTTTGTTGAAATATAAAACTATTGTTGGCCCACCTCCTAACAGCTTAAGCTTTTGGGAGAATTGGTAATCTAACATGGTATCAGAGCAGAAGGTCCTGAGTTCAAACCCCTGTAATTGCACTATTTAACCCCCATTTATTATCATTGCATGTTGGGCCTTATATATGTTTCGGGTTCTTATAATTTGTGTTGGACTTTCAAATTAATATTTGTCCGCACGTTTGCCCATTGGCCTGCACGTGAGGGGGAGTGTTGAAATATAAAACTATTGTTGGCCCACCTCCTAACAGCTTAAGCTTTTGGGAGAATTGGTAATCTAACACTTTTCATCAGGCCTTTAGAAGTGGTTCGGCCAGCATTAATACCAACAGCAAGGGCAGAGTTTTTCAACAGTACTGCTGGAGTTCTTTTTGCCAAGCACAACAAGGCGGCGGCTCTCCCACGACGAACTTCGGAAAACACTTCTCGAATAGATGGACGTGGCTACCTGCCGATTACCCTGCCTCTAACCTCATCAAACTCAATGTTAAGGCCAATAAGGAATTTAAAAGTATGGTTGTCCTCCACCGTTTTCTTATAATGGTTACAATCCTCCAGGGATTTCCATTCATAATCATTAAACAAATCTAAATCCTGCCAAAGGCATTTCAAGGAATTAATATACTTAGTAACACTATCCTCACCTTGGCAGATCTCTCCAAGTTTCAACATCAATTCATACACTTGAGACTAATTTCCCAAGTCGGAGTACATTTGATTGACATTGTCCCAAAGCTCCTTAGCCGTGTGATAGCACATATAGTTGGAGCTTATATCTTCCTCCATTGAATTGACCAACCAAGTCATCACCATAGAGTTCTCGGCATCCCACGTTGGGTAGGTTGAATCCTGGGGTGTAGGCTCCTTCCCCTCTCCTGTCAAATAGCCGATTTTGCCCCTGCCACGGATATACATGTGCACGGACCATTGTAGAAAATTTTCTCCATTCAGTTTTATGGTAGTAATTTGGATGGAGTGAGATTCCGAAGTGGGGACCTGGGTGTTGTGGCTTTTGGCAGTTTCACAGGGGCATCTGTGGACTGCTCAGAAACTTTTGTGGACTCGGAGACAACGTCAGACATGGTGGATAGTGGCTGAGTTAGGCAGAGGCAGTATTTTGGGAATGGCTAGGGTTTTTTCTTGCTCTAAGAGGATTGGTTTTTCTCTGATACCATATAAGCAAATATGGTGATAAAAGTTTAATTGTATTGTATGTATTGAAAAGAATACAATGTACAAATAAATAGTCATACAAGAGAACTATACTAGGAAACTAACAACTGTACAGGGAGCTACTCTAGGAAACTAAAAAAACAGGAAATTAAATCAATCACCCTAATTTCCTATTCTCTATTTACACACAAAATATTTGGTTTAATTGCTGAATATCTTCCAACATGGGTTTTCAGGTAAAGTATAAAACCTTTGAACAAATTGAAGAGGAGAAGGAATGGTGGAGGCTCCCTTTTGTTTCAGAATTTCTGCGTAAAAATGGTCTTGATTCTGCTTTGAAAACGTTTGTTGGCACTGATACAGTCCAAGCCCGCCAGTTTGTGAAATATGCTTTTGGACAGTTAAAATCCTTCAATGATGCTTACCTTACCAAGGATTGGTTATCGAACAGCGATAAAAATGACAGCGTTGCAATTGAGAAATCTACTGAAGTTACTGATAATGCTGAAGGCCCTTCAAATAGTACAACTCACAGTGATGGGAAAAATCTGGAGGAACTCCACACAGATAATGATGAATTGGGTAATGGGCATTCTGCTGAAGTCGTACCCCAAGTTGGTGAGACAACGGAGTCAGATAAACATTTCTGGAAGGACTTTGCTAATGTTATGAATCAAAGCATTGTTCGGAAACTTGGTCTTCCAACTCCGGAGAAATTAAAGTGGGATGGATTTGACTTGTTGAACAAAATTGGTTTACAGTCAAAAAGCATAGCAGAAGCAGGTTACATTGAATCCGGGCTTGCCACTTTGGAAGGTGTAGATGAAGCTGGTGATAGAACAAGTGGCTCAACTGAAATTAATACCATTCATTCTTCCTTTCCAGATATAAGGAAAGCAACGGAGGATCTCTTAAAGCAAACAGATTCAGTATTAGGAACTTTAATGGTATTGACAGCAGCAATTTCTGAATCAAAAAAGAAGGCACGTCTCTCAGGAGAGAGTAGTAAACAAGAGGGTAGTTATACTGAAGGAGGTGTGCTGAACGAGAAACTTGCTTCACGAGATGGGCCAGTCTTAGATGAAAAGAAAGCTCAGGAGATGAAAGAACTCTTTGCAACTGCAGAGAGTGCCATGGAGGCATGGGCAATGCTAGCTACTTCTCTTGGACAGCCAAGTTTTATTAAGTCAGAATTTGAGAAGATATGCTTCTTAGATAACGAATCAACGGACACGCAGGTATCTTTTTTTGCTTTGCAAGGAGCTTTCTTTCTTGGTTAGATTTCTCGAAACAATGTGAAGAAGGGAATATTTTATCATGAATATTATCAGTAGTGAAATCTGATTAATTTAGTGAAACACTAACGTAAGAAAAGCTGCAGGTGGCAATTTGGCGAGATTTTGCAAGGAGAAGATTGGTTATTGCTTTTAGAGGAACAGAACAGGTAATGCATAAATCAGAGTCACTAATGGAGTTGAGCGTGTAGCTTTCATTTTAAAATGATTGATATTTGATTTTGCAGACAAGATGGAAGGACTTGAAAACGGATTTAATGCTAGTACCGGCTGGGTAATATCTATTTACTTTTTCCAAGTTATTGATGTTTTTTTTTTTTTTTTTTTTTTTTTCTTTTGGGTCTATTTCACGATTATATTTTTTTCAAGCAATTCATTCGGTGGTTTGTCGGATATTGCATTTCTGAGTGTTGGGCCCTTCTGATTTTTTGGGTACTTGTTTCATTGGAGTATTTACAATGTGCTGGATAAATTGCGACGTCTTTGTTAGTGTAGCTTAACGCTTCATTGTAATAAGGGTCAAATATCACACGTTCTACGCTGTTAGCTTCCACCTTAGCCATAAAGAAACTAGTTGCATGATACTTAAGGAAGAACTAAATATTCTTTCTTCCAGAGATATTTGTTGTCATCTCATGTATGCTTACTAATGTTTTATAGTTATTGGAATTCTGGTTTTGGGAATAATTTCAACTGCTTTCCTTGTGCAGTTGTAGATTGTTTTTTCATCTCAACGTAGATCTTGTAGTTTTAGATATGTCTTTTTTTTTTTTTTTTTTTTTTTTAAATGTTAAAGATAGGTTGATAGTTATTTGTATCGTCTTCCATTTTATTTATCAGGCTAAATCCTGAAAGGATAGGCGGAGACTTCAAACAAGAAGTTCAGGTAATAATATGCTAAAATTTCATAAGATGCAAAGATTACCGAGGACGATTCATTACTTTTAATTAACATGGTTATTATTATTTTTAGGTTCACAGTGGCTTCTTAAGTGCATATGATTCGGTCAGGATAAGAATCATCTCTCTTCTTAAACAGGCAATTGGTTATAGGTAAGCTGTGACTTTGATACATGTAACTAGTTTGTTTATTTATTTATTTATTTTTGGGGTTACAAATTAGATATTATAGTAATAGGTGGTGTCTGAAATAATTATGGAGAGGACTTATTAACTGCAATTTAATATGGTTTGGATTCTTCTATGTACTCTTTTAACATTTCCCTTTTATATTCTAAGCACTAAAATGATTTCTGCTTACTACCAAATCTTTGAACATAAGTTTTTGTAAGATTTAGAATGAAGCCAGATCTCAATCTAACGTAAGCATTTTTCCATTTAGAAATTTTATCCAGAATTTTTCTCACGTCTATGTATTTAGTCAATTTGATAAGTATAATTTGTACTCTTTTCCTCTTTATCTCAATTTATTTGACTAGGCATGGACGTTATTCTTATGCTTTATTTGGCCATGTACTACTTTTTCAGTTGAGAAAGCAAACACAATTTTTTTTTTCCTTTAATGACAGTGATGAAAATGGTGAGCCGCCACTCAAATGGCATGTTTATGTGACTGGTCATAGTCTAGGAGGTGCATTAGCTACCCTTCTTGCACTGGAACTTTTATCAAGTCAATTGGCAAAGTGAGTTATTTCTCCTCCAGTAAGTTAAGCTGTTTGTCTATATTCCTGTTATCATAAATGTAATCAATGTAAAATTGCTTTTTATTTTATAATTGTTTAAAATTTATTATTTTTGTGGTTGGTTAACTTAGTCATGACTAGAGATAGCATCTAGTTTCTTTTCCCTTTTGCATTTTGTCATAAGTCAAGCCAGTGCCCTGTTGACTGCTCAGAGAAATTTTCCGTTTCATGTGAAGTGGTCGTGGAAATGTAGAAACCATTACACAGAAAAGAATAATAATAAAAAAAGCAGCGATTCCTAGCAAACAATGTATAATTGTTGCACCGTGTATATGTGTGCGTGTAAAAGTACAATTATTAAGCTTGCATTTCTAAAGATGATTTAATGTGTGATTTCTATATTGGTCTGCACTAGGCGTGGGGCAATATCTGTGACCATGTACAACTTTGGATCTCCTAGAGTTGGTAATAAACGGTTTGCAGAAGTTTACAATCAGGTAACAAAGAATGCGTGTACATACAGTCTTCAAGTTGTTTTTTGTTATCATGATGTTTTCTTTTGTTGCTTTTATCATATCATTTCTTTCCTATTATCTCCCTTGTTTTTGTTAAAATCATCTCTGCTTGGGATATTTGCAAAAGTTACCCCATCAAAAAGGAAGATTTTAGGTCTATGTGGTGACAGATTTTAGGTCTATGTGGTAGCTGTCACACTTGTTGTAGTGTCGAAATACTATTGAAACTTGCAAAAGGTAAATTGGTGTTTACTCTCAGCTGTGTTATAAAACCACTTTGCACGTGTATTTGTTGAATCTTGAAACTTGAATTGCAGCTTTGATTATCCTACTACTTGTCTTCTAGAATCCTACTATTTTTCTTTTCTTCACATCCATAAATTCCCTGGTAGTCTAGTGAGTTTTCAGCTCTTATTTCACATCCATAATTTCCCTGGGAGTCTAGTGAGTTTTCAGCTCTTATTTCAGCTTCTTCATGTAGCGAGGATCTGACTCATCTTGCATTTAGAGAAATGGCATATTAGTTGACCTGGTGATTTAAATTGCCGAGAAACGAACCAACCATTTAGTTTAACTTATTCCATTTATACCGCTTAGATACATTATGATGCATAAGTCTTTATTTCTTCCTCACCGCATAGCAATCATAAAGCATAAAACTGTATCTTGTTGCTTTATCAATAAGTATTTTGCTATCACTACCGTTCAAGTATCTGCTTTTGAATTCAAGTTACATAGATTTTCCTCTTATTTTACTTGATGCTCTATGCTTGTTGGTGAATGTTAGCACAACCTTTTATATTTGCATTTGCAGAAAGTCAAAGACAGCTGGAGAGTCGTAAACCACAGGGACATCATACCAACAGTTCCACGCTTGATGGGTTATTGCCATGTAGCTCAACCTGTTTATTTAACAGCAGGAGATATAAAAATTGCCTTGGTGGGTAACTCGTTCTCAATCTAATTTGGTATTCAATTATCAACATTAATGAAGCACGCTCTAGGCTTTTAAATAGTTTAACTTGACGCATCTTTGTGTGGTTCCTAATGGCCGACGAAATGGTAGTCTCTCCACTTGCTGGTTTTGAATTCTACGAGTTTCTTTGCTTTGCTTTACTTTGCTACAAAGAATTTTTGGAGCTTGGATGGGGCTCGAAAGATTTAACTCCTTCCTCTGAAAATCTTAACCTTCTTTCCGGAGGAATTTCTATCTGAAAATTGCACATGTTCACTTAAAAGTGATATTCCCAGTTAGGCTTTTCAAAACAGTTAGGGGTTCACCACCTTCGTATGTCTTTCTGAGCAAGAAAGTTTGTGTTTTGATGGGAATGGGATTTTGAATTAATCAATGACTTCAGTACTTGACTGTAAAAAAGATGGAGAAATTGGGTTCCTATGTTATATAAGGTTATATAGGAAATCAAAATGGTAGTTAACTGGTGCGGTTAAGAAGTGTCCTGTTCGCATGATATATACGCTGGCCTGTTTCACTTTTGACTGTGAAGTTGCGTAGCATAGTGTTTGAGTATTGGTTGTTTGTTTATTCTCATCTTTGAATCTTGGTAACGCCATTTAGTAATTTCTTACCATTTAGTAATTTCTTAGTGTTGATTTAACAGCCAGGAAACAAATGACTACTTCAGTTAATGTTTCTTTTAACTATAATATATATCTAATAAATGCATCCCATGCTATCCAGGAAAATTTGGAGCTTTTGGGAGATGGTTACCATGGTGATGTGATTGGGGAATCCACACCCGATGTACTCGTCAGCGAATTTGTATGAATCTTGTCCTTCGGTCCTTATCATAAAGTTTTGAGTTCTTATTGGACCTTTGAATATTTTAGTTCGTCTTATTTTCATCTTCCACAATCTTAAAAGCAAGAAGCGTCTCATTATTTAGTTGTTTTCGTCTCATTAATAAGTAGTCCCTTTTTGTTTTACACAGATGAAGGGTGAGAGGGAACTTATTGAGAAAATATTACAAACTGAAATCAACATATTCCGTGCAATCAGAGATGGGAGTGCACTTATGCAGCACATGGAGGATTTCTATTACATCACATTGCTAGAGGTAAAATAACTCGAGAGATTATCGATTTAATCCCCCTTTTTTTTTTTTTTTTTTAATGCGGCTTCAAATCTCATGCTTGCTGAGTGTCAGTGGAAGAGATGAAGCAGTAATGCAGAAATAAATCTGTATATTACATGTTCTATTTTGTTATTTATTATTAACTTGATTAGGTTCTGATCCATTTTTCTCTTAAACCAGAATGTGAGATCGAATTATTTGAGTGCTAGAAGATCGAACCCGACTGATCAAGATAGCTTTACAATCGGCCGAGTTTAGCAACTTATGAACATAAGAAGCTCGCATACACATTCTTTGGGATATTCGTCAATATAAATGTTGCCTACAGTAGACTGTAAGACCTGTAGGTAGGCATTCTTATAGTGTTCTACAGTACTACATTTCTCTCCACATTATTCTGTGAATAAGGCTCTTTGTTAGGATGGGAAAGCAACAAAAGCAGCCCTTTGTAATTATAACATTGGTTAATGTTATAACCATAATCGTAAAAATTAACTTTACATGTGAAATGATATCTAGTATAGTGCATGTGTGTTTTTTTTTTGGATTACTCTCACTTTAATATCATTTTCACTCTCTCCTTAATTTTAAAAACTTGCCGCTTGAATTTTGAATTAGTCTATCCTAATCCCCTTGTCAGAATTTCCATTAAAAGACAGACGAAAGAACAGTTTAAGTGTGGTTATGTGTTTTTTCTTTTTCTTTCATTTATTTTTTAGGTTTGTTTTCAATTAAGGGATTAAGGGAGACTTCCCAATTTTTTTGAGTCAGTTTTTTGAAGCTCATTTATGAGTAGGTCCTATCCTTGGCATGCTCGTGCATTTATCGTATTCTTAACATGTGCCCTTATGGTGCCCTCGTATTACACATCGTTATAACAGTCTTTGGGGTAGGCTAGTGTGTGGCTTGCGTCGTCGGTGACAATAACAACAACAACAGCGATGAGAGCAACAACCAGAAAAATACATACTGCCCTGGAAGAACTTTTTATATGGCTGTGTTTGCAGAGAGAGAAGGACATGGGAAACAGATATATATATATATATATATATATATATATATAAAGGTGGTTTTATTCAGGATTGGCGAAAGTCAAGCGATTTTCTCTCTTTTCCATGATATGCGGATGAAGGGGTATTTTAAATTTGAGAAGTACATTGACTACTTTGAAAAAAAAAAAAAAGAGAGAGAGGAAAACCAGTTGATATAAGATCCAAATATGAGGCAGGGGCAAAGTCACACTCACATAACCTCTTCTGGCTTATAAATGGCAAAGGTAAATAACTATTGCAAATAACATGCTTGACTAAAGTTCAGCAAGAAAAAAAAAAAAAAAACCCGTCTCAAAGAAAGAAACAAAAAAGGATTAAAAAAACATTGAATAAAAGAAGGTGAATCAATGGATGACAATCCATTAAGTTCCTCCTTTACACCACTTTATGGGAGGGAGAAAGAAGGATTAAGCCCTAAAACACACAGAAATACAACTCCGAAAAAAAAAAAAAAAAAACCACTAAAATGTCATATAGTTTTTTGTGGCTGTCGTCCCTTGGGATAATGTAGACAACAAAAATAACAGAAAAAAATCCCAAATGCAACGAATTAGTTCACCTAAAACCTAACATGGAAAAGCTTACAAGTTACAAACAGTTGGCTATATATTATGCATTGTAGTTGGTCTCTATTTAGTTTAGTTGAACTTTAGGTAGACAAACAATAGGAAAACAAAACCAGACATGCAAGGAAAACAGTTTCACAACCCAAAAAAAAAAAAAAAAACTAGGCAGATAAAACAAGCTATAACTTTAACTCATACAATCTCAACTCAGTTAAGCTACTCTGATAACTTACGTGAGCAAGTTGGTTTTGGGTATTTTCTTTCCTTGGCAGCTGGCATCCTGACAATCACTTGAAAAGAAATCAAGCCAAAGTTCACATTCTTCTCCCTTAATCAAATCTCACATCTCTTCCTTTGCATTTATACGGGAAAAAAAAATAGTAATAACAAAAATAACAAAAGTCTAAGCTACGAAAATCTCTTCTGTCCTAATAAATTCTTCAAAAAAGCTTGACGTCCAGGAAATGGGTTGTAAACCTCCCCCATTTCAACCTCCTTTCGAAGTCCAACCTCATTCCCACTATCAACACTTTCTTTTCCCAAACTACCCCTACCCTTCTCCACAATCCCCAACTTCTCCTCCCTTCTCTCTTTCCTCATCCTCAACTTCACTCTCTCTCTCCTCTCACTCCTCCTCCCACTCCCACTCCCACCACCTTCTCTCTCATCCTCAACTTTGCCTCCCCTTTTACCTCCTCCTTTCCCTCCACTTTTCCCTCCATCCACCCTCGGAATCCGCCCACTCTTGGAAGTCCCCAAGAGCTCAAAGTCAACCCTGCTCCAGCCAAGCTTATCCTCATTGTCCCACCCAAATCTCTGGCTTATCTCCAACAAATCCGCAACCCCAGAAGAAGAAGAGGAGGTTCTGTTTCCGTCGAGGGCGTTCTGGGCAAATTCCCATTCGAGTCGGTCTTGGTAAAGTGGGTCTTGGAGAACCTGGTCGGCGAGCTTTGCCCAGTCCTCGAAGTGGCGAGCTCTGAGGGTCTTGGAGACCCATTTGAGGTAGCTGGAAGGGAGGGTCCCCAGCATCTTCCCCTTGTGTTTTCCGAAGTCTATGACTCTGTCTCTTGCCGGGACTGTGTGTTTGTTGTCGGAAGAGCATTTGAGACTGGTTCTGTGGTGGTTTGGAATGGGAGTTTGGAAATGGTAATGGGAGTGGAGGAGAGCAATGTTGTTGTTCATTGAGGAGCACAACAAGAGCCTAAATGAGTGTGGACATGTAGATGGAGGACGGAAAAGAATCGGTATGTTATTTTTTTTCATAAAGGAATTTTTAACTTTATGTTAAAAATTATAAGTGGTTGGATTGCGGCTCATCTCCAACCTCCATCTCTTTATATATTTTATATATATATATATATATATATATTGTTTTGTTGTTTAATTCAAAAACACTTTTTATTATTCATATTTTTTAAATATTTACGATAAATTTAAAATTTAAAAAGTCATAACTTTCTTATTTTAAAACGAAATAAGGTGACGATTTGATTTCTGTTTTTTTAATTTTAGTCGAAAAGACCCTAAATTTTTTACATGTTGACAATCTAGTTCTTTCTATTCAATTCAGTTAAGTTTCTCACGGAAGAGATCACATATGCTCATTTAACCATCAAAAGATGAAAATACCATTGTTAAAAACAATACCTAAGAAGAAAGAAAGAAAAGGGAGAGAGAGAGAGCAAAGAGCTCAAACCTTGGTCCCCTCCCTCACCGAACTCAAACCCAGCATCGCCTCCCTCCCTCACCAAAATTTGTCATTGAATTCATACTTAGGCTACATGAATGGAGGCATACCTCATACCCTCACCCCCCACCCCCCCTCCACTGAACTTAAACTCAAGCCGCGTGAGAAGAGGTAGATCTCAATTGGGCGACATAGAAGTGCAATGATCTGAGAGACGAGCTAATTGGAGGAGCTAGACATAAGCAAGAACCAGCTGGGCTTCAGGCTGATGTGCGACGTGATGCTCAGGCGGCGACCTTGCCAGAGTGAGTCGGAGTGGTGACGAGTGGGTTTTTCAATGTTAGTCTCCTCTCTCTCTCATACTCTAAGGATTTTTTTTTTGTTAAATTAAATTTATTATTATATTACTAAAATACCTTCTCATATTAGATTACATATCTTGCACATGCCTCATTTTGTTAAAAACTTAATAGAATCGGACGAAAAGAACTAAGATTGTCAACGTTTAGAGTGTTTAGGGTCTTTTCGACTGAAATTAAAGAACATGAATCGAATCGTCATCTTTTAAAGAGTTTAGGGATCATTTTAGCTAATTACTATTTATTTTTATTTTTATTTCTAAGTTAGTTCATTTGATTTTCATCTTAAAACAAAATGAGAACTAAAACATCGCAAATATAATAGTTTAGAGACTAATCGAGCAATTTATATAAATCCGTCAAGAAAGCTAATAGATTCCATTAAAAAAAGACCTATTGTACTCATTTTAAAAGTTGAAGAGTCATTTAAGCTAAAAAACAAAAATAATAGGGGATCAAAAATCACAAATAGAGACCAAGCGAGCAATTAACTTAATATTTAAAAATAAAAAGTTTTACTAAAGGCCTTCTCATTTTGCATTAAAACGTCAATTTAATCATTTTACTAATTTTTCAATGGTGTGATATATGAGTACAAATATAATTATGTGTTATCTGTTCTAAATTTTTACGATGAATACACATAACTCATACCTTTAAAATTTAAAAAGTTCACACCAATGCTATCGTAAATTCGTTAAAATAAGGGTCCGTTTGGGGTCATTTTTGAAAAAGTGTGTTCTAAATTTTTTTTTTATCACTTTACTCTAATTTTATTATTTACTTTTCCAAATATTTTAAAAAACCTCAAACTTTAAATTGACCGTGGTCATTTTAACAGCTCAACCATGATCATGTTGATGATTGGTCATGACTCTCCAAGTGTAAACAATCAAACACTCGTGTGCCGTTGTACTGGAGAAATAATATTATAGGTCAGGTTGTTATCTTTAGTTTCAATATCAATAGGTCAAAGCTGTTTGATCGGAACACTAATAATCAGAACACTAATTGCTCGTAACACTAAGGCTATGTTTGGTTAGAAGGATAGAGAGCATAGGAAAGATAAGGAATATGAATGATGAAGATTATTATAAGAATCCTTTATGTTGTTTGGTTAGAGAGAGAGAAAGTTAAAATGATTGATGATAGTTAATTATTTAATTATTATATAACCTATTGATATAATTTTTTAATAATTATTTTTTAAGGTAAAATAGACTTTAACATAAAAAGTGATAGATTTATTGAATCCTTCCACTAATGGAAGGATTCAATTTTGTGGATTTGGAGGGAGACTCTCTCCCCCCACCTCTCCTCTCCCTCCCCTATTCCTTCCAACTAAACAAAGGATGATGTCTCTTCCTCCATACTCTCCCTCCAACCAAACATACCGTAAATGTTGCCTAGTTAAGAAAGGAGATTAAGAGAGATTTTGTCATTATTCCAAGACATTTAATATCCATAGTTAAATTAAATTACTTTATTAAGCATTTACAAAAATAAACTAAAATAGAAATCAAACAAAAGAATTTATACTGTTTAGGAAAATTACCTACATCTACGGGAGAATGAGAATAAATTCACTAATATCTTCAAAATTACACACTAATCAAACTCTCTCAGCCTCTCTCGACCTAAAATCCCTTACACCATTGCCTATCTCTATTCACACTTTCTCTCATTACCCTAAAATAAAAGACCTATTTATGAGAAAAACATTTGAATGACATAAATTTAAAGACCGATGCACTAACGTGATATAAAAAATTAATACTAGATCAATATGACACAAAATTAAAATAAAATAAACTTAAGTTTATGCCATGTTGATTAATAAAGAAAATTGTGTCATATTAATCAATAGATGAAAAAAATGTGATTATTTAGGTAATTTTCCCACTATATTATTTTAAGGACTGCTAATGGTCCACAACTTTAACCCGAGCCCAAACTCAAAATTTAAATTAACCCATAATTTGAGCCAAAATTCAAAACATGTAACATATATTCAGTTGGGGTCTAAAAAGTTAAGATGTTTGTCAATAGAATAATACAATGTATTTCACAATTTAACGAAATATTTTCCATCTATATGGTAAATGTTAAAAGATGGAACAATATAATTCTATATATATACATTATATTTCATGTTATTTGTTTTTTAGAATAAATAAAGAATTTAATGTATATCTCACTGAAATAAAAGACTGATTCCGCCACGATAACTATTCATTGATACATATTGATGAATGTCTTTTTTAATCAAGGTAACACAGAGTGGGTATCGGGGACTACCTTTGCTACAAGTTTCACCAATAAAAAAGTTAATGTCTTCATCATTTTCAATCTCAATAGGTGCAATTAAAACAGCTGAATCAATTAAGAACCTCATGTCCAGATCATATTGTGATTGATCAACCATTAATTTGCGGCAAAGTCTTTCCACCAACTCATGGTAAGTAATGTCATTTGAAACTGTCATTCCTTTTGCCTTTTGCCCATCAAAACTCCATCGATCCTGAGTTTTTCTCCACTGTCCATCATACGAAATGAATATTCTAACAGCAGTACTTGATGATGTGTCCTGTAATTAAGTTTAATATAAAAATAATTAAATTCGCAATATGGTAATAACTAATTTCTACCATCATCATTTTAACGGCTTGACCATGGTCATGTTAACGGTCTTTCAAGATTTTCCAAGTATAACCGATCAATCACTACAGAAGAAGTACGTTATTCTAGTCGTGCTCTTCCAGGGAAATAATACATGTAAAGTTGTTATGTCCAGTTTCAATATCAATAGGATGGTGTGATTGCGAGTGTATTCTAATCATAATTTCATAATTTCTATCATAATCATAATTTCATAATTTCTATCATAAATAGTGTAGAATTTATCTCCATCCCGATATATATATATATATATATATTTATATATTCAGCTTTTCTCATTTATTTTATATTCACAGCTCCAACTCTAATTTAAAAACTCAAATTTTAAAAGTTCATAATTTTGTTATTCGAAATCCAAATGAGATAACTTTTTTTTTTTTTTTAAATTTATAAATTGTATATAATTTTGAGACAAACGAATCAAGATCCATATTGATATTTTTTTCCGAACTTGTTTTAAGTTTTTATATTTTTTAACTTAATCGACCCAACCCACAATCCCAAAACTCGACTAAATCCAATTTAAATAACTCCAATTCTCCTACTTAAACAGACCAAAACACCCTATGAATTTTATAATAATTCTCACATTCTCATCTGATAAACACTTCCACGTTGACCCATGATTTTGAATTAGTCCTACTTATCAGTTATCCCCTTTGTTCTAATTTTCATTAAAAATAGATGTAAAAGAGGGAGTTAATTAGTGAGGTCACGGGTCTTTTTTCATTTGCTTTTATTGAAAATTCTAACAAAAGTAATTAAGTGAGACAAATTCAAAACTCAATAATAAATGAGAATTTTTAAAGTTTAAGGGGATAAAATGAGAATAACCTTAAAATTTATGGAGTATAGATGAGATTAACCTAAATAGTACATATATATCCAAAGTGATTTAGTAGTAGATTCTAAAAGGGACATGAATGTATCAAAGGGATTTCAATTTCTCTTTCCGAAGGCAACAAAAAAAAAAAAAAAAAATTATTCTCATATATATCCATGAATTTTAAGGTCATTTACATTTTGTCCCCTATATTTTAAGTCCATTCCTACTTTGCTACATAAACTTTACATTAACCCCACTTCATCCATTTTTCAAAATTTCAGTTAAAAACAAATGGAACAAAATGAGTTAGTGTAGTTATGTAGTCTTTTTTCGTTTGTTTTTAGTAGAAATCTTAACATAATTGGCTTAGTAAGACTAATTCCTTATTTTTTCCATCTGCTTTTAACTAAAATTATGATGCAATAGGTAAAGTGTAGTTAAATTCAAAGTTTAAAGAACAAAATGAGTTCTTAAAATTTAGCAGGCAAATTGGAAGTAACCCTCAATTTCATGCAGCATAGATGGGGAAAAAAAAAAAAAAAAAAAGAGGACAATAAGGAGAGAAAGATGAAGGAAAGAGAGGGGTGCTTCTTGCAGAGAAGAGACGATGGAGAGGAGGATTGAGAAAATGAGATATGGGCAAAAAACTCTAGTTATTGTGAAGTAATAGCATCATCAAATTTTCACCTAATGGCCCAAAAAAAACAAAAAAAAACAAAAAAAAAAAACAAAAAAACAGAGTCCCAACCCGTAGAATTTCCCTCATGTTTTTAGTGGAGTTAATTTTTTCACCACCTGGTAGGTGTGTTGTCTAAAACAAACACCTCACCAAAAAGTATTTAAACAAGCATATACTTAATGCAATGTAGACAACAAATTAAAATTAGAACATACCTGAACCTCACTCGAAAATATTTCGAGTGAGCTAGAGGGCATGTCAAGTTCAACAAGATTGTGTTGATTAATCTTTAATGGCAAGGACTTCTGAGGGTAGTCATAACAATTGTGACATCTAAAGAAAATAAGGAAGAAATTAACAATACTGGGTGAGAAATGTTATATATAACTACTCTGATCTACTATACTTTAACCCTAGTTATAATTTGTCAAATTTTAGTTTGGAAATGTAACAACATATATGAGAATAAGATATACTAATTTTAATCTCAACTTTTCAATACCAAGTTATTTAAAAATGTTGATATGTCAGTTAAAATAAAAATATTGCATATACTAGTGAAAGGATAATAACTCAATATCAGTGAATTGGTATCAAAAGATAAACACATAGAAAGTTTGTTTTGACAATTGAAATTAAACAATATGATATTAAACATTATTCCGATAATATTCTGAACTTTAAGCTAACTCAAATTTAAAGAGACCTTCCGAAAACTGGACGTCTCACAGGTAGCTCTTTGTAGTCAAAATTAGACATGTCAAAGAATCTTCCTTCAGACCCAATCCCCTGATAATCATTACCAAAAAAAAAAAAAAAAAAAGAAAAGACAAATCACATTAGGATTATATGTCGGAGAGAGGTCGAAATTTAATTGTTAAATTAATTGTTTATAGGAAATGTACGTTTACTGGGTATAGAGGGGACTGTCGAACAATCTCCCACGCCATTCTTCTTAACAAATCATGCATATAAATCTCACCGTCATCCTTTATGCTTATAAGAGACTTGCCGATGAGTTCATCAATTACTAATCTTGGATAAAAACCATTCTTCTCCAGTTTTCTTTCTACGAAATCTCGACCCCTTCCTTCAAAAAAACAAGCTATCTGAAGGAAAATGTCTCTCTCCGTATCACATAGTTCATCGTAAGACACTCTCAAGACTTGATAAATATCGTTGGAAGGACTCATTATCAGTTCGTCCAGTGCACTTTCCCATTCGTTCGCGCATCGGTCGTTGAGGAAGGAACCAAACACTTTGAGAGCCAAAGGAATTCCATTAGTATAATGAACCACTGATTGCGACAGCTGATCATAATCTGAAATTACAGGCCTCCCTCGAAAGGCATTCAAACGAAAGAGTTCAAGCGCTTCATCACAATTCAAGCCACTGACCTCGTATATCATATCAACAGCACAAAATCGAAGCTGTAGTACGTCTCTTGTTGTTATAATAACTCTACTTCCTGATCCTAACCAGTTACCATGTCTGACTAAATGCTCTATCGGCTCTGGCCAATCAGCATTGTCTAGGACAATGAGCACCTTCTTCCGGCTGATTCTATGCCAATCGAATTTGTTGACCATTTTAATATTTCCATCTCCCATTAATTTTGAAATAAGTTTGCGTTCTAAGTAAGCCGGTCCATGTTGATTTGATTTTTCTTTGACATTTTTAACAAAGCAACAACCTTCGAATTGAGTTGAGAATCTGTTGAAAACGACACGAGCAAGTGTGGTCTTACCTATACCACCCATTCCCCAGATGCCTAATACACGAACTTCTGGTGAGCCAAAGCATAACAGTGTTTCAAATTTCTTAAGCTGTCTGTTTATTCCCACCAGACCCTCAGAGTCTGCAATAGTACATGATGAGGTATGACTTGACGTATTCTCAAATCCAAATTTTGGAAGCTGTCTGCTCATTCCCACCAGATCATCAGAGTCTGCAATAGTACATGATGAGGTATGACTTGACGTATTCCCAAATCCAAATATTGGAAGCTGTCTGCTCACTCCTACCAGACCCTCAGAGTTAGTACATGATGAGGTATGACTTAACGTATTCCCAAATCCAAATTTTGGAAGCTGTCTGACCAGACCCTCAGAATTAGTACATGATGAGGTATGATTTGGCGTATTCCCAAATCCAAATTTTGGAAGTTGTCTGCTCACTCCCACCAGACCATCAGAGTCTGCAATAGTACATGATGAGGTATGACTTGACGTATACCCAAATCCAAATTTTGGAAGCTGTCTGCTCATTCCCACCAGACCCTTAGAGTCTGTAATAGTACATGATGAGGTATGACTTGACGTACTCTCAAATCCAAATTTTGGAAGCTGTCTGCTCATTCCCATTAGACCCTCAAAGTCTGCAGTAGTACGTGGTCTTACAATACTTATAACATATTGAACAATCTCCTCAACTAATTTTGACTCATACCTAGCATATATTGAAGATAATTAATCAGTAGTTAAGGAATAAGATCTCAAAGAAATTAGTAAACGAAGAAGAAAGAGAACGAAGAACTATCTTAGAAATACTTTACGGGCTTTTTAGTAGGTAACAAAAAACTTTACTTTTGTATGGACTACAGAGGAGTTCAATAGATCATATTCTAACCAGCTATAAAACACCCACAAGAGTCTGAATATTCTATAATTTATCCAAAATTTGGTTGTATTTCAGAATCTTTCGATTCATTTAGTGGCGTTTTAAAGAATGTTTGATGAAATACCCGCTAAACTTTTCTAGGATTCTTGTTTCTTATTCAGCAGGAGCATTTTTGAAACTTAGCTTAAAAAGGATTATTCTCACTTATACTCCTCCAATTATAAAGTCATTTCTCGTTGTTGTAATTTCTGCATATGGGAAAATAGGTGTAGTGTAGTCATGTGGTCTTTATTTATATATATATATATATATATATTGAACTTATAAGGTAGAGGATTCAAATTTTACACCTTTAAATAGAGTCAAGTATGGTGTTATCACTAGACTATACTTACAACCGCTGGTATTTCTAGAATTTTTGTCAAAAATTAATAGAGAAAGATCATGTGATCACACCTAATCCTATCTATTTTTGTTTATTTTTAACACCAATTTTAGTAAAAAGGGTTATGTGCTATTGATTACTGTTTAGTGAAAAAAAAAAGAGTTTGTAAAGTTTGAAGGGCAAAATAGGAATGATATTGTAGTTTAAAGGGTCACATGTGAGACCCCCCACCCCAATTTTTAAATGAATTTACAACTTTATCCCTTATTTGTCCCTAAAATTCTTAATTATTATATTTACATACTTTACCCTAAATTTTAATTTTAAAATACTAATGTTTATGATTTGGTAACAAAATAAATCAAAATCAACCATACAATTACGTAATTTCATTATTTTTTAAACTCTAACTTTTAAAAATTAAATTCGACTTCGAATAATGCATTAGAATTTTTGCATAAATGAAGTAGAGAAAAGTGGGAATACTGACTTTAAAAAAATGAAAAAAAGAAAGAAAGAAAAAGAAAGAGAGTCAATTCGGGTGAATACGTGAATAATCCGCATATAATTTTTTTTTTAAAAATCAATCGGCATATAAGTAGGAAGTTTGTTATATACAATTTACTTAATGTGTTACATATAAATTCCTAAACATGTTTATTTAAAAATAAAATGTGCAACATCGTGTGTTGGTGACAGATGATCAATATTTTATGATTTGGTTAGCGTTCTTTTTCAATTTAATTCTATTTTAATTTTATAAGGTACCTATTTTGTTCCAACCATGCAAAAGGTTTATAACTGTAGATTTTTATCCTCCACTTTCCACACACACACAGACCCATAAAGAATTTAAAGAAAATTTTTATTTGGACTTAGTTGCACATAATAATCAAGTTTAAGGATCATGTTTGCAAAAATAAAAATGTTAAAAGAATAAAGGAAGTATCTATTTTAAGGGTAAAATTATCCTTTATGGCAATACAAAAACATCATCAACTTAAAACAAGGCAACCACTTGTAGATAGCTATTGTAGTGTTTTTCTCGTAGTTTTGTCATGTAACATGGTAATAGGATAATTCAGAATTACCTGTCCCGTGAATCCCATCCAGAAATATCACATGCCCTCATCAATGCAGCTCTCCACTCCTGCAGTTTTTCTGTTCTATCTTCAAAACGTTGTTGATGTGCAACAAAAGCATGAGCAAAACTCCCTTCTTGCCTCCGTACATGTGACGGATCTACGCCATAAAAGATAGGTACAACAACTTGTCCGTTCTCCTCTTTGCACTTGAGTATGTGCACTAGTTCTTCCAAACACCATGTAGAAGAAGCATAATTTTCTGAAAAGATGATTAGTGAAATCTTTGATTTTTGAATTGCTTTCAAGAGTGCAGAAGAAATTTCCTCTCCTTTCCCAAGAGTTTTCTCATCAATATAGACGTTGATTTGCTTATCGCATAATGCCTTATAAAGATGACTTGTAAAACTCTTACGAGTGTCTTCACCTCTGAAATTGATAAAGACATCATACTCATTAATGAAGCTGGAGGACATCGTATGGAGAGCCAAATCCATAATATCTGTTGGGGCCAATATAAGTGGAACAACACCAACAAAATAAGGAAACCGTCTTTGATAGAGAATATAGGAAAAGAAGCCAACCATAAAGTAAATATGAATGCCAATCTTAATATGTAATATTGCTTCAATATTTAATGATATATTAGATATTATTATTTTTTATTTAACAAAATTAAGCAAAAGTAAAAAGATAACACACTAACGAAAAAGCAAATAATTAAGACCATCTCCAATGCCAAATTTCATATTTAACACAAAAAGTATCAAAATAGAATATAAGTATCGTTTTCAATTTGCACTCTAATTTATAATGCTAATTCAACTCTTGTATCTCCTTTTTGTATGAATTTTAAGATTTATAACTTACAACAGTAAATTTTTGTTTTTTGATAATTTTCAAATGCCAATATTACAATTATTAAATTAAAAGAAAATCATCACATCAACCAGCAACAAAAATGCCAAAATCTTGTAAATGCTACACTTCACGCACAATTTGGAATAAAGTATGGCATATGCCTGCACTTCTTCGGGAATGAAAAAAAATTGATCTACTTTCGTTTGATATTTTGGCTTAAGTTCTTTAACTCCTCCATACTCAATTAAATGGTCCATAATTGATTATACAGACATTTACGAAAAAAAAAAAACTACCCAAATTTAAAAAAAAATGATATGTATAATATTAGAAAGTAATTTTTCTATTCAGATATTAAAATTTAGCATTTACATATTAATCGATGCTTTAGACAATTAAATGCCAAAATTCAAGATATGCTATGTGAAATTGGACATTAGGTATAGTAAAACATTGCATTGAAGATCGATTTTCTTACCTAAATGTCAAACTTCATGGCATTAATTAAAGATGCTTTAACAACTTGTACTGGAGCAATTTTTATCGTAGCTATAGATAGAAGGAAAACACAGAACGAGAAATTAGTGTGTATGTGTGTGTGTTTCTGAGAAAAACATGAGACTTTTGAGTGGATCAACAAAACAAAATGACCAAATGCTTATTTCGTACCTCTCTGAAGGAAGTTACACGTATTTGGAAGGAAGTTTCGGTGAAGAAGAAAAGAAAAACCCATATTCCCTTCATTCCCAGAAGACGATATCAGGAAGACGACCACTGAATCACCAGGTCAACCAAGCCCGAAATCACGTTGCAGGTTCTTGAGTCCTAATTCCATTGTATCAATAAAATAATAGTAAAATAATCACGCATTTTAAAAAATAATATTATTAATAAAATCGGATGATGGTCTTCATGTGTCTCCGCTGGAACCAGCTCATAATTTGTCCCCATTTTATTAAAGGATTGTGCGCCTTCTCAATTTAAAAATGTGCACTTGCACACTAACATCATCTATCACGGCTCCTTGTTGAGCAAAAAAATATATCACGGCACCTTTTTTATTTTTTATTTTTAATACTTCTTGAAAGCAAGGAAACTCACCGTCTACGTTAAAGAAAAAAAAAAGTTCACCGTCTGAAAACTATCGTGACATCCCACTATTGTAATATGTGATGAGGATTTCATAACAATTTTAAAATCATCATTGAATATAGATAATATCCTCTTTTTCATCTATATATGTGTATTGTCATTCTTTTCTTAATAGACTTATAAAATATTATCATATTAATTAATTCTTTTAATTAATAAAAAATAACAACTCACTATCATTTGGGTTATTACTCAAAATTTAATATCAAAGTTAGTATCTCTAATACAACTCATTTCATTTTATACTTAAGTATATAATGGTATTTTATTTTTATATATACTTTTGTCCCCAAAAAAAATAAGGCTTTGAATTAAAAATAAAAAAAAGATTGTAACAATTTAAACAATTTCAAAATGGCAACTTTGTGATTACTAAAATTAAAATTTGTAAGAACTGAACCCAGATATGTAATTTCAGTTTTAATATGGTCATTTGATATGGGAATTAACAAGAATGTCATATTTGATTTTACACAAAAACTTTAATTTTTTTAAATTTAAAATTTAATTTTATTCTCTATTATTTTATTTTAATTTTAAATCTATTTGATTTTTTTTTTTGGGTATCTTTGAACAGAGAGGAGGAAATGGGAAACGTAAATGAATTTCTTTAAGATGTTTTACTCAGGATATCAATGATGAAAATATCGATATCAACAATGATTTTCTCTTTTTTAAGACATGGATGAGTAGTATTTACTTTTGTTAACGATGAACTCAGGAATTTTAGTGAGTGTGACTAATAACTACAAGTTTTTATTAGTTTTCAAATCTTTAAGGGTGACTAATAACTACAATCTGTCCACTCTCTTCCTTGCACTTGAGTATGTGCACTAGTTCTTCCAAACACCATGTAGAAGAAGCATAATTTTTTGAAAAGATGATTAGTGAAATCTTTGATTTTTGGATTGCTTGCAAGAGTGTGGATGAAATTTCCTCTCCTTTCCCAAGACTTTTCTTATCAATGTAGACTTTGATTTGCTTGTCACATAATCCTTTACAAAGATGGTCAGTAAAATTCTTACGAGTGTCTGCACCTCTGAAACTAATAAAAACATCGTACTCAAAGAAATTAATGGAAATAGAGGACATCGTATGGAGAGTCAAATCCATCATATATCTGTTAGTTTACCAAAAAAAAAAAAAATCCATCATATCTGTTGGGCCAATATATGTGGAACAGCACAAACAAAATAAGGATGAGCTGAACTTGTCTTTGATAGAGATTATAGGAAAAAGAAGCCAACAATACTGTAAATGTGAATGCTAAAGCACAAGACATGTAAATGTAACATATTTAATATTGCTTCAGTATATAGTGATACTTTAGATGATATATCTTTTTTTTTTTTCAATAAATAGTATAGCAAAATTAAGTAAAAACACATCACTAACAAGTAAGCAAACAAGATCATCTCCGGTGCTAAATGTCACTTTTGATGTATAATGTTAATG
The DNA here is from genome assembly GCA_025413025.1 of Ficus hispida. Classification (NCBI taxonomy): domain Eukaryota; kingdom Viridiplantae; phylum Streptophyta; class Magnoliopsida; order Rosales; family Moraceae; genus Ficus; species Ficus hispida. The sequence continues at coordinate 11,701,822 of CM046368.1, read as the reverse complement.
TCTAATTCTATATATGTCAAATATTATATCATAATTTTATGATATAATGCTAACGTATAACGCTAATTTTATAACGCTAATGTATAATGCTATAATGTCACAGTTAAAATCATCTCCTAATTTTATTATCTATCAGTTAAACTCTAATCTATAATGCATTTTAAATATTATAACTTCTTTTTATATGAATTTTGTGCTATGTTTGTTATGATGGAAAAGAGGAAAGAAGGAAGTAATCAAGGTAGGGATTATTAGATAGAAAATGCTAGACTAACTTTGTTTGATAGGAAGGAAGAGAAATAGGAAAAGAAAAGTGGATGATGAAAAATTATACTGAGATCCACTAGTTTTAACCTCTAAAAAAGTAGGAGAAAACTTAAAATTCACCCCAATAATTACAAAAATTATTTTTTATCCTTACTTTTAAAGTAAAATAATATAGATTAGATAAATAAAACAATAGCTATACAATTTATTTTCCTCTCCTTCCAAGCAACCAAACAATATAAAGGAAAAACAAAATCTTTTTTCTCTCTCTCTTTTATTTTCTTTCATTTCTGTTTTTTCTTTCCCTCTTGTTTCATAGGCTTAAGCTTCAAAACTTAAAACAATAAACTTTCAATTTTTAAATAATTTAAAAATGCCATTATTACAATTATTATATTAAAAAAATGATCAACACATTAACCAGCAACAAAATGTCAAAATCTTGCAAATGCTATACTTAATACCAAAGTTGGAACAAAGTACTGCATACGCTAAATTCAACATATAAAATGATGTTCTTATCTCGGAATAATTGTTAATATTTGGCATTTACACATTTAATTGACACTGCATTCTAGATGCTCTAGACATTCAAATTCCAAAATTTGAGATATGCTATACTTGGTGCTAAATTTAGCACTAGATATAATATATATAGTTAAATTTAACATTAGGTATAGTAAAACATTACATTGAAAAACGATTTTCTTACCTAAACGTCAAACTTCATTGCGTTGAAGATGCTTTAACAACTTGAAGAGGAAGCAGCGACTCTACTTGGAAAGCCCATATTTCCGTCGGTTTTCTCTCTCTCTCTCTCGCTCTGATTCCAAAACCAAAAATCTGATCTTGAAACTGGCCAAGATCTCTGGAACTAGTACTAAGAAATTCTATAGGACTCCACGACCTTAATTAACTGTAGTGAAGCAAGTTCCTTGTAATTTTTAAGGAAAGTTTCGCAGAAGAAAAGAAAACACACATCACTTCCGAAAATGATCCCTGAAAGACTTCATACTGATGCACCAAGTCAACCACACGCGTGAATTGATGATGATGATATAATAATAATAATAATAATAATAATGATGATGATGATGATAATGATGATAACGATGATACTAACACTGATAATGATAATAATAAATATGCACGCTTCTCTAACCTTATCAATAAAGAGAGTTGCTTTTGAGCTAGTGGTGAAAAATTTGTTCATGTATTTTGTCTCTTCTACTTTCTTTTCTTTTCTTTGAGTTTGGTGAAATAGATTGTCCCTTTGTGCTTTTTCTTTCCTGATTATTTTGTTACCACTTTGATATATATATATATATATATATTTTCCCTTTCAACCCTAAATTTATATATATTTACATTCTGGTTCCTTTAAATTCATTTTTTTTCTTTTAATTTGTTTCAATTAAAACGTTATATGTTTAAAAAGTGTCCCAACAGAAAATTTTCTCCTTACAGTTTTATAAAATCCTTTTTTTTTTTGGATGATTTTTCTTTCTCATTCCCTATTAAAAAGTCCCCCCCCCCCCCCCCCCCCAAAAAAAAAAATGCCCCTACAAAATATATTTCAATATTCAAAATGACTTTTCTTTTGAATTTTTACCATTCCACATAAATTTTCTCAAAGATATTCTTATTTAAATATTTTCTTTTTCTTATATTCCTTTATTTTTTAAGTGTGTTTCTTTGAAATGCCATTTCTTTTTAATTTGCCATTGCAAAATAAATTTTCTCAAGTATATCCTTATTTTAAGGACTTTCCCTACCATCTAAATTACTATTTTTTAGAATGTGGTACTCACGAATTCTACCTTTTTCTTTCCTGATTACCTTACCAAATTTCCCCCCCCCCCCCCCCCCCCCCCCCAAAAATCATCCTACTTAAATATATTCTATTGTATGGTTTTAAAATGTATTGTACTGAAATACTTTTTCTTTATAATATATTTCAGTTAATATATTATAAATGAGAGTTCCTTCTTATTCTTTGTTTACTACGTTCAACTCTTTTGCCCTTTTAGTTGCTCTCATTTCTTACCTTTTTTTTTTAAACTACTTTTTCTTACTTTTTAATCTTCGCTTTTCCTCCTGAAATTTATTTGAATTTGTATTATTAGAATACATTATTTTTTCCCTATATTCCGTCTAAAGCAGAGTTCCCGTATTACATTATATTGATTTGTTTCTACAATTAATTACATAATACGTACTTTGTACGTGCAGAATAAACAAACAAATTAAAGCAAAGCAAAGTAAAAAAAGAAAAAGAAAAAAAAAGCCGCATGGCAAATATAAGAGCCATCACCTAGCGACCCTTGAAACGTTGATAAAAAAAACATATTCGCTCTTTTAAATGTAGATATAAATCTCTCTCTCTTATATTTGACATTGTGGGTTTTTTTTTACTTTTATTTTTACTTTTACTTTTCTTTGCTTTATTAAAACTTCTTAAAAAATGTAATTTACTCACATATCTTTTCTGTCTGCATCCCCTAAAACTTTATATTCTTAAATCCCTATCATTGAAATGCTTTTTCTTTCTAATTTGTTTAATAATTGGCCGAGGTTGCAACTCAAGAACATATGAAGCTTACGTTCACATTCTTTGGGATATGAATGTTGTCTACAGCTGACTGTATAACCTTTAGGAATTATCGTTTCAATTTATTTTATTTAATTTTTTTAAGCACGGGAATTGTATTCTGGTGCAGCACAATCATATTTTTTTGCAATTTCACCGTGAATGAGCCTACTTGTTAGAATGGGAAAGCAGCAATTGCAGCCATTTATAATAATAATAAAAAAAACCTTTGTTAAAACCATAATCTAATTATTCTCATGTGCGTGGAAGAAAACTATTGTTATTTTATGGGATATTATAGTAACAATATAGTACTCCCTTGTGTTTCTTTTTTTTTTTTTTTCTCTTTGCTTTATTTTTTTTTATTTCTTTTTAAAATAAATTATTTATTTAGTCACTAAACTTTTAATTTTATTTTTATACAACTTTGATTCCTAATATTTTTTTCATGATTAAAAGTCCCTAAACTATAAAAATATTATTACAATAATCTTTTTATTTATTTTTTAAACGGAATACATTAATAAATTAATCAAAAAACAAGACTAACTAACGTATTCATATTCCATCAAAAAAATCGATAAAAAAAACTACTGTAATAATATTTTTAATATTTTATTATTATTATAATTATAAAAAAACAAAAAATACATCTATATTATTAAAATATTATTATAATAATTATTTTCATTTAATTTTTTCAAAAACTGTAGACGTCCAGGAAATAGATCGTAAACCACCCCCATTTCGATCTCCTTTCGAAGTCCAATCTCATTCCCACTATCAACATTTTCTTTTCCCAAACTACCCCTACCCTTCTCCACAATCCCCAACTTCTCCTCCCTTCACTCTTTCCTCATCCTCAACTTCACTCTCTCTCTCCTCTCCCTCCTCCTCCCACTCCCACTCCCACCACCTTCTCTCTCATCCTCAACTTCGCCTTCCCTTTTACCTCCTCCTTTCCCTCCACTTTTCCCTCCATCCACCCTCGGAATCCGCCCACTCTTGGAAGTCCCCAAGAGCTCAAAGTCAACCCTGCTCCAGCGAAGCTTATCCTCATTGTCCCACCCAAATCTCTGGCTTATCTCCAACAAATCCGCAACCCCAGAAGAAGAGGAGGAGGTTCTGTTTCCGTCGAGGGCGTTCTGGGCAAATTCCCATTCGAGTCGGTCTTGGTAAAGTGGGTCTTGGAGAACCTGGTCGGCGAGCTTTGCCCAGTCCTCGAAGTGGCGAGCTCTGAGGGTCTTGGAGACCCATTTGAGGTAGCTGGAAGGGAGTGTCCCCAGCATCTTCCCCTTGTGTTTTCCGAAGTCTATGACTCTGTCTCTTGCCGGGACTGTGTGTTTGTTGTCGGAAGAGCATTTGAGACTGGTTCTGTGGTGGTTTGGAATGGGAGTTTGGAAATGGTAATGGGAGTGGAGGAGAGCAATGTTGTTGTTCATTGAGGAGCACAACAAGAGCCTAAATGAGTGTGGACATGTAGATGGAGGACGGAAAAGAATCGGTATGTTATTTTTTTTCATAACATGTCATAGATTTTTGTGGCTGTCGTCCATTGGGATAATGTAGACAACAAAAATAACAGAAAAAAAAAAAAATCCCAAATGCAACGAATTAGTTCACCTAAAACCTAACATGGAAAAGCTTACAAGTTACAAACAGTTGGCTATATATTATGCATTGTAGTTGGTCTCTATTTAGTTTAGTTGAACTTTAGGTAGACAAACAATAGGAAAACAAAACCAGACATGCAAGGAAAACAGTTTCACAACCCAAAAAAAAAAAAAAAAAAACTAGGCAGATTAAACAAGCTATAACTTTAACTCATACAATCTCAAATCAATCACTTGAAAAGAAATCAAGCCAAAGTTCACATTTTTCTCCCTTAATCAAATCTCACATCTCTTCCTTTGCATTTATACGGGAAAAAAAATAGTAATAACAAAAATAACAAAAGTCTAAGCTACGAAAATCTCTTCTGTCCTAATAAATTCTTCAAAAAAGCTTGACGTCCAGGAAATGGGTTGTAAACCTCCCCCATTTCAACCTCCTTTCGAAGTCCAACCTCATTCCCACTATCAACACTTTCTTTTCCCAAACTACCCCTACCCTTCTCCACAATCCCCAACTTCTCCTCCCTTCTCTCTTTCCTCATCCTCAACTTCACTCTCTCTCTCCTCTCACTCCTCCTCCCACTCCCACTCCCACTCCCACTCCCACCACCTTCTCTCTCATCCTCAACTTTGCCTCCCCTTTTACCTCCTCCTTTCCCTCCACTTTTCCCTCCATCCACCCTCGGAATCCGCCCACTCTTGGAAGTCCCCAAGAGCTCAAAGTCAACCCTGCTCCAGCCAAGCTTATCCTCATTGTCCCACCCAAATCTCTGGCTTATCTCCAACAAATCCGCAACCCCAGAAGAAGAGGAGGAGGTTCTGTTTCCGTCGAGGGCGTTCTGGGCAAATTCCCATTCGAGTCGGTCTTGGTAAAGTGGGTCTTGGAGAACCTGGTCGGCGAGCTTTGCCCAGTCCTCGAAGTGGCGAGCTCTGAGGGTCTTGGAGACCCATTTGAGGTAGCTGGAAGGGAGGGTCCCCAGCATCTTCCCCTTGTGTTTCCGAAGTCTATGACTCTGTCTCTTGCCGGGACTGTGTGTTTGTTGTCGGAAGAGCATTTGAGACTGGTTCTGTGGTTACGGAATTTTCACGGTAGGACGGGTGAGAACCATTTTTTATGATAAATTGTGTTAAGATTTTTAAGTTTCAATAGTAATTTTTATTGACTTTTTCATAAAAAATAAAAATTTTTTTTAAAAAAAGATAAAAATTAAGCTAAAAAATTTAAATTTAAACTTGTACCCCAAACTAATCTATAATTTATAAGCATTCATCATATAACACATCATTATTATTATTCTTAACGGTGGGAGTATTCGAACTGTTTATTTATTTATTTATTTTTGAAATCAAAATATTTTTAGATTATATCTGTAACAATAACGTGTAATTATATCTAATTATAAATTATATTGTTAAAAAATTAATAAAATGGTTAAATTAACAGTATAATGCAAAATGGGACGGCCTCATTGTTCGGTTGGTGGCAAATTTGATCCTATTGTTTTTATCTTTTTGATTGAAATGAACCTTAACTTTTGAAAAGAGCACAAAAGATGATTTTTTAACAGGATCTTTTAAAGGATTTGCTAAATTATTTTATTAGTCTCTAAACTATTATGTTCGCTATTATGTTTGTGAGGTTTCGATCTTCATTCTTAAATTAAAAAAAAAAAAAAGAAACTAAATCCTTAATTTTCATGGAATTTACTAAACTAACTTTAAGAAAAATAAAACAAAATAAAAAAAACACTTAAAAACCCACCCTTTTTCTTAAGATACCAGTTTCAATGAATCCACCATTTTCCTTATTTCAACATAAAAATCTCGGGTAGATCTTAAAAATACCATAATACAAATGTTTATTTATATTTTTCAATGTTGTTTAGTTATTTTTTTTTTTGAAAAAATAAGGAAGTTAATGTACATCCCCATTGAAATAAAAGACTAGTTATGTCATGACCATTATTTACAGATAAATGGTGGTCAATATCTTTTTTAATCCAGGTAACACATAATGGGTATCGGGGACTACCTTTACTAGAAGTTTCACATATAAAAACCTCAACATCTTCATCATTTTGGATCTCTACAGGTGCTGTTGGAACAGCTAAATCAACCAAGTACCTCATGTCCAGATTATATTGTGACTGATCAACCATTAAACTACGGCTAATTTTTTCCACCAATTCATGGTAAGTAATGTCCTTTGAGACTGACAAACCTTTTGCCTTTTGCCCATCAAAACTCCAGCAACCCCGATTTCTCTTCCACTGCCCTTCATATGAAATGTATATTCTAATCACAGCACTGGATGACGTATCCTGTAATAAAATTTAACATTAAAATTAATAAATTTGTATTATATAAGAACCAATTAAACTTGACCATGGTCATTTTAATGGCTCGACCATCACGTGAATGATTCGTAAATATTCTCCAAGTCTAAACAATCAAATATATAAAAGTATGTGGCTTTAATCGTGTGCATTTGTACCAGAGAAGAAATAATATTATAGGTCAAGTTATAATGTCTAATTTCAATATCAATAGGGCTTAGTACATGCATAATCTAACAATAAATATACACCTGATTGGTGTATTCTTCCACAAGGTGTAGATTTCAACCATTTTTTGGCTTTACAAACTAGATGTTTGTAGATGGGATAATTTTAAGGAAAAGCGCTTGCATGACATAAATTTAAAAACTATTGCATCAACGTGACATAAAAATTTGATATCAAAACTATTATGATACAAAAATAAAATTGAAATTTATATTGTGTTAGTTAAGAGAGAGAATTTGTATCGTATTGATTAATGAATGAAGAAAAAGATGGCTATATAATGGGGAAGGCCTTAATCTCCACCCATAAGTAATGAATGAATTATAGTTATTTGATGAAAAAGAAGTGGATGATGATGCACTGCTCGATAAAAACAAGGGTGGACACTGCTACATATTCTCAATCCTCTGCTTTCTTCTTCCTCTTTTTCTCTAGGAGGGAGAGAATAACTTCTCCCTCTTTCACCGTCTTTTTTGCTACCTTTTATTTTTATTATTTATTATTTATTTTTACTCTCTCAGGGAAACAGCCCTAGTTTAACTTGAACCATTTCAACTTAAAGCCACTGCTCAGAAGAGTTTTTAAATGGGAAAATGACAAAAGGAAAATGCCATGCAATCCGTTCCTACTCAAAACCTACTCGCCTTAACTTGACAAATGTCCACGGCACTGTTTTTTTTTTCCCCCCAAAAAACAAGTTGAAGAAAAGTGTTTTTAGCCTAAGAGATTTTGACACGTTTGTATGAAGTTCAAACCCCCTCAGGACACATATTAATGTTCATGACCCAATATCTTACAACTTAGGATTCTTTTGTATGATTATTTCCATGTCTATTATAGAGAAATTAAACAATATGATCTCATTTGTGCTCATGGATTTTATTTTCAATCCCCCTCCAGGTTTCCCGAACTTTAAGAACTTCTACTTTATCTACGGATCTTGAATTAGTCTTAATCTTGCATGAATGTTATTTTTGTGATTTATTGACAATTAATGATTTTTAAGCGAAAATATTTATAAAAGTATACTATACGTATTTTTGTTAAGTGTGTAGTATATGTATATATTGTATTTTGGAAAAGTGATTTAGACTTAGGTTGGCAAGGCTCAAGCACGTTTTGATTGCAAATCCTACCTGGCTAGAGATCTGGTAGGTGGTTTTTATGCCATGGATCAGTGGTAGATGATAGGTACATGATAGGATAGGGAGCAGAGGGCATATCCTTGGGGGCAGATCCCTAAACTCGCATGAGGTGTATACGGCTAGTAGCAATATATTTATTTTAATGTCTAATAGTATTTTTATTTAGCATTGATTTCCTTCTTGCATTCATTATTTGTTTATTCATGTTCATTTTAATGATTGATTACATTTTATGTGTTTCCTTTTACCTTTAGTTGGTGTGATTTGATTATAAATGATTGGAGTCGTTTTATTGTCATTTTCCCTTTTTATCCTTCATGCTGAGCATTAGGCTCACCCCATTTTATTATTTTCCTTCCTCTAGGGTTAGCAGTATTATATTTGAAGAATTACTTTTGAGCTGCAGTTACTTGAACAATCGGTTGCTCGGTTTATATTACTATTTCAGTATTTTTAATTTTAAGTTGTACTGTAATTGTGTAATAAATTGTATTGGTCGACACTATCCTAGAGTTGTATCATTTTAGAGTCTGTAAATTTTAAAAGAATTATTTGAAAAATAAGTATGATTTAAAGACTCTAGAAAAATATATTTTATTATGTATTTTCGCTAAAATTTTTTTACAGGATTTGATTAATAAATCCTGAATTTATTCTTATTAATCTTACTTAATTCAAATTAAACACAGTCCCTGGGTTTGGGTCGTGACAGAGGAGGATTGAGAAAACGCGGTAACACTCTTGTCATTGTGAAGTAATAACATTATTTTCTTCTAATGGTCAACATTTGTTAACTACATATCGAGTATTGATAGGGTGTTAGAGTTGATGTCTTGACTCCAAAGATGAAACATGGAAATTTCACTTAATAAAGTTCTTACATGCATCCATTTAGTGTCATTCAGATATAGGCTACTGACTTAAATCAACACTAAGCTAAGGGTGTTGACGTCAATCAACACTATTAACAAAGGGTACTGACTTCATTCGCCATTAAGATAAAGGGTATCGAATTGAATCTACGAATGTAGAAAGGCCGATAAGGATGTAATAATATTTTAAACTTCATAAGTTACGGGATTTATTTCAGGAGGTATATCAAGTGCAGTTCAAATGGAGATATGGGATAAAGATCAAGATAGGAGGATTCTACAAAAACCATCATCTATATCTATTTGAATATTTGTATTTAATTTTAAATATATACGAAGAATTATCCTTTAGAAACCTAATTGATCGATGTAGGTCTTTTCAGCATCCTTAGAAACCCGAATAACTTTTTGTCAAACATAGTCTCAAATGTAATTGATCAATACAGAGAAAGCACCCCAACACCAAAGGGGACGTAGTAAATTTCTTAGAAGGCGAACCTCTATAATTTCTTGTCTTTTCTATTGTTTTGCATTTTAATTTCCTGTTCTATGTGAGAGGTCATTCATAGTGAGGTTACGAGTAAATTTTTCTTTGTTGTTGGCGAATTTTTTGCCGTCAACATGGAGCAAAACAGAGTCACAACCCATAAAATTTCCCTTGTATATTTAGTGTAGTTACTTTTTTCATCAATTCGTAGGTATGTTATGCAAATCAACTTTTTTCAGTGAGGGGAATTTAAACAAGCATACACTTAAAGCATTCTAGACAACAAATTGAAATTACAACGACATACCTGAACCTCATTCCAATATTGCTTGAGCTTGATAGAGGGCATATCAAGTTCAACAAGATTATGTGGACTTATCTTTGAGGGCAAAGACTTCTGGGGGTAGTCATAACAACCGTGATAACTACACAAATGAGGAAGAAATTGTTAATTATGGGTGAGAAATGTAATACTATACACATTAATAAAGTTAAGAATATCAACTTTAATTTTAATTTTCTAATAACAAACTACATAGTATGTGAGTTGTTTTTTTTTTTATAGGTAAGTGTTTTCAAAAATTTAACAAGTCAATTAAAATCTAACGATTATATTTAATAGCAAAAATATGATTACTCGCCAACAGTATTTAATATCAAATAGACACACGCCAAGTAAAATTTTACGTCAGGTACTAAAAAGTTATTGTAGATTAGTATTTTTACTATCATTCTTATTAGTAATTATGAAATCTCAAATTAGACATACCTCTTTCCTAAGACACTATGCCTCAGTAGCTCTTCGTAGTCAATATTAGACATGTCCAAGTCTCTTCCTTCAGCGCCAATCCCCTCATAATTATTAAAAAGTAAAAAAATAATACTAATAAGTGATGTAGAACTAGAGCAAGAAAGGAAAGGGGAATCAAATTTGGGAAGAAAGTGAAAAAGAGAGGAGAGGAAATCAAGAGTAAGACTAATTTTGCAGTTTTTAATCAAATTATAGTATGTCTTCCTATGTAACAATACATCCATTAAGTACATGTTTATAATACATGAATGTAGACATAGCTTGACAGTTCTATCACATCTGATTACACAAAAAATGCAAAGTTTGAATTTTCCGAATTCAAAAAAAAAACAAACAAACAAACAAAAGGAAACTAGATAAAATCAAATTAAATCCATAAAATCAAGAAAATTTCCAAAATCAAAATAAAGTCATCCCTACTTTATTCCTATGATTGTGCCTAAAATAGTTTGAATTTTCTTTTTTGATCCGCATCAATAACACAAATCACATTATGTTAGTTTACCAATTCATCTTGAAAACTTAAATTGTTAAGAGATAAGCCAATAATAGTTTTATATTTAACAATAATGATTATACATGAGAGAGAGATTGAAATTTAGGTGCATTGAAAATGTACATTAATTTATTGCCTGTATAGCGCTGACACTTACTTTGTTAAACGATGACTCATAATTTCTTTCATGCTTTCTATTGGACAGACGATCAATCTCCCACGCCATTCCTCGTATCAATCTGTGCACATAAATCTCACCATCCCCCTTTATGCTTATCAGAGACTTGTCTATGAGGATATCAATTCCTGTTGTTGCACACAAGCCAAATTCTTTCAGCTTTCTTTCTACAAAATCTCTGTTCCTTCCTTCAAGAAAACGTGCTATATCAAGGAAAATATCTCTCTCCGTAGATTCTAGTTCATCATAAGACACTCTCAGCACTTTATAAATATCATTTGAAGGGATACATCTCAGTTTGTTCAATTCACTTTCCCATTCTCTTATGCTTCGGCCGCAAAGGAAGGAACCAAGCACTTTGAGAGCCAAAGGAATTCCATGAGCATAATGAACTATTGATTGTGACAACTGAGCATAGCCTGAAATGAAAGGCCTCCCTCTAAAGGCATTCAAACAAAAGAGTTCAAGCGCTTCATCAAAATTCAATCCATCGACCTCGTATATCTCATCAACGGCAAATTGTCGAAGCAAATTTCTGTCTCTTGTTGTTATAATAAGTCTACTTCCAGATCCAAACCAATTATGATCTCTGGCTAAACACTCTATTTGATGTAAATCATCAACGTCATCTAGGACAATAAGCACTTTTGTAGGTTGGATTTTATACTTAACCCAAGGTCTGATCACGTCTTCCTCCTTCAGTAGTTCTGAAAAAAGTTTGTGTTCTAAATAAGCCAGTCCGCGTTTCCTTGATTCTTCCCTAATGTTTTTAAGAAAGCAGCAACCTTCGAATTGAGAAGAGTATCTGTTAAAAATGACACGAGCAAGTGTGGTCTTGCCTATACCACCCATCCCCCAAATGCCTAATACACGAACATCTGGTGAGCCAACACCAAACAAGGATTCAATTTTATTAAGCTGTCTGTTTATCCCCACCAGACCATTAAAGCTTGCTGTAGTGCGTGATGAGGCGTAACTTAACTTACTCGCAACTTTTTCGACAATCTCCTCACTTGATTTTGACTCATGCCTACCCCATATAGATGATATAATTAGTAGCTAAATATATATTTTTACTAGAAAAAAATTTGTAAAAGAAGAAATACGAAGAACAAGTTTCGGAGCTAAATATATATTTTTACTAGAAAAAAATTTCTGAGCTATTTCAATAGAAAAACCAACTTATATATGTACAGAGACTTCATACTGCTACCCTACCTTCAAGGGATAGATTTTCGTTCATTTTAATGTGAGTTGTTAGGGCTCAAAAAAGGTTTATTGCATATTTTGCATTTGTGTTCGTGTTTGATTTTTGTGAAAATTAAGCGACAAATTTTTATTTTTATTTTTTGGCGATTTCATTTTGGGAAAATTTCCAAAAATGTTTTTGTCGCTGTAAAGGTTCGAGAATATTCAAGTCCAACCTTACAGATAAGCAGTTGTTTTTGGGGTGAATCAGCGACAAAGTGTTTAAACGACACAAGTCATCACTGTAATTCTTGCATATAAATTGGATTCAAATCTTCTGTCCAATTTTTGATATTTCAGATGGTGTTTAACCAGTAATATTATGCCATGTCATGTTAAAAAATTTGAAATGTTATATAACTGATTTTTTATACATTAAAAGCTAACTTCTTTTAATAATGTATCAAAATATAATTTGTTAGACACCATTTGAGACATCAAAATTGGACAGAGGATGTCGGTTCATATAGACTAGCACTCCTAGAAAAAACCAAATAAACCAAAATAACTTATGAAATTGATTGAGTTGACATTGCATTCAAATTTACCGAACTAATAGTCCCATTCCCAAAACTGAACAAATGTTTTTTTTGCTGTCTGTTTCAGTTCCTGTATTTTCTTTTTGTTGGAAAATCTAGATGTGGAGACTTAAAATAAGCTTTCCTTAAAGCGTTATTTCCCCCCTCTTAGAAGATTGCTTTGAGTTGAATGGAAAACCACTTCCAAGATATGACAAGCATTCATAATAAGTGAAAATTCAGAACGGAAAAAAGAACACAATATTTCTGAAAGAATAGTAGTAGGAGACATAGAGAAAGATTGAATTTTTCAGTGAATGAAATCTGATTCTCTACAACTCTTTATAGAAGTTTGACAACCTTTAATAACACCTTTTGAGAAAAAAAAAATGTCATTGAGAAAACATATTCCTTCAAGAGGTTTCGAAAAACGTATATTTTCTGAAAAAATACAACCCTTCAAAAAGGGACAGTCTTTGCTCCCCTAGTTGGTGAGTATCAGTTTCGGCTGTCTAGAAAACCGACGACCCAAATCATCCTCCTCTCCCCTACCTCTGACCTAGTACCACTCATTAGAGTCTCTAGTTTCTCTCTCTTCCTCTCGATTTCTCCCCAAAACCCAATCTCTCTGCCCTTTGCCATCGCCGCCTCCAATGACCACTACCAAGTCTTCCCCGCTGTTGCCGTTCAAGAGTAACTACTTCCGTTTGTGGTGATTGGATTTGAAAGTTCAATTTTTGGTTTTTGGGGTAAGATGATGATTTCGGATAAGGTGATTATGATGATGATTTTGATGGTATTGTCAGTTGTAGAATGATAATTATGATGACGATGTTTTAGGGTTCTCTCTATTTTTAGGAGTTTTTGCTGTATGTATTTTTTGGTTTAGTTTCATACTATATTGATGATTATGATGTTGTTGTGTTTCGTTTGGTTTTGGATTTTTTTTACTGTAGGTATTTTGGGTTTTTTTTTTCAATTAAAATAGGGGAAGGTTATGGTAGAGACTCATTGTGAGTCTCTACCCATAGAGCCCTTTTCTGAATCATTGATCGTGAATCCAACGGTTCAAACGGTTGATGGTGTACGATTTTATCATACACCTAACTTCACGTAATCATTTTCACTTAAAATCTTCTCCATCGCCGGCGATCTTTCCGCCGCGGCGACCGACGCCGGCGGCTCATCACCGACGCCGGCGACCCAACTCCGGCCACCTCCGGCCCCAGCCCTGGACGCCGGCCGTCGCCGCCGGCACCCCCATTTTCTCTCTCTCCCCTTTCTCTCTCTTCTCTTCTCTCTCTCTTCCCCTTTCTCTCTCTTCCCCTCCCTCCCGCCGGCCCCACCCCCGGCCTCCCCCACCCCCGGCCGCCACCCTCCCCCGGCACCCCCCCCGACGACCCCCCTCTCTCTTCCCCTTTCTCTCTCTTCTCTTCTCTCTCTCTCTTCCCCTCTCTCCCGCCGGCCCCCACCCCCGGCCTCCCCCACGCCCGACGACCCCTCCCCCGGCCTCCCCCCACGCCCGACGACCCCTCCCCCCGGCCTCCCCCCACCCCCGGCCTCCCCCACCCCCGGCCGCCACCCTCCCCCGGCACCCCCCCGACGACCCCCCTCTCTCTTCCCCTTTCTCTCTCTTCTCTTCTCTCACTCTCTTCCCCTCTCTCCAGCCGGCCCCCACCCCCGATGACCCCCCTCCCCCCGGCCGCCACCCTCCCCGGCCGCCCCCATCCCCAGGCGATTTCGCGAGAATCGCGAAATCGCGATTGTGGAATCACGATTTCGCGATTGTGGAATCGTGATTTCGCGATTCTCGCGAAATCGCCTGGGGATGGGGGCGCCGGGGATGGGGGCGGCCGGGGGGAGGGGGGTCGTCGGGGGTGGGGGGAGGCCGGGGGTGGGGGCCGGCGGGAGGGAGGGGAAGAGAGAGAAAGGGGAAGAGAGAGAGAGAAGAGAAGAGAGAGAAAGGGGAAGAGAGAGGGGGGGTCGTCGGGGGGGTGCCGGGGGAGGGTGGCGGCCGGGGGAGGGTGGCGGCCGGGGTGGGCGGAGGCCGGGGGTGGGGGCCGGCGGGAGGGAGGGGAAGAGAGAGAAAGGGGAAGAGAGAGAGAAGAGAAGAGAGAGAAATGGGAGAGAGAGAAAATGGGGTGCTGGCGGCGACGGCTGGCGTCCAGGGCTGGGGCCGGAGGTGGCCGGAGTTGGCTCGCCGGCGTCGGTGTTGAGCAGCCGGCGTCTGTCGCCGGCGGCGGAAAGATCGCCGGCGATGGAGAAGATTTTAAGTGAAAATGATTACGTGAAGTTAGGTGTATGATAAAATCGTACACCATCAACCGTTTGAACCGTTGGATTCACGATCAATGGCTCAGAAAAGGGCTCTATGGGTAGAGACTCACAATGAGTCTCTACCATAACCTTCCCCATTAAAATATATCAAATTAAGATGTTTTTGAAGGATTTGAAGCTTCTCTCCTAATCCCCCCTCTCATACCAAACAACCTCTCATTTGTCCCACCTTTTCTCTCATATCTAACAAACTCATATATATATATATATATATATATTAAAAAAATTCTTATAATGAAGTCAAATGTATAATTGTTATCAGAGTATGCATGCAATCATAATTTATAATTTTTGTTGTGGGCATTTATTTATTTATGTTTTTAATTAAGTCATTTTAGTTATTGTTAACTATTATATAGTAGATTATTAGACTGTCAGATATATTAAGTTAGCTTAATTTTCTTTAGCATAACTTGTTTCTTAGTGTGATAAAAAAAACTGGTAACTAATAATAATATCTTTAACTTATATAAGAAAGGAGAATGGATTGTGTACTTCAACTTTTGTTTTAAATTAGACTTTTAGCGGTAAAAAGCTCTAATTTGCCGTTGCTAAAACCTTCTTGCTGCCTCGTATTTTTATTGGTTGACCGCTAATAACGGTTTAACAACAACAATTTTTGTTGTTTTAGCGACGTAACAACTTTTCAGCTGACGATGCCGGGGTGTTCTTTTTTTTTTTTTTTTTTTTTTTTTTTTTTTTAATGATATCTGGGTGTTTAGCTAGAACGCTCTTCATGAAGAATATGGTATTAAAAAGGTAGTATAAATTAAGATACATGATATAGTAATATTATTCTAATAATTATTAGGAACCATAAGCTGTCTTAAATTAAGACATACCTCTTTCCTGAGACTCTTCGTCTTAATGATAGCTCTTCATGGTCGATGTTAGACATGTCAAAGTGTCTTCCTTCAGCCCCAATCCCCTGATAATTATGAAAATTTGAAAAATAAAATCACATTAATAGTATATATTGGAGAGAAATCGAAATAAAATTGTTCATTGAAAATATACGTTTATTGCCCATATGACTTTGAAACTTACTTTGTTAATCGACAACCAATAATTCCTTTCACGGCTTTTAGTGGACTGACGATCAATCTCCCACGCCATTCCTCGTATCGAATTGTGCATATAAATGTCACCATCACCCTTCACGCTTATCAGAGACTTGTCCACGAGGACTGCAATTCCTATTCTTGCAACTGAACCAAACTTTTCCAGTATTCTTGCCACGAAATCTGTGTCCCTTCCTCTAAGAAAACATGCTATGTCAAGGAAAATATCTTTCTCCATATCGTCTAGTTCATCATAAGACACTCTTAACACTTTATAAATTTCCATCACAGGGACCTCTTTCAGTTTGTCCAATGTGCTTTCCCATACTTTTCTGCTTTTGCCGTAAAGAGAGCAACCAATCAGTTTGAGAGCCAAAGGCAGTCCATGAGCATAATGAACCACTGACTGTGACAACTGAGCATAGCCTGGAATGAAAGACCTCCCTCTTGAGGCATAGAAACGAAAGAGTTCAAGTGCTTCATCGAAATTCAATCCATCGACCTCGTATATCGCATCAGCACAACAACAGCGAAGCAAATGTCTGTTTCTTGTTGTTATAATAATTCTGCTTTCAGGTCCAAACCAAGTACGATCCCTGGCTAACCGCTCTAGCTGTTGTGAATTATCAACATCATCTAGCACAAGAAGAACATTTTTCCGTCGGATTCTATCCTTTATGGAATGGTCGGCCATATCAATACTTTCCTCCTTCAGTAGTTCTGAAAAAAGCTTATATTCTAAATAAGCTAGTCCAAATCGTTTTGATTTTTCCCTGATATTTGCAAGAAAGAGACGAACTTCGAATCTAGAAGAGAATATCCGGAAAATTACTTCAGCAAGTGTGGTCTTACCAATACCCCCCATCCCCCAGATTCCTAATATACGAACATCCGGCGAGCCAACATCGAACAATGGCTCGAATCTCTCAAGGTGTCTTTGTATTCCCTTAAGATCCTCAATTTTTAAGCAATACTCTCCCTTTGTACGTGATGAAGTATAACTTGACGTACTTAAAGATTCAGATTTCTGATGCTGTCTATTCATTCCCCCCTGACCTTCAAAGTCTGCAGGTGTACGTTGCCTTACCTTACGAACAACATATTCAACAACCTCCTCCACCAATTTTGACTCATTCCTACCATATATATATAGAAGATAAATAATAATTAGCAAGGGATAAGATCTCATAGAAATTAGTAAAAGTGGAAGAAATAGAATGAAGATCCATCTCATTTTCAAAAAAAAAAATATATATATATATATATATATTTTACAAGCCTTTCAGTCGACAACTTAGTTTTAGTTTTGTGAATTCTAAGAGCTATATATATACATATACATATATATATATATATATATATATATCTGTTTTACAAGGTTTCCTATTAAATTGCTTAACTAAAATACATAAAAAAGAAGGTTTATATAGACCTCCAAACAAATAACAAAAGTCCAAACTACATTATAATAAAAGACTAAATTTACCCTTGTTAATTAAGTAAATAAATAACTAAAATAATCCTATAAAATAAAATCCTAATATAATTCTTTGCACCCTTCCTCAGACTTGCAACAAGCATGGAGAGTTAGTCAATTATTTAACTTTTCACCTGTGAGCCTAGACCAATGCAAATGCCCAACCATAAGCCAATCAAAAGAGGAAGAGAATACAAACGACTAACTTGGAATGCAATACCCAACATGGGTCAAACGAAGGGGAAGAATGCAAACCGAAAGAGACAATAGGCCATTGCGTGAAAAGTTACGAATTACCATTGCAAGAAAATAGACAAATACCAAACTACCCAATGGTAAAAGACCAAAATTACCCTTGATAATAAAGAAATTAAATAACTAATAATAATCCTAAAATAATTCTTTTCAGTACAGACTAGAAAGGCTAGACAGAGGAGATCAATAGACAAAATGCTAACCAACTATATACCCACAAAAGTCTGATATTCTGTCATCTATCCTCATTTTCTCCTATAATTGGTTGTATTTCAGAATCTTTTGATTCATTGCAGTGATGCCTCTAAGATGTTTGATGAAATGCCTGCTATACTTTGAAAATCTCGGATTCTTGTTTCTTGCGGTAGCATTCTTAAAACTTATTTTCCGATTAAAACTTTAAAGGATTATTCTTACTTGTGCCCTTTGAACTATAGGGTCATTCTCATTTCACCTTTTAAACATGGTTAAAACTCTCATCTTAAATCTCCGAATTTCGAACTAATCCCACTTAAACCCCCTTTGTTGCAATTTCTATTTAGAACAAATTATGAAAAGAAGAAAGGTAGTGTGGTCGCACCTAATCCTTTTTTTTTTTTTTTTTTAATATGTGAATTTTAACTAAAGAGTTTAAGTGGACTTATTCAAAAGTCAGGGGCAAAGTTAGAGATTTTAAAGGTCGGTAGAAAAATGAAAATGCCCCAATAATTTGAGAAGCACACGTGATTTTGATCCAACTTTAAATCTGAGGCTTAATTTTTACAGAAATGAAATAGAGATTAAATTTCACGAAAACAAATAAATAAATAATAAGATATGGCAAACTGAAAATTTGGTGAATTTTAAAAGTTAAGCCTTTAATACTTTAATTTTTCGAAAGCAGCAGGGCGGCCGAATTCTACATGTCTATAAGCTCTGTCAAATGAGTCCCAAAATAGCCAATCGAAAAGTTGAACATATTCCTGATTGTTTAATGAAGTTCTAAACGAAGAAGCTAGCTTGGTACAAATACATACATACATAAATATACACATATATATATATGTGTGTGTGTGTGACTTTGAGCTAGAAATTCTTGCATTAATAATATGAGAAGTTTAATTTTGACATATCTTCTGAATTTGTAAGATTGACTGTGACAACCTAGATTGCATGATTCACCTGCATCTTGCAACTGAGAAGCGAAAGGTTTACACCTTGCAATAAGAGAAACTGGCTTTGCTGCTCTGCAACAGTGAAATTGGTTTCGGAATGCAAGGTAGGAAACTCCTATTGTAAACCTTACATGCTCTCATTTTCACTTATGAATAGCTTTTCATTGGAAAATAGAATGTTTTGAAAGTAGACTTTATATACAACATTGTGTGCCGGTAACAGATGTATATTTCGGCGAGTGTTCTTTCTTTTTCTTTTTCTTTTTCAATTTTTTTAAGGTACCTATTTTGTTCCAACTAGGTAAAAAGTTTATAAGTGCTTTAGATTTTTATCCGCACACGCACATAGCTATCCATGAAGTGTTTAAACAAAATTTGTAATTCGACTCGGTTGCATATTTAATAAATTAATAATCAAGTTTAAAGATCATATATGCAAAAATAAATGCTCAAAGATAAAAGGGTTAAATGAAAGTATCTATTTTATAGCAATACAAAAAACATATCAACTTAAAACAAGGCAACCACTTATAGATAGCTAGTGTAGTGTTGTTCTCATAGTTGTCATGCAATGTTGTAATTGGATAATTTAGAATTACCTGTTCCGTGATTCCCACCCAGAAATATTGCTTGCCATTGTCAATGCAGTTTTCCACTCCTGCAGTTTTTCAGCCCTGTCTTCAAAACATTGTTGATGTGCAACAAAAGCATGAGCAAAACTCCCCTCTTGCCTCCATACTTGTGACGGATCTACATCATAAAAAATAGGTACAACAATCTGTCCACTCTCTTCCCTACACTTGAGTATGTGCACTAGTTCATCTAAACACCATGTCGAAGAAGCATAATTTTCTGAAAAGATTATTATTGAAATCTTCGATTTTTTGATTGCATTCAATAGTGCTGGTGAAATTTCCTCTCCTTTTTCGAGAGTTTTCTCATCCATGTAGACTTTGATTTGCTTATCGCATAATGCTTTTTCAAGATGGCTAACAAATTTCATACGAGTGTCTTCACCTCTAAAGCTAATAAAAACATGGTGATCAAGGCAACTATTAAAATTGGAGGACGTGGTGTGGAGAGCCGAATCCATAATACCTGTTGGGCCAATATCGGTGGAACAGCACCAACAAATTTAATGAGGATGAGCTGCACTTCTCTCGATAGAGAATCTAGGAAAAAGATAGCCAAACATGTAAGATCGTCTTTCTTGATTTGACACAAAAATACAAAATAATATATTTAATATGTTATGTTATTTTGTCCCTTAGCATATAATTATAATTTAAATGTTATATCTACGTTTTGACCAAAATTGTAAGTTTTAAAACTTCCAAAAGAGAGACTTTTAATGTGAATTTGAGAATGGGAACAACATATTTAATATCTTTTTCGAGAGTTTTCTCATCCATGTAGATTTTGATTTGCTTATCGCATAATGCCTTTTCAAGATGGCTAACAAATTTCATACGAGTGTCTTCACCTCTAAAGCTAATAAAAACATGGTGATCAAGGCAACTATTAAAATTGGAGGACGTGGTGTGGAGAGCCGAATCCATAATACCTGTTGGGCCAATATCGGTGGAACAGCACTAACAAATTTAATGAGGATGAGCTGCACTTCTCTCGATAGAGAATCTAGGAAAAAGATAGCCAAAAATGTAAGATCGTCTTTCTTGATTTGACACAAAAATACAAAATAATATATTTAATATGTTATGTTATTTTGTCCCTTAGCATATAATTATAATTTAAATGTTATATCTACGTTTTGACCAAAATTGTAAGTTTTAAAACTTCCAAAAGAGAGACTTTTAATGTGAATTTGAGAATGGGAACAACATATTTAATATCTTTTTCGAGAGTTTTCTCATCCATGTCGACTTTGATTTGCTTATCGCATAATGTCTTTTCAAGATGGCTAACAAATTTCATACGAGTGTCTTCACCTCTAAAGCTAATAAAAACATGGTGATCAAGACAACTATTAAAATTGGAGGACGTGGTGTGGAGAGCGGAATCCATAATACCTGTTGGGCCAATATCGGTGGAACAGCACCAACAAATTTAATGAGGATGAGCTGCACTTCTCTCGATAGAGAATCTAGGAAAAAGATAGCCAAACATGTAAGATCGTTTTTTTTGATTTGACACCAAAATACAAAATAATATATTTAATATGTTATGTTATTTTGTCCCTTAGCATATAATTATAATTTAAATGTTATATCTACGTTTTGACAAAAATTGTAAGTTTTAAAACTTCCAAAAGAGAGACTTTTAATGTGAATTTGAGAATGGGAACAACATATTTAATATCTTTTTCTATTATGTACTCCATTATACGATGTTACATTAATTTTCTGTTATAAATTTTAAGCTTTAGAACTTATAAAAGTAAAAATTAATTTTTAGACTATTTAAAGTTAATGCCAATGTCAAGATTTATTAAATAAAAAGGTCAACATATCAAGCAGCAATAAAATGTCATAATCTGGTAAATGCTATTCTTTGTGCCAAATTTTGAACAAAATATAGTATATGTCAAATTCAACACCAAAAATTTAGTACTACATTGGAAAGCAATTTTTCTATTCAAATAACAAAGGGTAATTTGTTCACTTAGTTCCTGAACTATGAGTATTACGTCACTTTAGTCTCTAAATTTTTTATTTTGGTCAATTTAATCCTTGAATTTTTAATTTTTGGCACTTTTGATCCCCCACATTAAAACAGATGAAACAATTTTTTTAGTTTATTATAGATAATCATGTTTCAACTCCATGTTGACATAAAATTTTATAAAAATTAATTGCATGAAGTAAAACAATTTCCTCCTTATTCTTATTAACATTAAAAACTAAAACCTTTTGAGCTTAATATAATAATTTCTTTAAAATTTGTAGCTATTATGTAATAGAGATATGATTATCTATGTTAAATTTCAGAAATCATCCGTCAATTTTAGTGTGAGGGACTAGAACTATCAAATCAAAAATTAAAAGTTTAAGAACTAAATTGATCAAAATAAAAAATTCAAGGACTAAAGTGATAAAATACTCATAGTTCAAGGACTAAACGGATAAATTACCCACTTAAAAAAATGGTATTAACATATCTATTGACCCTGTATTGTAGATGCTCGGCGTAATCAAGCTAAAATTTGAGATATGCTATACTTTTTTTGTTAAATTTGGCACTAAATATGATGTATTTCCAAATTTGACATTAAACATAAAATTGCATTGAAGGACGATTTTCTTACCAAAATATCAAACAAAACTGCATTGAAAATGCATGAACAACTTGGAAGAGGAAGCAGCAACTCTCCTTGGAAAGCCCATACGATGTTTCACTTTCTATTTTTATTGAAGCATTTTCAAAATCTTGTTCCGTCTTGTCCCAAAACAAACCTGCCAAACAATATATTTTTGTAAGCTATTATTATTATTATTATTATTATTTTTTCCTGATTCCAAAATCAAAAATCTGATCTTGAAACTGGAACCTAACTACCCGTACTGAAGCAATTTTTTCCCCGCAGCAATTAATAGATAGAAGGAAAAACAGAAAGAGCAATTAGTATATATGTATGTGTTTCTGAGAAAAATATGAAAATTTTGAGTGGATCTCCAAAACAAAATGACCAAATGCTTATTTTGGTATCTCTTTTTTGTTTTTGTGCTCATAGTATAGTAACACGACCTTAATTAATTGTGGTGAAGTAAGTTACTTGTAATCGAAGGAAGTTTTTCCGCAGATGAAGAAAACAAAACCAATATACATCCCTGATTCACTTCCCAGGAGACGATCTTTGGAAGACTAACCAGGTCAACCAAGCGAGTCAATTGTGTGTGGCCGAAATTACGATGCAGGTGCTTGGGCCCCAGGGCCCTTATTGTAATCCTGATCCTAGCCTAACATATAAAAAAAATTCAAAATCTCTTCTCTCTTTGCGTCATGTGTCTCATTTTTTCTTTCTTTCTTATTTTTTGGCTTTCATCTGCTCTCTCTTTTTTTTTTTTTTTTTCCTTCCTTTTCCTTTTCCTTTTCCATTTTTTTATTTGCTAAAATTATTATTATTATTTTTTGGGTATGAAAGCACCCCATGTACCCCCTCTAATATTAACTAACCTATTATAAATTTTTTATTTGCTAAAATTATTTCCTTCTTCTTTAATCTTATATTAATATATAATGACCCTCACGAACCATCACGATTGACTTATCTTTTCAACATTCACCTCTTATAAAATTATAAAAAATAATAAACTTAAAATAAAAATCTTGACTTATCTAAAAACTTTATTTAGATATATTTTTAGAAAACTCTTGGAAAAATTTATTAGAACCTTATCAAAATAACTTTGGAAATTATATAAATTTTTTAAAACCATATCACAAAATAAAATTTAAAAAAGTCCATATTAATCATTCAATTAAATAAATAAACAAACTAAAATCCCAATACTTCATTTGAAATTAAACGTGTTTATCCCATAATCGTTCATCTCATTTTCCCATTACACATCGTCATGCTTCCGCTCCAAACTTCTCCATTATGACATCTTATCATTTTCTTTATTTGCAACATGGGTTAACTTATATAAATAAAGATTTAGTAAGACATTTGAATCTCTCAAATATAGATAACATTTTTCTTTTTGTCATCATCATAAATTATCATCATAAATAAAAATATCTTTGAAAAAACTTTTTACCTTTCAAAACCATCATATATTAGACCTGACGATGTACCATCAAAGCGCACAAGTCACGGAAGGAATAGGGTTGCTAATCTTAAACCAACAATGACAACATCATTATCACCATCAATGGTGTGCAATATCATTTTAAAAACATAAAAATACATATACATACGTATATATATTTTTCATCAAAATATCATCATAAAAAAAGTATTAAAAAAAACATCTTAACATCATCATCAACATCAAAATATATATTTCTCAATTTCTTAATTCTTGTCACTGGTGATAATGTACTTACCTTAACGCCTTATGTAACAACACAACCTAATTTCGGCCGTTAATTAATTTCATAAACATAATTACTTGCTTTGATCTTAAACTTGATCACCAAAATTTCAAAGTTTTTTTTGTTTTACTTAAATATTTCATAGCTTACATGAAGTCTACAATCATTTTAACTTTTAAATATTCAAACACAATACAACTTTTTCAAAAAAGACTCCCACCTTAGAAATACTTTTTTTTTTTTTTATGACATATAAACTTGATAAATTAATAAGTAAAAACTGAATCTGAAGTTTAAAACATCATTTCAAACTTACATAATTAAAATTAGTATCGGCATATCTTAAGTTTGGTTTCTTGTAAACCAAACTACTTGGTCAAATAGACGTCTTTTCATCATTTAAATACTTACAAGCAAAAGACTAAAAAATAAATTTTAAAATATTAAACTTTCCTAACCTTGCTTAGTTAAAATTAAACCAAGCATTCATTTCATATGGGTTCCTTAAAAAACCAATTACTTAAAAATAATTATTTTAAAAAGATACAAATCTTTTAAAACTTATCATAATTAAAAGCATTACTTATTCCGGAATTTACATTTTGATGGCGGTATCCATAACCCATGCCTCCATTGTCTCGACTCAATCCACTAGTCCATCGAATTACTGTGTTGCCTACAGCATGAATAAAGATTAATGAGCTTTCGCTCAGTAAGTACAAACATAAATCTCACATAAACAAAATGTATATAATAATGCATGACATTTTATGAATCGTACAATTATGCTTACTTCTTGATTATCATTTTATTGTTTCATACTTTCTGTTTCATAATTCTTCTTCCTTTAACTTTTTTACTTTGGGCCCAATGTGTACGTACTCATTGTGCGTAACCAATGAGAAGTTGGGAGGAGTGACCCCAAAATCCAACATACCAAGGTCTTATTTAAAATGTTCATAAAAATCCCCTCAGCTTCTTGGGGGTTGGTGCGACACTAAACTTTATTTCTCTTTCACTAGCCTCTTACTTTCTTAGGGGGAGCATGTAATCATGATTCATGATTCTATAAACATACATTCAAATCTCATGATGCACATAATAATGTATTACATTTTATGCATAGTTAAATTATGCTTATTATCTTCTTATCCTGAGCTCCATTGTGTATGCACCCATCGCGCGCAACCAAGGAGAAGTTGGGGGGAGTGACCCCAATCTAATATACCCAAAGTCTTATTTAAAACGTTCATAAAAATCCCCTCGACTTATTAGAGAGTTGGTACAACACTTACTTGAACTTATCTTTTTACTTTCATTAATTTCTTTCTTAGGATAAGCAAGCAATTATGCTCGTAACTCATGAGCAGTTTCACATAATATAGAGGCATCGACATCAATTCAAACCTATTAAGGCATAAAAATATATGCTCACTAAAGCATATCAAGCAACTATATAATCACATTATGCAAAAGCATCATGTTACATGTTCAATCACAACTAAATATATATGCACAACAAATGTTCACAGATATGCTCACATCGACAAACAAGTTTCTTGTTGTAGGTGAGATTTACACTAACTTGGATTCCACATTTAACGTTTATACTCGATTAATCTTTAACCTCGTTAACGCCGGTGTTGTGTCCTAATTAAAATTAACACCCAACAATTAGAATGTGGTCTTATCATATTTGTGATCAAACCACCTTTTTTTTTTTTTTTTAATACTTGTTCATAGTTCTTAAATCTCATTTCCCATTTAAAATGTTTCAAAGATCAGTGTAAGGTCATGATTATGTTACATTTAAACTTGAAAATCATAGATCAACTACAGAAATCAAGACTTGACTTCAGAGTCAAGAATAAAATTGATAAAACAACGACTTTTCCCCTTATTTAAAACATCATAATGTTAAACCATGTAATAACTTAAAAACTGGGCGTTCTTGTGAATATCAATTTAGAATGTATCTTATTAATTAGAAGAGAATATGGAGGAGTGTCCATTATTATTACTCTCATATCATATGCAACATGACATAAAAAAATACAAAACTTATTGGTAAGAAAATAAACACCATAACATATATTATTCCATAAATCATTTTCACTTAAAATCAATAAATGAACTCTAAATTATAAAATTATTCTGACAGGATAACTTATAAAACTAATTATAAATTAAATCATCAATTATGATTGAATTTATTAAAAATCTAACAACATAACGGCTTATTTTTCTTAATATCCAAAAATTAAACCTGAAATCAAATCAGTTTATAAAAAATGGCGACTCGCCATAACTGTAAGACGTGCCAATTTATCATATTAACATAAAACAGATCTCATTCTAATATAACTACAATTGATTGAATTGATCATCAAATAATTTTTTGTTTAAATATCTATATTCAATTCAAAATATATAAATAAGCATGTAATCAATCCAATAAATGACTTAAAGCAGTCAAGATTACTACCGAGATCGTTCGACGACGTTCGGGTGAATAAAACGATTCCCAGTTGGCGTTCAAACACCTTTTGATCTCGAGCGGCGGAACTTTTAATCGCCATTCTTAACCTCCGAGACTCCATCTCGCAAATCTGAAGTCGCAAACATGTCCGGAACATTGAAAATAGACCGGAAAGGCGATCTTCTAAAACCTGTCGACGGGGTCAGACGGTTGACTGGTTTGACCGCAATTGACGGGCATTGACCGCGGCGGCAAAAGGGACAGAGATGGACACCGCTTCGAAGATCTCGACGAGAGGAACCCATTTCTGGTGTCGATTTCTTCAAACGGCGTTCGATTTACTCGAAATGTAAGAAAACGGACTAGAAGATGGAGGCGGATTGGGAACATTTCCGGCAACGATCAGACTGGTGATGGACTGGGTTTTGTTCCTCTCGACAAGTGGAACTCAACGAAACCAACGGCTCGCAAAATAGAGGTCGGATTACACCAAAATCTTGCTTGAAAGCTTATGTTGACGAAACTTTCAATGAATTTTTCTGGCGAACGGCGGCGAGTAATACCGTCAAACTCCGGCTATTCGACGCTCAGGTGATGGGTTGCATGGATCACCGGCGCGTGCGAAATTGGCTGGCCGGAGATTGAATTTCCTGCGAAGCCAGCAACGTGCGTGACTGAGAGAGAGAGAAGAGTGAAAAAGAAGAGAGAGAGAGAAGGAGGTAATCTGATGTTTATCCTCCTCTTTTTCTTATTTATTCTTATTCTTCTCACACTAAACCGAATACTTTATAAAATATATGTCCGGTGAGAAGTCCATTTGTTCTTTTTTTTTTGTTCTTTTTTTTTTTTTACGTCAAGTGTGGACTGACCACACATATTCTATATATATACACACACACACATTTATAGTTTCTTTTCTCCTCCTCCTTATGAGCCGTATATATATATATATATGTGTGTGTGTGTGCGCGAACGCGTGTATACACTTGCATTCATCCGTTTGTCAAAGAAATATTTTGACACCTTTGATTACAATAATTTCTCAAATATATATCTATATACAAATATACATTTGTTGTGGATACATTTTAAATGATGATTATGTAACATGATTTTTAACTTATAAATTTTGTATGTCAATTAAATCATTTAAGATAATAGACTCGACTTAAATTTTAAATTTATTCTTAATTCATGTCGAGAATATAATCTTTTTCACTTATACAACTAATTCACTTAATTAGTTATAATACTTTTCTAAATCAATTTTATGATTCAGAATTATATTTTGTCACCTGTAAATTGTCTCAGAAATACTTATTTATAGTGTCATTCTTTATATTAACTCGTGAACTTGACAAGTTTAACAAAATTCTGAAATCACTTTGTCCGAGATCACACTTATTATTATTATTATTATTATTATTATTATTGAATGCACTTTTCTTAATTTTTCGCATTAATCCTGTAATTTGAAAAAGTACTCAAACATACTAATAAATATGCTATAACATAAAATTTACTATTCATGGTATTATTATAATGAATAATTAAACATTTACATATTGATTCATGTTTAATTCAGAAATACTTATTTATAGTGTCATTCTTTATATAAACCCGTGAACTTGACAAGTTTAACAAAATTCTGAAATCACTTTGTCGGAGATCACACTTATTATTATTATTATTATTATTATTATTATTATTGAATGCACTTTTCTTAATTTTTCGCATTAATCATGTAATTTGAAAAAGTACTCAAACATACTAATAAATATGCTGTAACATAAAATTTACTATTCATGGTATTATTATAATGAATAATTAAACATTTACATCTTGATTCATGTTTAAATCAGAAATTCATGCATTTAATATGATTATTAAAATTATAAATCACATCCCCCACTTTTTTCTCCTTTGTTTTTTTATGTGACTGCATAATCGTTGGAAACTTCAAAAATTTCCTATCAATTTGTTAGTAGAAAACCATTCGTACCAATTTCTTCTAGCATAACATAACTTTATATTAACCACTCAAAACACTATAGTCTAAAATTACAATAATATTTTTAAAAAATGATCTTAATGCAAAAAATTCACAACTTTATTTCTAATTAATTTAGGAATTAACATTGTGAATTTTCCAGATATTACACCTTACTTAACATTTTAAAACTTTTCCGGTAGTGACGCGCGATAAAAGTTTCAGGTGCTACTTTTAGAACTGTTTATGCCATCAATAATAAATACAATAAAATTACCAAAAGGCTATAATAATTTATCAAACACATCCATCACATTAAAACAGTACCTAAAAGGCTTATTTCATCATTCAATAATATCAAAATATAAAAATCCAATAATTACACAAAATTACAAAACTTTACAAAAACTGGCAACCAGACTTGTGTCCCTTTAAAATTTATAAAAATTCATACAGGACTGTAAATGATTTGAAACCAATTTTAAAAGCAATTACACATCCAGTGCTTTCTAACGGTACCTAATTCGTTAAAATCGGAGATCATTTGTATATTCAAAAATAGTTTCGAATTTTGATCACCAAAATTTTACAGAAACTGCAGTCAGACATTTGCCTCTTTGAAAAATCATATAAATTCACACAAGTTTTCAAACGACCTGAAACTGATTTCAAATAAAAGTAGACATCCAAAACTTTCCAATAATACTAATTTCGTTAAAAACAGAGTCAGTTTGCACCGCTTAAAAAAGCAGTTTTAAAAACTAATCATTAAACCTAGAATTTCCAGCAATGGTCAAATCCAAAAATTCCATAAATAAAATTCACAAAAAATATAAATATTATTGCCATAGCATACATGATTCGCATACATACAAATTATAGTGTTGAGGCATGTTTTTTAATATATAAAATTATTAAAACAACACTTCAACGAAATCATTAATGAAAAGATGAAAACCCTAAAATCATCTAATTAACAAAAATCAACCATCTACGAAACATAACATCTTTCTAAGACAATTAATCCTCCTCAATCAATTATATAGCCTCCATCAATCATCATTGCATGGATATTTCTTATCATCTCTTCAAACCCATAAGAAAAAATTGATCAATAAAGTCGCTCAACCCTCGAAGGATCCTAAACCGAAAAGAATAATAAAGAAAATATATAATAAAATCTTTTTGATTATAGCTTGGAGAATCAAAGGTTTACAAAGTTGATGGCAGGATTGAGATTAACAGGATGTAACTGGATTTTTTTTTTTTTTGAACGTGGCAGAGGAAGAGAAGAGGAGACTGGACAATAAAGAGAGACATGCATGAATGTGTAAAAGTAATGGAAATCTGTATTGTATAAAAATTGTGAGAAATTAATCTCATGTAAAATTTTGAAATCAATTGGAATATTAATTGCGGGCTGTCAACGATTTATTTTTTCTTTTTCCTCCACTTCTTCGCGTTTCCTCGAGAATGCTCTTCCCTTTTTATTTATTATTTTTTCCTCGTTCATTCACCTCATCCGCCATCTTTCCTTACATAAATAACGAGACGCAAGGATACTAAATTTAATATTAATTTTTTAAATGTTAATTCACGTATTATATTTTTATTGATAGATATTATCAATTGATATGATAATATTTTAAATATTTATCAATAAAAAAAATGACAACTCACATATCATATAAGTTATTGGTACTCAAAAATCAAGATTATAGTTGATATTCCTAACATTTTTCATATATATATATACATATGTTTAACAGTATAAGGAATACTTAACATCCATAGGATGTATATTTATGTATAATAATAATAATAATAATAATATATAAACAAAAGTAAACATACTTAGTATATTACACATGTACTTATGTATGAAATATTTAATTTTGCAAAATTATATATGTATATAAAAATGTTTTTTTACATAATAGCTTAACATATATAATATTTTTCTACAATTAAAGAATCACATAAACTTGTCAAATAATTATGAAAAAAAATCATCAATCATAGTATTCATCAATTCGATATAAATTATATTCTAACAAGTCGAGTCCTCCTCACGTCACCTATAAAAAGTAACTCAATATAACGTTAGAGTTAACTAATTATAATATCGTCACATTATCCATATTAATTTCTAATGTTAAATTTCTAATATTATTATTAGTTAGTATTTAGAGCGTTACATAATCTTATCTCAATATATATTCTCTTAAGTTGATTTTTTTTAATCTTAATCTTAATTATATTCTTAACATATATAAATCTTATTTTGTCACATGTTAACATCTATGAATCTTAATCTTAATCGATCTTTTTAATCTATAGCTATAAATACATACACATACATACATACATATATAAAAGTCACAATCCAACTATAAATTTTTTTACCCTTTTCTCTCACTGAGGGACACATATCACCATTTTAAAAAATGTTAGTTTGTTTTTATTTGTTTCTTGTTTTACTCAGTTACTTTTTCCTAATTTATGTTTGTCACATGTTGATGAGATGAAGCTTTTTATTTTTATTTTATATTTTAGCGTTTTTTTTACTATATCTCATGCAACATTTGGACATCATGGATCAAATTATGATTTTTTTTTTTTTGGCGTACATTATAAAAAGCACAGTGCAAGTAAAAACTTTTTTTTACCCCTTCCTTAGATTGAGAAAAGTTAGTTTGTTTTTAACTATTTCTTACTTTTTCATACTTTTTCTTCCTTTTGTTTCTCTTAAAAAAAAAAAATTGTCACGTGTTGATTAGAAGAAGCAATATCTTTTGCCTATGCAATATTTGGACATCAGTGATCAGTTGTGATTATTCTTTTTTTTTTTTTTTTTTTTTTTTTTTTTTTTTGTAAATTGTTATGATGGTCTCCAAACTTTTCATGTGCCGATCGGTCATTAATTTTTTTTTTTATTGATTTGGAGGTCCTCAAACTCTTAATAAGGGTGCAAATAAGGGATAAATCATAACTGCCGTTTAGAAAGTAATGATTTTTACTCATATGAGTTGCCCACGCTTTCAATTAAGGGGCCTTTTGGTAAAAGAATGTGACGAATTGAAATTTAGAAGAAATTAAGTGAAATTTATTATCAAATTAGGATTTAATTATGATTAAAATAATTATTAGAATTAAAATTAAAAGTTAAAAGTCAAACTAACTTTCCTTAACCAAAAAAAACTGACTAAAAACGTGAAAAAAAAATAAGGAAAACAAAAACAAAAAATTTTCTCGCTTGAAGGTTGTACATGTCGGAGTGGACAGATCGCCGGGAGCGAGCGGGCCGGATCCGCCCGGGTGCGCCAAATCCGACGACCGCGGGGGCTCGCAAAGTAGGGTCGCGTGACGGTGCGACGGGTTCGCGGCGTATCTCCACGGCTCGGCTTGCGCGACAGTGCGATGGTTAGCGACGAAGAGCCTTCGGTGGTGGTGCGGCGGGTTCGCGACGGTGTGGCCGGGTGGGTGCTGGGCTCACATGATGGTGACAGGTAATTGCAGGTATTGCAACCCAAATCTAACCAAAACAAATGCAGGTATCAAGCAACCCAAATGCAGACAAAGAGAAAGGGGGGGAGACAGAGAATGGGTTTTGTTAAATGCGAAAACTAAATGCTAAATGCTAACAAAAGTGAAAACTTGCAATTTTTTTTTTTTTTTTTGAAATGCTCCATGCTGTCTTTTGTTTTCACTTTCAACTTCTAAATTCCAATATTGATAATTGCAAAATCCCCGCCTCAAAAAAAAAAAACCTGCTTAACGCAAAAAAGTACCAAACTAACTTCCAAATCCCAAATACCCACTCCACCTCTCTCTCTCTCTTGCTTCTCTTCTCTGCAGATCTGGGTTTTCACCGTGGACCATGATGGAAGAAGGAATGGGCATTGAAGAGGGGAAAAGTCATCGGACTGCGAACTGGGCTCAGCGAGAGAGAGGCTTGTTGGTGTTCACTCGGGGAAGATGAGAGGTCACGGAGGAATTGGGGTCCCAAACTGGGCTTGGGTTACTGGGCTCAGGGCAATGGTTTGGGCTCCTCTTGATTTTTTTTTTTTTTGTTCGAAGAAGATGAACAGATATTACTTCAATGATTTTTGCCCAAGTCGTACACACCTACCTATCCTACATGGATATTTTTTAACAATATTTTAAATTTAATTGTATGGTAGTTATTTAAATAGCTACTAATAAAAAACAACAATTCACATGTAAGTTAAAATTAAAATTAGTGTACCTAGTTATTAACAAAAATGGTGTATCCCACGATTAAAATATCAATATTAACGGAAATATTGGTAGTCCAATTTTACGAAAATTTTGAAGATATTATCGATATCGGTGGAAATATTAAAAAATTTTACAAAACTTACAAAAATTTGGTATAAAATATATTTCCAACATTTTATGACACAAATATTAAAATGACGTATAATTACACAAGTTATATATATATATATATATATATATATATATCATATCTTACATATCTTAATATAAAAAGGAATTACTATCACTACAAGAAAAAGTGCTTTTAACGACACAAAATTTATGACATTTTTCTGAAAATGTCGTCAAAATATCTTTAAGACGACATTTTATTTTGAAATGTCGTAGAAGAATCATTTGACGACATTAAACAGAAAAATGTCATTGAAAGGTATATTTATGACATTTAATGAAAAATGTCATGAAATTTTTTGTAATTGCACAAGTATAAGACAATAAAAATACCTACTAAACATGTGTGGGGTTCTTATGTGTTATTCAATTCATGATTTTACATTGAATAATTAGCAAAATAATAACAAAAAATTTTTTGCAGCTTGAAGTAGTACATAACTAAATGATAATATCACATTTGACTTCAGCATGAGATATAAAATTCGAATCTCCTAACCATCCTTAGTTCCAAAAAAAAAATAATAATAACAAAAATAACAAAATTTACACCTTTCATTTCAATAGTCTTGTTTTCCAAGAATAGTTCTTACGGTTGCAAATCATCAAACTAAACTACTTATAAAAAATTTTAATATGATACTAATAGATGCAAATGCATGAATTTTCTTCAAATTTTTTTAAAGTTGTTTTCAATCAGCTTTTTACTATGTTGTGTTGTTTTCATAAACTTTCAAAAGTTGGTTTCATTTCTTCCTATTCTATACAAATAAAATGTTAGCGAGCCAATTGAAATTTTACACCTGAAATTTCTAAGAGTATATAACTTGAAACCTATTACATAATATAATCACGTTAATTAGTACTATTATCCTTAAATGGTGAAAGTATTTCAAACATTCATCATAGAAAAAATCGGAACCAAATACAAGGTCCTACATTTAAGTTATATTGAAGATCATGGAAAAAAGAAAATAAAAGACGAATTTAAGTTACATCCTAACCTTTGCTACTCCAATGAAATTTTCCTTTTGACATTTGAGCTTTTGGTGGTAATTAATGAATTCTGATGTCGTCAATATGCCCTGCAGTTCCAATAATTTGTTAGGACAAGGAAAAAAATGAATAAAAAACTAAAAGAAAAGAAAAAGTGAGGTTGAATCAACAAAACTTTACTTAAAAAAAAAAACATACCAAAGCCCTGACGCGGCAGCCACGGCAAATGTTACTCCACTTAATTAGAGGTAGATATCCTTTAGGACAACTATACTCCTTAATAAAGTCATAATTTCGCCTATACTCGTCATGTCATTCATCCGAGATTGATATAAACTAATAAATAAAGTTAGAACTTGTCTATACTCATCATATCATTCATCCGAGATTGACAAACTAATAATGAAAACAAAAAATTATTCATAAGAAGTGTAATATAGATGTTACCAGTTAAAACATGATCTAAAAGATGTTATTAGTTTACTTCAAGCAAAGGTGGAACAAAGAAGAATCAAGCTTTCTATTTGTTATTTTTCTCCAATGACATATACTACAATATTACATCAAGATTATATTTTATGATGGATTATGAATATCAATAATGATGACAGTCCTGGATTAAATGTAGACATGACAAAGTTTTTCAATTAAAGTAATATAAAGTTTGTAGTTTAGAAAGTCGGTCTCCAATGAAAAGAATAAAGACATTCACCAAAACCAAGGATAGGAAACAACTAAATTGTTGACACAGAGGACTTGTAATGCGTAGACGGAAAACAAGAACGTGATGCTACAAAGATGCAAAGTGAATATATAGAAATAATACACAGATCTGTCAAACTATAGATGAATTCAAATATCAATTCAATTCTCAGGCCTATCAATCAAATATGAATGCCTAAACTCTATGCTACGTTGGCAAAATTAAAGCAAAAAACCTCTTTTGTGATAAAATCAAATATCTTAACTTGAGAGCAAGACCGGCTTCAATCTCAAACCTATCTGCAAAACAAGCACAGAACTATGAGTAAGGGCTCTCTTAAGCTAATAAGATTTGCATAAAGAAGAAAGGTTGAAAGGAAGATCAACAAAAAAGAAAATAAAGCTCGTATTTTAGGTAAAAGGAAGGACACGGAGGAAGGAGAGATACAACAACTAATCGTAGCATTCTTTGGTATACATTAAATGAATAAAAAAAATAATTAAAAAAAAAAAAAAAGAACTAAGGGGCAGGGTCAACCAGCAAATTTTTGGAAAAGAGAATTGGAAAAAGTTTTGGATAGCAAAAAAAAAAAAAAAAAAAAGGAGAGAGACAGAAGCATATATATAAGAAAAAAAGGTTGAGTCGTAAACTCCCCAATTAGCATAAAGGATAAAAAAAATCTCCCATTACCCATGTTATATCAAGTTCAAGGTGCATATATGTTATATATGAATCTAGGAATAGTACTTGTTGTCCAGTTATTATGAAAATTGCATGTATAGATAGTTAAGTGTTAATAAGACACATAATTTCATCCTTACAATAAGAAAATCATTAGATTTAGAGAATAATCCAGAAAATTGAACAAAACTTCATCCTACACCAGATATTCTTTACATAAATAATTAGAAACAATGACATGCAGAATTTCATCGATCCAAGCAACCAAAAAATTAGAATTCCTCAAATACATACACTTTAAGCAACAACTCTCATTTGAAAAATTGTTGAAATTTCTATGGAAAATAAAAAATTCCAAGAAAAATTATAGATGAATACATCTTATTCGAATTTCTAAAATTTGGGACTTTCTGAAACTTATTGCAATGGAGGACAGAGGGCTAAAAACCCCATGACAAACAAACACCAAAAAAAAAATTTAATAATAATAATAAAAACCTTAGAAACCAAATAAGAAAGAACACAGAAAAAGAAAACATGACGTAGAAGATCATACATTAAGAAAATAAAAACAAACACCCAGAAATAAAAAAAAAAACACTAAAAGAGAAAGATGATCCAAGAAACCATATATTGAGTACATATTATACATACGTTTTTGTATGTTTAGAGATATATATATATATATATATGTCTGTGAATCAAGAACAAGAAAAGAAACAGGGAACACCTGAGCCATGGGCTGAGAAGGAACAACAAGTGTACCAACAGCGTCAACAAGCAAGGACCTCCTATATTCCACATAGTCCTCAACACCCAGAATCTCCCACTCCAGATGTCTCAAACCCACGACCTTGCAATCGTTGAGGCCAAAGCAGACAAAGAATACTAACCCAGAACCGCCATTAACTCTATTTTGGAGCGAAATTGGCCTTGACCATGATTGGCGATGGCTTCAACGGTGGTTGATGTTCAGTTGACAGAGGGCCGATCGTGACGCCTTTGACGGTGGATTTCAACTGGTGTCAACGGTGTTGCTTGTCTGT
Source organism: Ficus hispida (assembly GCA_025413025.1). Classification (NCBI taxonomy): domain Eukaryota; kingdom Viridiplantae; phylum Streptophyta; class Magnoliopsida; order Rosales; family Moraceae; genus Ficus; species Ficus hispida. Next base: position 11,665,443 of record CM046368.1, on the reverse strand, counting down.
TTTCTAGCGGCTAAAGTCTCCAGACCCTTAAACGATCAGGGTTTTCTTTTCTTTTCTTTTCTTTTTTTTCACCTAGAGACAGAGCATGAGATAAACTGATGAAAGTGTGCGGAAGAGAAAGGGGGAATATGATAGATTGTCTCACTACGGTTTCGCACACAATCAAAGAAACCGTAAGGAGGAGATAGAGAGAGGGAAATAGAGAGATGATCTTGCCAAAGGTTTTGGCGCGCTTATTTTGGCGGGTACCAACCAATGCTGCCTTTGGCGGGGTTTTTTTTTTATCTCTGTTTTTTTTTTAGAAGTTACTTTGACGTGTTTTTTTTTTTTTTTCCCCTCTCTCCGTTTAAAATAGAAGGAAAATCTAAAATAGTTATTTTTGTAAGGACATTTTAAAACGAAAAAATAATTTAGAGTTAAATGGTTTTTTTTTTTCCAACCCTATCTAAAAGAAGTTTTTTTTTTCTTTTTTCTTTTTTGAACATAACGAAAAGAATGTTGGAAACGTTGCTAAGAGTAGTGGATGAAGGTAATGGGATAGAGGTGCGATTTTTCTTTAAATATATTACCTACAGTGAAAGTTTCAAAAAAAAAAAAGTGTAAAAGAAAATTTAAAAAATAGAATTTTAATTTTTTGAATGAATATGTATTTAAGAAAAAAAAAACAGAGAAAATATAACATGAACACTTTTAAAAAAATCTATAAGACAATAAATTAAAAATTAAAATATGTTTTTAAAGTTTTAAAAATCAATTAAAAAAAAGTAAGTGTAGCTATAAAAATTTTCACCAATTACAGAGAACCTATAAACTATTTAAAAAAGAAAAAGATATGTGCAACGTGGAGATCAATTGCAACTTATATTTTGCAATATTAATGAGCATAAACATATTTAATTAAATAAAAAAATTGATGAATGTATAATAATGTTTCAAATCTTCAATGGGAACATGTTAAATTAAAACTTATGGGGCACAACTTCTTTATTCGAAATTTCAATATTGAAAATTTCATAAATTGAAAATTAAAAATACATATTACAGAAGAAAACTAAAATTTAATTAAAATAAGAAACGAAAATGCTACCTTGGAATTTTCTTTCTATCAATTTCTATATAAAATATTTTCTACCTTGGAGCTTGATAGAAAATACATTCTATGAATTAGGATTATATATTTTAAGATTTACTTAGGATTATCTTTATCTCTTAATATCATTTTAAATATTAAAAATTACATTTAATTTAGGATTTTGAATCACAATTATTTTAAGATTTATCTTATATAAAGAAGACATTTACCTTTATTATCCTATCTATTTTAGTCTTCCGTCATATTTTAAGTATAATTCATATAATAAAAAAATATCAATGTTTAACAGTAATAGATCTTTAACAGTAGTACTGACTGATAGTATCAACACCATTTTCTTTTTTTTTTTTTATTCATATTTTTTATTTTTATTTTTTTTGGTGTTCGAAGAAGAGGGAGGATAAGAGAGAATCAAGAAAATGTGAGGAAGAGAAATAGAGGCGGAATAAGAGAGATTATACAGCAACAGGTTTTGGCGCGCTTTGATTTGGCGGGGAAGATAGGACTGCTTTTGGCGGGCGGGGGGGGGGGGGGGGGGGGTTTGCCCTTTTTCCTTTTCCCTTTTTCCTTTTTTCTTTCCTGGGGGTAAGAAGAGATTTATTGAGTGAATTAGTTAGAATCTGGGATGTTTCATCCACTCAAATGGGAAACGAAAAGAGGTAAAGATATGGGTAAGGAATGGAATATGTGCATATATATATATATATTAAATAAGAAACAAAATATTCTTAGAATTAATTTTTTCGTTGAGTAATATTCTTAGAAATTAATTAATTAATACTAATAATAATAATACTATTATTATTATTAACAATAATAATACTTGTACTTTAGCTAACAGATAACACTTGACAACATTTAAAATACAAAAATATTACATATTTGAATTTAAATGTATGAATAATCTGTAAAATAATAGATTCTGATTAGGAAATCTGATTGTCTTTTCCAATATTTGAAATTCAAATATTTGAAACTAGTCCTCCAAGATACTTAGACACTAGTACCACTACAAGCGAATCTAATCACATCCGAGTACCGAGATATGCGGAATCTCAGCTACCTATCAACAAATTATATATTGAAGAATTGAAAGTAGATTGACAAATTGGAAAATGTTTTTCCTTGACAGGCTTGTCATGCTAACCGTGTGTGATGATATTTATTTCTGTGTTTATATTTTTTCTAGTATTTTTTTCTTTTAAATACGGGCAATGTTTACTATTAACTTAAAGTTTTTACTTTAGTATATTACGAGTTTAATGTCCGTGCTACGCACAGAAATACAGGAAAAAAAAAGGAAATAATTGAATATTATAAAATAAAAGTAGTTACTTAAGATAAATAATATAATTATTAACAGTAAATTTGTTTAGTATTTATTATTATAATATCATAATATTTATTTGAAATGTTCGCATTTGTTGATGTTGATGCCTCATTATTATTCATATAATTTTGAATTTTTTGACGTTTAAAGCGTCTTGAATAATCAGTATTTTTTTCAGATTTTTTTTCTATTAATCTAATTTTATAATATAAAATAGAAAAATAATAGTATTAAATATTGTTACAAAATTAAAAGTATACATGTAAATGTAATTCAAAAGAACAAAAAATATTAAACTATTTTATTGTCATTTTTATTCAATTTTTATTTAAGTCAAAAATAAAATATTGCTAAGTAGGAAAATTTTATGCTATTTTATTTTATTGTTATTTTTATTCAATTTTTATTTTTTAAGTATCATATTATGAAATATATAGTTTATGAAATATATTTACTGAGCGTATATTTTTATATTATAAATCGTTTAAATTTCAATTCAAATTTTTTTTCCAGTTTATATATACTATTTCAATATTTACATTTTTTTTCCTTATTTTATTATATTACATATATTGTATAATTGAAATCAAAAAATTTCGAAATTTTATGGAACCATATAAACATATATTAAATTTATATACAATTTGATTTTTATAAATTTATTTATTTACGGATATATTTTATTTTATTGTTATGCATAAATTATCTATTAGTAAACAGTTAAAAAAATTTTATTTTATCTTTTATATCATTTTTACGTAATATTAATTTTATAAGTGTCATACTATAGATTATGGATTTTGTTAAATATGTTTAATGCATTTAAATTTTTTTATAATAAAAGATTTTAATTTCAATTGATATATTTTTGTCTAATTTATATATAATATTTCTATATCTAAATTGTATTATTAAATTTATTCTAGTATGTATATTATATTATTGAGGGCAAAAATTTTACAGATCTTAAATAAACATATAAATAAATTTCAAGTTTATATAAAAGTTTATGATGTCAAATTTATTTATTTATAATTCATAAAATATAATAAAATAGCTTACAAAAAGTAATCTACCATAATACTTTCCGGTAGTTGGAATTGGAAAAGTTAGTATATTACTGTAAGTAATGTACCAGGATACTTTTTGGCGATCGAGCTTGAAATAGCTGGTTATTTTGTATTTGAAATGAACATATTATGGAAGATTACTTTTCAAAATACTCTTCAGTGATTACTTTTCAAAATACTCTACGATGATCAGAGATCAATTTCGACAACGAGAGACCATAAGTGACCCATGTTGAACTTTTTAACTATAGTATGGGATAATTTCAGTAAGATATGTCATGTTGACATTTGATTTATCGAATTGGAGGTCAAAAAAGAGAAACCACTATAGTTGAAGTAATAATTCAAAGGTGTCCTTTCTTAGGGGGCAATCCCAAAACTCAAGCGACTAAGTTTATTGGAAACTACTTTTGGCTGTTTAGGTTCAAAATTTGCTTCTGAAAATGTTTGAATAATCATTTAAAAGTTCTTTAGTTTTTTAGAAGTGCTTTCAATCAAAACCACAAAACATGCCATCTAAAAAAAAAAGGTTAAAAGATGATGAAACTCATATGTTTGATGTTGATAGATAGCTAAGACTAAGGCTTTGTTTGGAACACGGGCTTAAAATGAAATTTTTATGTTGACATTGATTGACATTTTAAAAACTTGTTATAATTTTTGTTGACTTTTCAAAAAAGCAAAAAACAAAAATTGAGATGAAAAATTAGTCCGGACCTAAGAGGCAAATGCATACTTTGATGCCTTTATCAAAGAAGTTATTTATGATGCTTACGGCATCCTCAATGGGAAATGGATGAGAAACTTTGATATTAAAGTATTGCATGTCATATCACAAATATAAAGTTTGAACACGCCTTGATCGATAGATAAGGTTTACGTAGTCAAGATCTATACTCACATAATTATTTTTATGAATAATAGAAATATATTGAAGTTAATTCAAATATTGTAAAGGGGTTATCTCATAGTAGGATATAAACAAGTTTGTAAGCTTTTCAAAGCCCTAATTGACTTTTGATAGATTACAATGTGTGGTAACTAACTAACTACCAAAGATAGTAAAGGACGTAGCCATTCTTCAAAGAATCAGATCACAAACTTCTATAAATCTTCATATTCTCTGTTTTATTGTACTTATTTATTCCCTTAATTTCATATATATCATATCATATATTTTGTTAGACAAATTTTTACCGTTAATATTTTATAGTTATTCTACATTGTGCTTAAAGTTATAATATTTGAAAATTAATTTTCCTCCACAAATGTTGAAATTTAACTTTACCGCTATACAGGAGATATTCTTGTATGTTAAATAAGACATTTTTTAAGGGATAGAGACATAACATTATAAATGCAAATAATTAGTTAAATATTTTTTTTTCCTATTTATACTCTTATCCAACATTTTTTTAAGTTCGCACTTACATATAAATCTCGATGTTTTTTTCTACCTATGTACATCATATAAATAAGATTAAAAAAAAATCTCTAACCATAAAGTTTAGACGTTTTTTTTTGGAGAAATATTGAATTCATTATTAATTTTTGAAATATTCTTCTAGAGCAAACAAATTAAAATTAAACTAAAAAAAGAGCGGCAATTCTTCATCAAAAACAGTGGGCGGCAATTCAACTTAAAACTTCTTAGCTATTAGAAGGCAAAAAAAATTTTGGCGAAATTTAAATTCCCGCCAACTTAAATTTGTTGTGTTGCATTTCCTCCCCCATCTCCGTTATTCCCTCCCTTCAACTTCTCCCACTTCATTATAAGAAACTCCCCCAAAAAGCCTCTCACACCCTTCCATTCTTTCCATCTCTTCTCAGCCAACAGATCCACCCAGAATTCGATGGCTCTCGTCCACAATCGTCCGCTGTTATCAATCGTCCACAATCGTCCGCGTTTAAACAGAGCCTCGTCCACAATCGTCCACTGTTATCAATTGTCCACAATTGTCTGCTATTCCTTGTGTTTCTTTTATCTCTGCTTCACACAAGAATCTCCCCCCAATATGCTTAGGCAATTTGTTTCTCTTATCAAATTTATTTGCTTTCAAGTTTCAATTTTATGGTAATGGTTTTTGCAATTCCAAAACAGAGCCTTGTCCAAAATCGTCCACTGGATCGAAATCGAACGCCCTCGTTCACGCCCTCTAATAAACAGAACCTCCACTATTGCTTTAGTCAAAAAGGTTTTATATAATGTTGACATTGATTTTAGCATAGGCTTGAATTGTTGACTTTATGGTTCTTAATAGACATTCTTCGTTGTAGCTTCGTATTTTTAGAAGCTTAATGCATTAGAGTGAAATGCTTTATACATGAACTTTATATTACAATTTCTAAATGCAATGATACTCGTTTTTGGTGCATATACGTGAACTTTGTATTAAATTATGTTCCTTTCCTCTGATGTTTGTGTAATATGTTTCTTCGACATATTTGATTCAGGATGTTTGTCTTACCCCTTATGTTCATTAGACAGATTGCCCATGTTTGTGTACGTGTGTTTACATTGCCTTTTTGTAACATGATTTTTCTACATATTTCTTTGAGGATGCAAGTCGTACTTCTGATGTACATAGTATAGAATGCCTATGGGCAGAAAATATTATTTGTGTTGAGGTTGGCTAATGCAAAGTGAATGCAGGCTATTCGTCGACGTTTTGATAAGCGAATATACATCCCTCTCCCATATTTGAAGGAAAGCCAGCATATGTATATTTTTTTGAATGTTTGTTAGATTCTATCTAGGTGAGAATTCAGATGAACAAGAAATCGGTTTTACATCTGTATTTGCATTTGTGGCTCTAGATTTCTATTCTACTGATAGATGCCAACTCTCTGATTTTTGGTACCTTTCAGAAGAGAAAAAATGAAAAAAAATCTCTGGATCATGGTGTGTTGTTTATAGGTACTTTAGCTTTCTTCATCAAAACCAAGTATAAACCTTTCCATTTCTAATTGAATCCAACAACTTTTTCTTTCATTCCTTCCTATGACGACTTCTCTGAATGAGAACTATAATATACATTGGACAATGATTTGCAGGCTTGAGAGTATTAAAGAATCTGTTCATTCATATTTTAACACAGGGGATTTCCATACATCGAACAACCTTCGGCGCTATGTTAAGGTATGTTTATGAGAAAGTCATATCTTGAAGTATTGGTCCTAGTATATCATTACATGTTTCCATGCATATGAACTTACACACATGTGATGTGGGGAGAGAGAATAATTTGATTTTTATTGTATTACAGCTAAAGGAGGAACCAAGTTGAGAAAGAAGCTTAACCGAAATGGTGAAAGAGAAGAGCAAGGCTGAAGCAATTCTTCAAAGATGAGAACAAGCAAAAGATAACCAAGGAATTCCTTGAACAATACCTCCAATTCAAATGCATTGACATTGGCTCTTGGAAATTTATTAACACCGAAAGTTTTATTTTTCATGTTGTGTAATAATGTATTCTTTTTAATTATATGAACCAAAATTTGTATTTACAATTGTAAATAATCAATAATCAATAATATTATTTTAGTAAATTTTATTTTTTTCAATAATTTGTCTTTTTCAAAATTTGCATTTATAATTATAAATAATCAACAATAAAAAAAATAATAATTCAACAATACATGACACTTATCCAATGCCATGGTTTTCCAAAAACAACATTCTTTCAATGTCGTAAATTGTTTCTAATCACGACATCTTTTAATTGTTGCAATATGTATGAATCATGACATTTAAAAACTGCTATGATACACATCTATTACGACATTTTTGAACTGATGTGATACATACCAATCACAACATTTTTTAATTGTTGTCATATATAAAGACATACCAAACGGAAGGTAGTAGATGACACCACTTTGATGTCGAGGACAAAGAATTCATGACATGGATTACGACATAAAAAAAATGTCGTAAAAAGTGTAATACTTTCCACGGCACCCCCATTCCACGACCTTTTCAAAAATGTCGTGGAATCCATTTTACGACATTTTTTAAATGTCGTGAAAGGGCTTTTTTGTTGTAGTGTATGAGACTCAAATATGGTTGAGATATCATTTTGATTTAATAAATATTAGTGTCCTTACATGTTATTTGAATAGAGTTAAATATAGTTGTGAATATGTTAAATATAAGTTTGTTGATATCTTCTTAATGTATTCTCATAAATTGAAAATTATACAAAGTTTTTAAAAGTCTAAGTCTTCGTTTGGTGAGTTAGTTGGAGACAAAATTTTTAAGTTTGAGTTGATTGATTTTTCAAAAACTAATTATAAATTTTGTTAATTTTTTTAGAAAAAGATAAAAATTGAGATAAAAAAATACAGTTTAATTTGAAATGAACTTAAACGCTAAACAAAGTATAAGAGAATAATTTATGTTAGCTTTTATATGTTGGCTATTATTATTATTATTATTATTATTATTATTATTATTATATATAAGATATTGATCTCTCACCATTTATTTGAAAAAAAAAAAAGATAATTATAGCATGCTCAAAAAGATTGTAAATGTTACTAATCTGGAAGTTTAAAAACTTTTCACCAAAATTTCTAATATTTCCCTATATTTGTAAAAATTGCACTACATTTTATCGATATCAATATTTTTACTGATATTTCCCCAAGATTTTGATTGAAAAGATATTATCACTAAAAGATATTTTAGTAACCCTCAAACACAGAAATTTTGATGGAAATTTCAGAAATATCGTGGATATTTGTGATTATGGATGTACCTAGCATTATTTCATTTTTAAATATTTAGAATAATTGTCGCAAAATGTGAGTTATTAGAATAGAGTGTCAAGAATGGATATTTTACGGTTAGACATCTTATTTTGCATTCTTAATAAAAATTACTTTTTAATTATTAGTTTAATTTTTTAGATGCTAAAATCTATGAATATCCACGTTAAAATTTTGTATTACACAACAAAAAACTGATTTAATCATATATTAAACAATTGAAAAAAATAATCTAATAATTAAAATAACAGTTCTTAAATTAATACAAATAGAAGATTTTATCGTAAAAACTCTCACTATCTATTTATTATTATTATTTTGGACAAATACTTTATACATATTCTTAAATTTCTTTACTATTTGCATTGTTTTAAAATTAAATAAGGTGATAGTAACATAAGTTAGTGGTAATAACTTATATAACTTCACAATAATATAGTGTTTTCCTCTACTCCAAGGTTTAAAAAAAAAATGACGAACCTTTTTTTTTTTAATAGAACAAAGATGACATGAACTTCATAATATGAGATTTGGAAATAGAGTTCATACTCGTAATGCCCCCAAATTAATATCCTTGTGCCATTTCGTTTTCTTCATTTTGAAATGATCCGTTTAAGCTCACCAAATAAAAATAGTTCTGGAATTTAACGATGGAGTTACAAAATTTAAAACTTCGATGATATATTATATATACTCTGTATATGATTTATTCCGTAAAAGTTTATTTCTTATATTTTTTTTGAAGGTACAATTCATTTAATTAAAAGGTTTTACAGACGTCAAATATAATGCGGATAATCATGTGGTATACGATACAAAGCATTTGAGAAAAACCAATTCTATTAGTAAGATTTGATGAAACACAGGGAAAACGATGTAAGACGAGACCTGATATCAGAAAAATTGCTTAATATGTTAATTTGAGCATGCATAAGGCTCTTTTTGAAACCACTATAATCGATGGAAGCTTTCGATCCACCGAAAGCATGTAACACGTAGCATCAAGGCAACAAACATCTCTGCTAAGACTTATAGCTAGCGAAATTTTTAACTTGCTAAGATCTAAATCTGGTAGATAAAAAATAAACTCAAACTGTAGGAGAACCTCTTCTATTATTACAATAAAAATACTAAAACTATATGACAGAAATATCAACGCCTTTATTAGACTAAAATATAAAAAACTAAAGATTAAAGCACGACCGTCGCAGGCCTTGAATAAAAGTGTCATTGACAATATGACCATTACAGTAAGAGGAATGCTTTGGGGAACAAGTGGCGAAGTCGACGAGATGCCTTCAAATAGCAGAACATGAAATATATATGTTACCACCATTAGTATCCAGAGCCAAAACCACCACCTCTACAAGAAGCTCACCATCATTCGAAATAAAATCTCGACAGAGTACAACTACTAGAAGAGAAAAGCATCACAAAACATTTTTAAGCTGTATGGAAACCATCTTCTAAATGCCATCAGATCCACTCTGATGAAGCTACCATACCAAACACAGTCATCACCATAAAAAAACTCACAACGAAACGAGTCTAAGACCAAATTTTAAGGTCGGACGTCTAATAATACACCAAGAGATGGTCTCAGAATCTCAGCCGACTCACTCTTTCTTTTTCTCGTTTCTTCGGGCCGGCTGCTTGTTTACCTTTATTTCTTATATTTTGGTATTACATTATCTAAACTCGGACACATATTCCCAATAATTTAACCACAATAGAAGTTTGCACTCAAAATCGCTTATCTATATATATATTTTTTATTATACAAATCCTCAAAATATCCCGTTTTTCATAAAATCAATCAGAAAAAATCCTTAAAGCAATTAATTTTTTTTTAAATACCATATTTACCTTTCTCAATCTATATTAAATATAATTTAACATTTTTTTTAGGAAATAATTTAAGTGAAAAGTACTTGAATGATATAAATTTAAAAATTATTATACTATCATGACACAAAAAAAAGTAACATTTGATCAATATAACACAACTAAACTAAAATTTATGTCATATTAATCAAGATGAGAGAGTTTGTGTTATGTTAATCAACGGATGAAAAAAAAAAAGTTATTTGATTAATTTTCTCATAATTTAAAGCATCATTGAATTAATGTATTGAAAAAATCAATCTTAAAACTTTAAAATTCTCAAAATAATTGAAATAGTTGTTTGAATGAAATATATTTTTTTTAACTTGTTATTTGATTTTTTTTGTTAAGTTATATTTAAAATAACATTTAAAATAGATTTGGAATGATAACCTTGCTATTTTCTAAATTTTAATTGCTTCAGGGATATTTTATAATTGATTTTACAAACATATAGAGTATTTTGAATATTCGTATAATAACAGAGACAAAAGTAGTATTTAGGTGTTCTCGATATTTTCCCTTGATTTTTTAAGTCGCAATTACCCAGCTTCCCAAACCTTTCCACCAATTTCGCAGCTCCACATAAAATAAATAAAAAATAAAATAAAATAAAATAAAATAAAAAAATCAGCTCCACCTTTGCCGCTACAGGACCCAACAATTCCACTAGACTCTCTTAGATAATGTTCGAAGAAAAATACCAAGGACTCCAAAATTGATCCCTCAAACAATTTGCTTCTCCTCAAGATTTGATATCTTCGTAAATATCGTTCCGCACTAAATTTAGCGGCGCCTCCCCCCCCCCCCCCCTTTCCTACATGAATTGTTTATTTAGTCCTTAAACTCTTAATATTATAACTAATTTGATCCATGAACTTTTTTTCATAATTAGAATACTCATAAATTTTTAAAATATTATTATAATAGTCATTTTTATTAATTTTTGAATGAAATCTGTTAGTAATTTGGTCAAAAAATAATATTAATTTTGGATTCCGTAAAAAACGATGAAAAAAACTAATGTTGCAACGTTTTTAATAGTTTATGATCATTCCAGCTACGAAAGAAAATGTCCCTAAACTATTAAAAAAGTTGTTATAATAATCATTTTTATTAATTTTTAAATGGAATCTATTAGTGATTTGGTTAAAAAGTAATGTTAACTAACATATCACGTTCAAAAATTAACGTAAAGTACTATTGTAGCAACATTTTAAAAGTTTATGTGTATTCCAACTACAAAAAAAAATTTAGAGACCAAAATTATATAAAGTTAAAAAATTCAGAGATCAACCTAATAATTTGTTCTTTTTTCTATGGATATGTATGTTTTAATAAATAACTTTATTATTATTTTCTTTTACTCAGCTACTGTAGTATGTTATATGTTTTATTATCATAGGTAACGCTTGTTTTTAAACTTATATAATATGATCAAATCACATCAAAGTTAAAATAAAAAAAAGGAAAATAATTAGTTTTTCATTTAGATCCAACGCGTCAAGACAAAACTCTATTGGTGGGATATATATTTTTCTATATCCTACTGAAAAATTCACAATATGGTTTTAATAGTTCTTAAAAAAAATTTGATACTGTCCTACAATTTTTACTAAAAAATCCTCATTTTCCGTCTCCACTGAAATAGAAAATTAACGATGTTACAGTCATTATCAACTAATACATGTTGACCAGAATCTTTATTAACCAAGGTTATACATAACGGGTATCCGGAATTAGCCTCGTTTGAAGTCTCTATTAAAAACTTAACATATTACATTAAAAAAATTAACATATAAAACTATTGTAGTAACATTTTAAAAGTTTATATGTATTCCAGCTACGAAAAAAAATTTAGGGATCAAAATTATATAAAGTTAAAAATTCAGAAACAAACCTAGTAATTTGTTATTTTTTTCTTTTCTACATGGATATGTATGTTTTAATAAATAACTTTATTATTTTTATTTTTTTACTCAGCTACTGTAATATGTTATATGTTTTATTATCATAGGTAACGCTTGTTTTTAAACTTATATAATATGATCAAATCACATCAAAATTAAAATAAAAAAGAAGGAAAATAATTAGTTTTTCATTTAGATCCAACGCTTCAAGACAAAACTCTATTGGTGGGATATATATTTTTCTATATCCTACTGAAAAATTCACAATATGTATTTAATAATTCTTTAAAAAAAATTTTTGATACTGCACTACAATTTTTACTAAAAAATCCTCATTTTACGTCTCCACTGAAATAGAAAATTAACTACGTTACGGTCATTATCAACTAATACATGTTGGCCAGAATCTTTTTTAACCAAGGTTATACATAACGGGTATCCGGGATTACCCTCGCTTGAAGTCTCTATTAAAAACTTAACATCGTCATCATGTCGAATCTCAACAGGTGGCAGCGGAACAAGTGAAACAACTAAGAACCTCATATCCAGATCATATAGCGATTGATCTACCATTAAACTGTGACCAAGTCTTTCCACCAACTGATGGTAAGTAATGTCTTTTGAAACTATTATTCCTTTTGTTTTTTTCCCACGAAAACTCCAACAACCTCGAGTTTCTCTCCATTGTCCTTCATATGAAATAATTAATCTAACTGTGGTACCCGATGACGAATCCTGTAACAAAAATCATCACAAACAATACTTAAATTAGTTTATTTAGATTTTAAAAAAAAAATCATGGTCATGTTAACGGCTTGACCATGGTCATGCTAACGGTCGGTCAAGATTTCCAAGTATAAACAACCAATCACTATAGCAGAAGCACGTCACTCTCTCCTGTCACTGAGGAAGTGCGGAATTATTTTGAGAGAGGGTGAATTATTAAAAAGATTTGAAACAATCTAAGCCATTATTTTTTTTTAATAGAAAAATATCTCAACAACCTTATTTCTGATATAATTGTTAATATCAATGCTATGTTTAATAAAAAAAAAATTCAACATAGTACATGTGGTGATACTTTAAGTGTGGAGGGTGAGGGACTAAAAAGAAAAAAGGGAAAAGTAGATGAGGGCTTGAGAGGTCTATATGGAATATATACATAAATATATGGACTAAAAAGGAAAAAAAAAAAAAGAAAAAGAAAAAGAATAAGAAAAAGAATAAGTTTAGAGGGGGCTCAAGAGCCCCGGGCCTCTTTAGCTTCATCCCTGCTTGCCATATGTCCTTGTACTAGGGAAATTATAAAATAAGATTAAGTTATGTTTAATGTCAATATCAACAACATGAGTGCAGTTGCACACATAATTTAACTGTTACAAAACTAAAGAACGAGAATAGGCAACAGAGAACACGAAAAACAAAAATACATAGATTTACGTGAAAAACTCTAGACCGGAAAAAATCATAAATAGAGGATAAGAAAAATCTACTAAATCAAAGATAGATATAAGAGAAGCAGCTACAATAAAAAAGAGCATAATAATGAAATCCTAAAACTACATAGTATATACATACCCAAACCTTAAAACGTAAAACTATTCGGGTCCACATCGGCCCAATCCCATAGCTCACCATTGAGCCCCAAAATATTTTCATAATTAAAGCTCTCCACATATGTCGTACCGCGAGTTTTTTGGGTCGGACCAAACAGAATTCAGGTTAACAAATTATAGTTATATACATTGTTTTATCACATAAGTATAGACTTCATCCTCCTCTCAAGTTCATATATATTGGTCAACTTTGGGTTATGTGCACAAAACCTTATTTGGAAGGCATGTCCAATTCTAGAAATTGAAAATTTTTTGCAAAAGAATGTTTTTTCTAATTTTTTTAATCATTCTCTCATTTTGAAAAATGAAAACTATCTCATTTTCAAACCTCTTTTATAAAATATCCTCTTGGAAAAAGAAAAAGAATCCTTTTGAAATATTTTCACAATGCACTATTCAGAACACTATTTTTTCAAACTTATTGTTTTCAATTTTTTTTAACATATCCAAACACTATCTTATTCTCAAAATAAAAAAAAAATAAAAAAAAATTTTTCTCATCTAAAATAAGAAGATATTTTTTTTCGAAAATGAACACGAGCTACAAACGGGGATGTTGTTTAGATGGGATAGTGAAGGCCTTTTATTCCTACTCGCAAGCAATAAATTTTAGTCATGATGAAAAGCTAATGGATAATGATGCATTGCTCAATAGAAACTAAGTGCCCTAATTATATTTTCATAACAAAATATCTTACAACTTTGGATTTTTTTTATACAATTGTTTCCATTTTTATTGCAGAGCAATTAATTAGAAGATTATTCTTATATGCATAACTTAAATTTTAGGAGAAATTGCACATTTTTTCCCTGAATTTTAAACCTTGACATAGAATGCTCCATAAATTTTAATTTATAATATTTTTTCTTCTGAATTTTAAAAAAGTTTGTGAATTTTCTTCTAAATTAAATTTTTGACTTAAAAATACACATGACACATGTTAGAAGCATGAATTACTGATATTAAAAGAGAAACTCTAGTAATTGAGTTAAAATACTAAATATTGAGGGCTAATTGTCATTTTTCTTCATAATTCTTTCTTATAGATAATTTTATAATTTCACACTTAATAAGTGTAACGGGTACTTGGAAAGTTGCTGATATGTATCATTTCATAATTTTATACTTAATACCCTAAACTCATACTTACAACGAGTGTTTAGTTCATTGTTTCGTCAAAAATTTAATTGAGGAAGAAAATTTACAAACTTTTTCAAAGTTTAGAGGGAGAGAATGTTACAAATTGTGTTTGGGGGGACATTTTTGACAAGACTTAAAGTTCGTGAGGAAAAAATATAATTTGTCTTAAATTTAATGGTAATTCTCACTAAACTATAAACACTTCTACATTGGCTCATAATTTTGAATTAGTCCTACTTATTCCCTTCGTTCTAATTTTCATTAAAAACAGATGAAAAAGAGGGAGTTAATTAGTGAGGTCATGTGATCCTTTTTGATATGCTTTTTACTGAAAATTCTAACAGAAATAATATTAAATGAGACAAATTCAAAACTTGATAGAAAAAATTAGAATTTTTACCCCCTATTTGTTTTGTATGCCCATTTCCGAGATGGGTGGAAAAACAACAAAAGAGTGTTTTACCTAATTTTCTCTATCATTCTTCTCATTTAAAAAAAAAAGAGTAGATATTTTATTCTCAAATATATTTTGTACGGTATCCTTTTGAAATATTTTTGAAATTTTACCCTATGAACTATTCTCAACACCATTTCTTCTCATTTTATATCTTTTCAAACAAATTTTAAACTCCTTTCGTTTTCAAGAAGGAAAATTTTTTTAAACATCCAAATGTTATCACATTCTCAAAATGAAAGGACCTTTTCATTTCAAGCAAGAAAGATTTTCATTTCAGAAATGAGTATGCAATCAAAACAAGCCTTTAAGGCCCTTTGAACTTTAGGGTCACTTTCACTTTGCCCATATGAGTTTCAAAAACTCCCACTTTGTCTTGTGAAGTTTGAATTTAACCTCATTTTATCTCCACAATCAAATTTTCACTTAAAAAGGATGGACAAAAAGTGAGTTTAGTGCAGTTATGTGGTGTTTTTCGGGTTGTATATTTCTTTATTTTTCCACATGTTTTTAATGGATATTCTAATAGAAGGAATAAAGTGTAGTTAAATTCAAAGTTCAAATAGTAAAGTGAGCTTTTATAGTTCATGAAACAAAGTGAAAGTGACTTAAATTTCATGAAGCATAGATGGAAAAAAAAAAAAAAAAGATAATAAGGAGAGAAAAATGAAGGAAAGAGATGGGTGTTTCTTGCGGAGAAGAGACGATGGAGAGGAGGATTCAGAAAATGAGGTATGGGAAAAAAACTCTTTTTATGGTGAAGTAATAGCATCATCTACAATTTAATTTTCACCTAATGGCCAAAATAAAAACAGAGTCCCAACCCGTAGAATTTCCCTCATGTTTTTTTAGTGGAGTTACTTTTTTCGCCACCTGGTAGGTGTCTTGTCTAAAACAAACACTTGACAAAAAGTATTTAAACAATCGTAAGCTTAATGCATTGTAGACAAAAAATTGAAATTACAACATACCTGAACCTCACTCGAAAATCGCTTGAGTGTGCTAGAGGGCATGCCAAGTTCAACAAGATTGTGTTGATTAATCTTTGATGGCAAGGACTTCTGAGGGTAGTCATAACAATTGTGACGTCTAACAAATGAAGAAGAAATTGACAATACTGGGTTAGAATTGTTATATATACCCACTCTGTAATTGTTACAATACTGGGTAGTCATTGTAGTTGTAATATTAAGAATATCAATTTTAATATCAACCTTTTTAATATAAAGTTGCTTTTAAAAAAATTGACAAATCAATTAACGTAAAAAAATTATAAATACTAGTGAAAAGATGACAACTTATTACCATCTGAGTTGGTGTCAAAAGACAAACATACAGAAAGTTTGTTTTGCCGATAATTGAAATCAAACAATATGGTATTCGATATTATTATTCTGTAGTATTACGAAGTTAAAGCTTATATATCAAATGAGAGAGACCTTCTTCCGAAGACTGGACGTCTCAGTGCTAGCTCTTTATTGTCAACGAAATTAGATATGTCAGAGAATCTTTCTTCAGCCCGAATCCACTGATCCAAGAAAAAAAAGAAAAGAAAAAGACAAATCACATTAGGATTTTATCTCGGAGAGAGGACGAATTAATTGTCTTTATAGAAAATGAACGTTTACTGGGTATATGACCTCTGGAGGGTACTGTCGAACAATCCCCCACGCCATTCTTCGTATCAAATCGTGCATATAAATCTCACCATCACCCTTTATGCTTATAAGAGACCGGTCTATGAGTTCATCAATTTCTAGACTTGGATGGAGATTAAACTCATCCAGCTTTCTTTCTATGAAATCTCTGTCCCTCCCTTCATAAAGTAATGCTATACGGAGGAAAATTTCTCTGCTACGAGGATCTAGTTCATTGTAAGACACTTCCAACGCTTGATAAATATAATTAGAAGAATTCATTATGAGTTCGTCCAGTGCACTTCCCCAATCGCCTGTGTATTGGTCGTTGAGGAAGGAACCAAACACTTTGAGAGCCAAAGGAATTCCACGGGTATAATGAACCACTGATTGTGACAGCTGATCATAATCTGAAATGAAAGGCCTCCTTCTAAAGGTTTTCAAACGAAAGAGTTCAAGCGCTTCGTCATCATTCAATCCATCGACCTCGTACATCCCATCAACGGCATAACGTCGAAGCACTTGTTTGTCTCTTGCTGTTAAAATAATTCTACTTCCTGATCCAAACCAATCATGATCTCCGACTAATTGCTCGACCAGATCTGACATACCAACATCGTCTAGGACAATGAGCACCTTTTTCTCGCTGATTCTAAACCAATCGAATATGCTGACCATTTTTACATCTTCCTCTCCCGTTAGTTTTGAAAAAAGTTTGCGTTTTAAGTTAGACAGTCCATGTCGACGTGAATTTTGTCTGACATCTTCAAGAAAGCAACAACCTTCGAATTGAGAAGAGAATCTGTTGAAAACGACACGAGCAAGTGTGGTCTTACCTATACCACCCATTCCCCAGATGCCTAACACACGAAAATCAGGTGAGTCAAAGCATAACAATGATTCCAATTTCTTAAGCTGTCTGTTTATTCCCACCAGACCCTCAGAGTCTGCAGTAGCAAGTGGTCTTACCGTACTCACAACATATTCAACAATCTCCTCCACTAATTTTGACTCATACCTAGCATATATAAAATAAAAGATATGTATTTATAAATTAAGGGATAAGATCTCATAGAAATTAGTAAAAGAGGAAGAAACAGAACCAAGAACTATTTGTACGGACTAGAGAGGAAATGCAAACCAACTCTATACACAAGACATACTGATATATCTACAAGGGTCTGATATTTTGGCATCAATCCTCGTTTGCTCCAATGATTTTTTGCATTTCAGAATCCATTGATTCATTTTAGTGACGCCTTTAAGATGTCTAGACTTTGAAAATCTGAGATTCTTGTTTCTTGCAGTGGCACTTTTGAAACTTATTTTCCAACTAAAAGTTAAAAGGTTTAATCTCGCCTGTACCTCGAATTATGTGGTCATTCTTATTTTGCCTCCAAACCTTAAGACACTCACCTTGCCCTCCGAAATTTGAATTAGATCCACTTAGCCCCTTTATTGCAATTTTGGTTTACAATAGAAGGCGAGAAAATGTAGTGCAGTCATGATTTTTCTAAAATATCTGTTAAAAACTATCAGAAAAAGACAATGTAACCATACTTAATCCTATTTTTGTTCCGTCTTTTTTAATATAAATTTGTACCAAAATGGTAAGTGAGAGTAGTTCAAAGTTAAGGGAGCAAAGTGAGAGATTTTAAAATTCAAGAAAAAATGAAATGACCTATAGTTAAAGGCACATGTGAGTTTGATCCAACTTTGAATCTGAGGCGGAATTTTTGCAGAATGAAATAGAGAATAATTTCATGAAAACAGATAAATAAAAAAGATATGGAAAACTGAAAATTTTGTGAATTTTGAAAGTTGAGCCTTTAATACTAGAAATTTTTAAAAGCAGCAGGGCAGGCGAATTCTACTCTCTATAAGCACTGTCAAATGAGTCCCAAATAGCCAATCAAAGTTGAACACATTCCTGATTGTTTTATGAAGTATTGAACGAAGAAGCCAGCTTGATTTCGGAATGCAAGGTAGGAAACTCCTATTGAAAAACTTACATGCTCGCATTTTTACTTGAGAATATCTTCACATTGGAAAGTAGAATTTTTGTGAATTTGTAACATTGTGTGTTGGTGCAGATAAACATTTTATGATGTTGCGAGTGTTCTTTTTTATTTATTCTTTTTATTTTTTCATTTTTCAATTTTTGAAGCTGCCTATTTTGTTCAAACTAGTCAAAAATTTTACTTGTACTTCAGATTTTTATCCTCTAGTTTCCGGACACACACATATATCCATAAGAATCTAAACCATTTTTTTTTAATTTGACTCAGTTGCATAGAATAATCAAGTTTAAGGATCATATTTGCAACTAAAAGGGTAAATGAAGCATTTATTTACAGGGTTACCCTTTTTAGCAATACAAAAATATCATCAACTCAAAACAAGGCAACCACTTGTAGATAGCTAGTGTAGTATTGTTCTTATAGTTTTGTCATGCAATGTAGTGATTGGATAATTTAGAATTACCTGTCCCGTGTATCCCATCCAGAAAAATCGCATGCCCTTATCAATGCAGCTCTCCACTCCTGCAATTTTTCTGCTCTATCTTCAAAACGTTGTTGATGTGCAACAAAAGCACAAGCAAAACTCCCTTCTTGCTTACGTACACGTGACGGATCTATGCCATAAAATATAGGTACAACAATCTGTCCATTCTCCTTCCTGCACTTGAGTATGTGCACTAGTTCATCCAAACACCAGGAGGAAGACGCATAATTTTCTGAAAAAATAATGAGTGAAATCTTTGATTTCTGGATTGCTTGCAAGAGTGTAGATGAAATTTCCTCTCCTTTCCCAAGATTTTTCTCATCAATGTAGACTTTGATTTGCTTGTCACATAATCCTTTACAAAGATGATCAGTAAAATTCTTACGAGTGTCTTCACCTCTGAAACTAATAAAGACATCGTACTCAAGCAAATCAATGGAAATGGACGACATCGTACCCATAATATCTGTTTGACCAATATATGTGGAACAACATCAGGGGAAAAAAATTGAGGATGAGCTGAAATTGTCTTTGATGGAGAATCTAGGAAAAGAAGCCAACCGTTATGTAAATGCGAACATTAATGTTAAAGTACAAAAAGCGTAAAAACAACATAATTAATATTGCTTTAGTATGCAATGATATTTTAACTACTATATAGTTTTTGTCCAAAAAAAAAGGCATAAATACTAAAAAGATAACACGCCAACAAATAAGGAAATATGAGCATCTCCAATATCAAATGTCATTTAATATCTTATCAATATTTAAAAGAGGGAATGTTGTCCAAATTTTGCCCTCTCTCTACTTCAGCTACGTGTCACATTTTCTTTTCTCTTCTTTCTTTTTTCTTCACTTTTTTTTTTTTTTTTTTTTTTTTTTTTTTTTCATTTTTCGGGCATTAAAAACTCTGAGAGAGGGAGAGAGAGAGAGTAAGAGAAAGGGCTGCACATGGGAAAAAGTGGTGTCACGTACCTTAATTTTTTCAATAATAACTTACATTTAAAAAAAATACATTCAATAAAACGTTAAAATACTATCTTTAAAATAAATATAAATAGGATTATTTAATTTTTAACCCTATATTTTGCTTTAAATTAAAGGGTATTTTGGGTATTTTAAATATAAAAATTAAGTACTACTCGAGAAAATATATAGATTTATTCACTAAATATAATCTAATCATAATAATTAAATAATTAACTATTATCCATCTTTTTAACTCTACATCCCTCCTACCAAACAACATTAAGATTCTTATAATTCTCTTCATCTTTCATATTCACTACTACAAAAGACAGATTACACGACGGTTTTTCGGAACCGTTGTGTAAATCTCTAGTTCACATGACGGTACCTCGGAACAGTCTTGTAAACTCTATGTTTACACGACGGTCCCATGGGACCGTCGTGTAAACTAGAGGGTTTACATGGGCCGTCGTGTAAACCAGGCGGTTTGACGGTTTACACGATGGCCCCATGGGGCCGTCGTGTAAACCTGTGTAAACTAGGGGGTTTACACGACGGTCCCTGGGACCGTCGTGTAATCTTCCTCGTGGGATTAAACGACGGTAATTAATACACCGTCGTGTAAAAATAATATTACATGACGGTGTTTTTCCGAACCGTCGTGTAAACGTCAAAAAATTTTGAAATTTTTCAAATTTCATTTTTCGAAATCCACACGAAAACCTATTACTTAAATACATTTTCCTCTTCATTTCTCTTCATATATTCGCTAGAATTTCTTCATTTCTCTTTACACTTTCTACATTTCTCATGTACCCACATCTTTCACTAACCTGCCGACACCTCTCTTTTAAAATCCGGTCAAGCCGCTATTGCCGTCTTTGCCGCCGCCGCCTCCCTCTTGGTGTGGCCGTGCCTATTCTTCTTCAAAGAAAAGCAAGGTGAGTTCATATATAAACTAAAACACATTTGCTCTTTTATATTGTTGTTTGTCACTAAAGATCCATTTTTGAATATTAGTGTTTTTGTTTTTAATGTTGCTCTTTCTAGATGAATGGTTTGTGAATCGTTTTGACACTTTACACACATTTATGAACATGATTTTTTTTTTCCGCCCACAACATGCTCGATAAAATACCAAAATGAGTTTTTCTTTTCGAAAAACATAATAGAGTTTAATAAATATTCATAGCATAACTATAGCAAGATTACATGAAGTCCTCTAGCATGAAAATACATAAAGAATGCATCAAAACGCCCTATGCCAGTAGAGATATTGGGTTTTGGTAGTCATTGACCCATGGGAAGACCTCGTCCTTTATTTTGATCTTATTTGAGAGAAGAAACGAAACGATTTTACTGAGCTAATGAACATGTAAGTTAATTTTAATATGTTAATTTTTTTTAATCTTAATTATATGCATCTTAATTAATTAGTGTGAATTTTATCAATTTGCTAGGGCCTTATCAGATTGGAATATTATGGCCGAAGAAGGGATTAGAAGGAGATGAGACTATAAAACCAGAATCTTGAACTATCCATGTCCTCTCCAAGAAGGAAGTGTTAAATGTGGTTATTTTATTTTAGTTTTTATGAGGGACATAGTGTTGAATGGAATTGACGTGCTTGAAAGTAAAGAATTTTTTACTTCTCAGGATTTCGATATGATTAGGGGAGAATGGACTAGCCATGTAATGCAATTCATTAATTATGATATGTAAACTTATAATGTAATAATTGGTATGTATTTTTACTTTGATTAATGAAGTTATTATCTTGGATCGTGTATTGGATAACATACAGGTTAGGCCACCCGTGGGAAATCACCAACAAACCCCTTTTTTTTTTTCATACCACATTACACGACAGTTCGTACACGACGGTTCTCTACGAACCGTCATGTAATGTATCATATTACAACATTACACGACGGTTTTTAGAAAACCGTCGTGTAATGTCCACATTACATGATGGTTTTAGGTAAAACCATCGTGTAATGTAGATATTACACGACGGTTCTCTACGAACCATCGTGTAATATACCATATTACAACATTACATGACGGTTTTTAGAAAACTATCATGTAATGTGCCACATTACACGACGGTTCGACCTAGAACCGTCATGTAATGTGTCATAGTACAACATTACACGACGGTTTTTTGAGAACCGTCATGTAATGTGGCACATTACACGACGGTTCGTATGAACCGTTGTGTAATGTGTCATATTACAACATTACACGACGGTTTTTAGAGAACCGTCGTGTAATGTACCATATTACACGACGGTTCTAGGTCGGACCGTCGTGTAATATCTCCACATTATTTGTTAACACAACGATGTACCATGTTTCGATGACGGTTTTAATCGTCGTTTAACATTGAGATACCATGACAGTAATATAACCATCGTGTTATCTACCACGATACTGGATTACATGGCGGTTGGGTAACCATCATGTAAACTTTACATGACGGTAAAAACCACCGTGTATTCTATAATTTTTACTAGTGATTCCTCGTTCTTCCTACCCTCTATATCATTCCTCCTCTCCATCCTTCCAACAAAACATAGCCTCAAGGTTTAGATTGTTAGCAAGAATGTCCCTCCAACATTAAACTATTAGTAAAAAGATCCACTGTTTCATATTTTAGTCATATAAAACTGGAAAAAACTTCATTTTTGCCTCTTAAAGTTTAGTACATTTGTAGCTTTACCTACAAACATTTGAAAAGTAGTATTTATACCTCTCGATCTTTACACTATTAGTAAAATCATCTATATTTTATTCACTTGAAACTAATGTAGTATTAATATAACAAAAAATTAATTTAAATTAAATATTTATAATTACATAAATAACCTTAAGATCTATAAAAATGCAGGGGATTTAAATAGACAAGTTCCTTTATTTTGTTTTTGTTTTTGGTTTCTGTAATGACTTCAATTTAAAATACAAATCTTATGAACGCTAACAACACCGGAAAGGATGAAAGACAAAAAACAAACACAAAGTCAATATACTGAAACCTAAAAAATGACTAATGTAGTCATAAGATTTTTTTTCAAAATTAAAGTCATTACAAGAAAAACAAAAAAATAGATATATAATAGTAAAGGAACTTGTACATTTAGATCATTCAATTTTAATAGATGGTTAAGGTTCTTTCTGTTGTTGTAAAGATTTTAATTTAAATTAACCTTTTATTATAATAGTTTCACATAGGTTTTAAGTAGACAAAATATAGTGATTTTGCTAACAATTTAAAGATTGAGATGTATAAACACTAGTTTTTCAATGTTCAAGGATAGAATTACAAATGTATTAAATTTAAGGGGACAAAAATGAAGTTTTTTCATGTCTTATATGGTCAAAGTATGAAACAAGGGATATTTCTGTTAAAAGTTTGAAGTTTCAGGGACATTCTGGATAAAGTTTGAGGGGGTATAAACACCAGTTTTAAAAGTTATTGAACAAAGTAAAAGAATTTTAAACTTCAGAGGGCAAAATAAAATTTTTCCTATTAAATTACATTTTAATTATTGTTATGTTATCAATCTCATCCATTTAACTGATGGAAGGAGCAATTATTACATTTCATGGTTCAAGAAACATTTCTACTACTTTTCAAAGTTCATGATGCAAAATTTCAAGACCAATAAAATCCAAAAAGCAAAAATGAAATTTGTTCCTTGCCAAGACATTCCGAATACAAAAACAAAAGAAGTAACTGTCCCAAAGAGGCAGACATCTAGCTAAAAGCTCATTACTTTGATGGGGATATCTAAACAATATTCATTGATTATGTACCATATTAGAAAGTAATTTTTCTGTTCAAATATTAATATTTGGCGTTTTTACATTAATCGACAAAGCACTAAAGATGCTCTAGAGAATCAAATGCCAAAATTTGACATATGCTGCCTATTGTCAAATTGGACATTAGTCATTATAGTAAAACATTGCATTGAAGATCGATTTTCTTACCTAAATGTCAAACTTCATTGCATTAAAGATGCTTTAACAACTTGTACCGGAGCAATTTGCTTGGTCTGTCGCTGTCCGGGCTTTTTTGCTCGGCCGTGTGCCTGTTAATGAAGTCTTTTTAGTTTTATTTATATACATATATGTATATTAAAAAAAAATTTAAAAAAAAAAAAAAAAACCTTGTACTGGATCAACTTTTCTTGTAGCTATAGATAGATGGAAGGAAAAACAGAATCAGCAATTAGAATATATGTATGTGTTTCTGAGAAAAACATGAGAATTTTGAGTGGATCTACAAAACAGAATGACCAACAATGCTTATTTCGTACCTCTCTCTTTTTTTTTTTTTTTTTTTTTTCGTTTTTTGTTTAATGTTTTTGTGCTCATAGTACAGAAACAGGCTCGAAAGTACTAAGAAATAGGACTACACTACCTTATTAAATTGTGGTGAGTAAGTTACTTGTATTTGATTTGAACGAAGTTTCGCAGACCTTCCCAGGAGTCGACCTCTCGAAGACGGTCTCTGAGTCACCAAGTCAACCACGCGTCTGAGTTGTCTAGTGCCGAAAATTACGCTGCAGAGTTGATCATTATTACTGGTTGAAACACGTGTGATGCTCCACACATGTGAAACTTAACAGTATGTTTTGATATATTATTTTAAATTAAAAAATTACTTAATTTTAAATCCAAAATTTGAAATTTATATTACACTTATTTTTCTTCATTCCAAACACCGATTTATTTTAACTTATTATTTTAAAATAAATTTTTTTAATGTGAAGACAGGGTATCAAATAGTCACTCAATTTAAGAAAATGTCTTGATGTGGATATGCGAAAAATTCATTTAAAGGGATCAGTAAAAAAATATTTCAATAAGGTAGTAAAAAAAATTATGAATGTTGTGTATTTGATAAAAAGAGATAATGAAAGGAAAAATTAAAATTTTAAGAGGATATTCAAGATAGAAAAAGAAAATAAGAGCGTTAAAGTTTGTTTTAAATTATTAGAACAATATACTATAATAATTTTAATGTATATGAAGTAAATTAATAGTGCGTTTGCCATATCATTTCAAATTCAAAATATTTATTTATTTAAAATCCAAATCCATTTTTTCAAAATTCATATTATATTCATTTTTTTTTCTCTCTCAAATATTCTTTCAATAAGTGAAAAAATAAAGAGTAAAATATAAATTTTTTTTGAAACAAATACATATAAAGAGTATAGAAAATTGCAATAAAAGCCATCCACCCACCGTGTCTAGATTCGAATATGGGACTATGACCCACCGTGTCTAAATTTTTTTTGAACAATCAAGAATGTTGAGTACAAGATAAAAGAGCACAAGAAAAACCATGAGAACAATTTATGGTCCATTTAGTGAATGAGTTTGAACTGAAAAAATACAGTTTGAGTTGAAAATTTTTGATGACTTTTCAGAAAAGATAAAAAATTTTTCAAAAAAAGATAAAAATTGAGATAAAAAATATAATTTGAGTTGAAATTCCAAACGAGACCTTAGCAGAGACCGGAATGTTGTAGTACCGCAAAGAGTTAAAGACTAATACAGAAACGCATGTGTAGAATCTCAAGCCATGACCTTTTTATTAACGTTTGGGTGGATTTTTTTCCCACGTAGTAAAATCATACATCTTTGGCCCAAGGATCTTCGAATTTGGATTTCAGAATATGTACACTTGGAGGGCCTTAAACATTAAAGTCGTAACATCAAAAGTCCAAAACATCAAATGTCCGTGTCACTAAAATCTGAGTTTTTTTTTTCTTTTTTGTTTTGATAAGAAACATTAAAATCTGAATTAATAGGTCCGTTTGGTGAATAGATTTGAGTTGAAAATTTTAAATTTGAGTTGAAAATTTTTATTGACTTTTCAAAAAAGATAAAAACTTTTTTAGAAAAATACAAAATCTTTTTCAGAAAAAGATAAAAATTGAGATAAAAAAATATATTTTAGTTTGAAATGAAAAAGCAAGATGGTATTTTTAAGATCCGTCTCAACATGATCCATATCACCATTGTGCATAACGTAAAAGTCGGAACACTAATCCAAGCACCATTTGGTCAGAACACTACTTAACTCTAGACAAATTTCCAATTACTTGACTCTAAAATTCACATATCTATATCTTGTTTTTTTTTTTTTATCAAAAAAGTAAAATTTTAAAAGTCCATAATTTTCTTATTTTACATCGAAATGAGATGATTTTTTTTAAATTACAAAAAGAAAAAAGAAATGAACGAAACAAGATCATATCATTTTTTTTTTCCCGAACACATTATAACTTTTTACATTATTTTATATATCACAATTCATTTTTAGTTCACACATCCACCAAAGACACACTTCCAAATCAACCTCCATACCAAACACAAACTTCCAAACTAACCTTCAAGACTGGATCTTCAATTATCACCTCAAATGACCCCTTAGTTTTCACTTTCGGAGACCAAAAAATTGGTCCCAGAAGGTCTATTTTTTGGTCGCCGTTGCCTTCCGCGACCAACATTTTTTGGTCGCCATTTGGTCCCCGAAAGTTGGTCGCACTAGGTATCGGCGACCAAAAAAATTTGGTCTCCATAGGTTAAGGCACCTACAGAGACCAAAAAAATTTGGTCCCCGTAGGTATCGGGACCAACGGAGACCAAAAAAATTTGGTCCCAAAATATATCAGAACCTACGGAGACCAAAAAAATTTGGTCTCTGAAGGTATCAGCGACCAAAAAAATTTTGGTCTCCGTAGGTATCGACACCTACGGAGACCAAAAAATTTGGTCTCTGAAGGTATCCGCGACCAAAAAAATTTGGTCTCTGTAGGTATCTTCGAATTTTGCAAATTTCAAAATTGGCGAATTTTTCAAAATTTTTCGAACACCAAAAAACGTATTTTGCAGAGCTTTTTAGCTAGTAAATGTTTTGTTTACCGAAATTTTGAGCGACCAAAATTTTTTGATAACAGTAATATTCATTGCCTGTTGAGAATAGTTACATATTTTCAATCTATAAATATACAAGTATAAAAAATGATAATACAAGAAAAATATGTTATATTAGCTAAAGAGACTCCAAATCTCTAAACACATTAAACAATTCATAGTAAATGTTTAATTATAATAGGTATCAAATGAAGGTAAACTATAATTAAAACAAAAGGTAACTTAGGATATAGTGGCTGGCGGCGGCGGTGGCGGCGGCGGTGGCGGCGGCGGCGGCGGCGGCGGCGGCGGCGGCGGTCCATTTTGCCTCTGGGAGAAAAGTCCCGGATGATCT
This sequence comes from Ficus hispida, assembly GCA_025413025.1. Lineage (NCBI taxonomy): Eukaryota > Viridiplantae > Streptophyta > Magnoliopsida > Rosales > Moraceae > Ficus > Ficus hispida. The sequence goes on along the minus strand of CM046368.1, from coordinate 11,637,776 downwards.
AAAGGCGGATTAAGATGTTGAAGAAGTTGTTGAATTAGCTCATCTTGTTTTAGCAACCTCTCATCCTGCACTTGCATCCTGCCCTCTATATCTATCACACGCTGTTTATGTTCCGCAACTTCGGTTCTAAGGTTCTCGACCAACAATTGTTGTGTAGGTCCTCCAGAGATGCTCAATTGTCTCTTTTTAATCACAGGACCTGTTCCACGCTTAAACCCATATTTTTCATTCCTTTCATTAATCAACACTTGAGAGTAGATATCTTCTTCATCATCAGAATCGAGTTGCGAACCCTCTGGTAGTTGGCGTAATCTTTCATTACGTACTTCTATCATACGTCGCTGCAAGATTCAAAGTGTTATGAATATATATAAATAAAAATAATATAGTTGATTAAGTCTAACAATTAATATGCCATCTTACATAATCCGCCTCAGCTCGGTCAGTTTGCCAACCATGCTTTTCACTCCAATGAGTTAATTTAAAGACATCTAAATACTTTCCCGAGCTTGTCGAATCAGAACTTGATTGGGTGTTCTATATTCAAATCATTAATCAATAACAACATCATTTATTATCTCTTATTTTAGCAAAATATATGATTCAAATCGTAACAGTATTTAAAGTAAAGTCACCTACCGGATGTTCGTTCAAATGTTGAATTAGAGATTTCGAGCCACCCATATAAGCACCTGACTTTTCACGATTAGATGTACCAGCAACTGACTTTTTCTAAAAAGGAGAATAAAAAAACAATTAATATGCCAACTTAATATTTTACAAAAATTTTGACAGCACCTCCCTTATAATTGGGCCCATCCTAAAATTTAATAACCTGTAAACAATAAACACTTTCCAGAAAACACATTTCTCATATTAAACTCATATCAAACTCCATATAAATGTAAAAGTTTACCTTCTATGATTCAGATTCAAAGCATTCTGTGCACATCCACTTCCAATCGTCATCCTTCACATAAGGATACGGATTGTTGTCTAATGGATTCAACCCCTTCTCAACAATTTTTTTGTAATTGACATGACATTTGTATCGAAAATTTTTGAACCTCTCAAAAAAAGTGTTATTTATAATGTCATTCAAATGAGAATTGTCTTCTAAATCCATATCGAAATGTTCCTACAAAAACAATTATTAAGTTTTATAAATTTTTTCTAACCATAATACAATAGTTACCATGAATAGTAAAGGAAACAATATACCTTTAATTTTTCAATGCACACTTTTTTCGCATCATCTGGAACATTTCTCCAACCACTGTAATGAAGTGGACAATAATGTCGTACAATAGAACAAAATCTTTTCAAGATATTCAAACGAAATTCAATACAACTTAAATCAAAAATTACACACCAATAAGATTTAAAATAAAAAAACGCATAAAACAATTCTAGAGAGAACCCTAAAAAAAAAATTCACGAGACTAGAACACAAACATAACCAAAAAAAAAAAAGGACTAAGGAGGACTCACCAGAGAGTAGAAGAAAAAACCACGGAGATTTTTTCTCTTAATCCAAACTGATCAGAATACAAAACAAAACAAAACCAACTCTTCGATTTCTCCGTCAGTTACATTTTTCTTTTTTCGAATCTCTTACAACAAATACCAAAGTTGAGCTCCACGGTTTCTGAGCTGTATTCTCTCTGTGAGTACACGGGCTTGTAACCTTGCTGAATCAGAGAGACAAGAGAGCGAAAGAGGAGAAACGTTTTAGAGAGAGGAGAGATAGAGAGAGAGAGTGAGTGTGGAAACGTTTTAGAGAGAGGAGAGATAGAGAGAGAGACTGAGAGAGAGACTAAGTGTGGGTGTCGTTGTGGATGTCAAAATTATATTCAATCTGATTGAATTTGCTTCATCCCTCCTTATTTTTGGAGGGAGACTCCCAAAATAGTTTGGAGGGAATACCAAACACGCGGGCGCGCGTGAGTTTTTCTGACCTTCAAAGTTGGTCCCCAAGCGCGCGGGCGCACGTCTGGGCCGCGCGCATGGCTCGGGTAGGAATGAGGCAGGGCGCACGCTGAGGTCGCGCGGGTGCGGCCGCGCGCGTCGTGGAAACTCGGAGCTTCCATGACGGTTTTTAAAAACCGTCGTGGAAGCTCCGAGCTTCCACGACGGTTGACAAAAACCATCGTGGAAGCTCCGAGTTTCCACGACGGTTTTAAATAACCGTCGTGGAATCTCGTCCTTCCACGACGGTTTCTAAAAATCGTCGTGGTAGGGTCCAAAATTTTTTTTTTAAATTTTTGGACCCTACCACGACGGTTTTTGGGGAAAACCGTCGTGGTATGTTCACATATCACTACGGTTTTCCCAAATAACCGTCGTGGTAGGTATTAAGGCGGGAGTTTGAAAATTTTTGAATTCAATTCAATTATTTGGAGTGTGTATTAAAACCCAAAAAAATACCCTCTTTCCCACCCCATTACATTTCGAGCATTTTTTACTTTTTCACTCTTTAATACACACTCTAACTCCATACTCAAAGCCGTTCAATTTCCTCTCTCCATTTCTCTCTCTCCGCTCAATGAAACGAATTCGCAAATTTTAAAAACCGTCGTGGTAGGGGTTCCTACCACGACGGTTTCCTTGAGAAACCGTCGTGGTAGGCCAACTAACCACGACGGTTTCTCAAGAAAACCGTCGTGGTATGTTCTTAAATGTCCACATTTATGTCCTATTTTTGCCTATTCGACGACGGTTAAAAAACCGTCGTAGAATCTGAAAAGATTCTACGATCCTGGATTCTACGACGGTTAAAAAACCGTCGTGGAAATGTTACTACGACGGTTAAAAACCGTCGTGGTATCCATATTTTGTAGTAGTGCCCGTAAGTCACCTTCGGTGACTAAAAAATTGTGGTTGCCGTTAGGTTTGTTCATGATCGATTTTCAGAGACCAAATAAATTTGGTCCCTGAAGATAAACTACGGAGACTAAATTTTTGATCCCTGTAAGTTATCTACCGGGACCAAAAAAATTTTGGTCGCCGTTTGGTTCGTTCATAAGGGATTTTCAGGGACCAAAATTTTTTGGTCCCCGAAGGAGACTTACGGCGACCAAAAATTTGGTCTCCGTAAGTCTCCTATGGCAACCAAAACTTTTTGGTCGCCGTTTGGTTTGTTCTTCAGGGACCAAATAAATTTGGTCCCGGAAGATGACCTACGGGGACCAAATTTTGGTCCCAGTAAGTCACCTACCGCGACCAAATTTATTTTGGTCGCCGTTTGTCTTCGGCGGGAGTGAAATTTTATTTTGGCGCTCAACCATTAGCGACCAAAAATAATTTGGTCTCTAAATGTCACCTACGGGGACCAAAATTTGGTCGCTGAAGGCTCTGGCTTTCGGGGACCAAAAATTTGGTCGCAGAAACTACTCTTCAGGGACCAAATTTTTTTTGGTCGCGGAAGGTCTGGTCGCTGAAAGTTCAATTTCTTGTAGTGTTTTGAGACATTTAACATCCATAGTTAATGTAAATTAGTTTATTGAGTGGTTACAAAATTAAATTAATTTATTATCTTAAAGATAAAATTAGCTCTCTAATAAAATAGATTATTAAACTCCTTTTATTCGTATTGTACAATAAAATATCTCCAAATTGAGAGGAAAAGATAGACATGATTTTCAATACAAAACCTTGAGGCTCTACACCAGCACTATTATTCTTATGGTTTTTCTTTTGTTCTTTCAAGTTTGTTTTCTGTTGTTGATTGTTTTATATTTATATATGTAATCATAATTTGGCACTCTGTCTGGAGTCAATCTTTGCATACTATTTAAAAATTTTATTCTAATGTTTTCTTTTACAAAAATTAAAATTTACAATTTAAATTAACTTTTTAAATCTGCAATCTAAAAATGCGCTTATTTTCTTGCACAAGGATATTCAATTGGTTTTGGACATATTGATTGACATAACAATATTTTAAACACCTAATAAAAATAATGAAAACTCATCTATGCCACTTCTGTTAATACAAAAAGTTTAAGATGATTAAAGTTGATGACCATTAAGTTTCAGTTGAAATTAAAAAATAAAATAAAATAAAAAATAGAGAGAGATGGAGAAAAGAGATATATAAACACAAAATAGTGGGTGTGGAAGATATTTTAAATGGGAGAGAGGTATTTATTTTATGAAAATAATTATAGCTAGCTTTGAAAACATATAAGGGTGTGTAATAAGTAAATTTAATCACTTAAAAGGGATACATATTTAATGACCGGGTGTGGAGAGTTAAAAACGTGTGTCAATAGAACCTTTATTTTTCATAACATACTATAGAAATTTGAATGTATAGTTAAAAGATAGCGTAATAATAATATGCATATATTTCGTGTTATTTGTTTTTCACGTCACGGTCTTGACGAACATCTTTTTTAAGCAAGATAATACATACTGGGTATCGGGGATTGCCTTTACTAGATGTTTCATTAATAAAAAAGTTAACATCTTCATTATTTTGAATCTCCACAGGTGCCATTGGAATACCTGAATCAACTAATTAAGAATCTCATGTCTAAATCATATTGCGATTCGTTAACCATTAAACTATGCCCAAGACTTTTTCCTCGTAAGTAATGTCCTTTGAAACTATCATATTCCTTTTGCCTTTTGACCATTAAAACTCCAACGACCTTGGGTTGTTCTCCATTGTCCTTCATACCAAATCAGTATTCTAACAGTAGTGCTTGATGTTGCATCCTGTAACAAAATTTAAAGGAAAAAAAATATTAAATTCATACTTAGAAATAAACTAAATAACTCGACCAGTCAACATTTTCCAAGTATAAACGATCTATCAGTGTTTGTAACCGGGAAATAATATAGGTTAGGTTATTATGCCTAGATTCAATATCAATAGAATCAGTGTGATTGCATACATATATTTTTAATAATTTCACATATGATTTTATCACAAAACGTAAACTTTTATCTCCTTCCCAAGTTAATATATAAAAATAAATAAATAAATTTATATGTATGAGCATGCTAAGGTTCTTGAGGAGTATTGAACCCTCGGACACGTGTTAAATCTTTGGTTAAATGACAATTGTGAATGGGTTGAAATTGACAAGTCAAATCTTCTTTTTTTAATAGAAGGTGGATCGGAACTATTGATTGATGACAACCTACAAGTATAGGGGTTTCTTGTTTTGTTTGTTTTTAACCCCAAAAAAAATATAGTTATATATATTATATATCATTATGTGTTAAGAAGTGGGACTAATTTAAAATTAAAAAATAAGGTGAGTTTTTTGTTTTTTTTGTTTTCCCTTCAAAATTTAAGAATAAAGTACGCATAACTTTGAAGTTCAGGAAACAGCACGTGAGATTGCACTTGAAAAATACATGTCTATCAAAAGCTTGTAAAGAAGAGATGAATAAGGAATTTTAGTTGCTCTCTCGGAAGGCAAAGAAAGACAGGGAGGGAGAGGAGAGAGATAAAGGAAAGAGAGAAGGGTGTTTCTTGTAGCAATAATTCGAACTATTATAAAACAAAAACATCATTAGCACTTAATATTCATATAATGGCCAAATTTTGTTATCTACATATGGAGCAAAACAGAGTCCCAAACCTTAGAATTAATTCCCTTATGTTTTCAGTTGAGTTACTTTTTTTTTTTCATCACCTGGTAGGTGCGTTATCTAAAACAATCCCATGAAAATAAAATATTTAAACAAGCATAAACTTAAATCATTCTAGACAACAAACTGAAATTACAACATATCTTAGCCTCATTCGAAAATTGGTTAAGCTTGTTAGAGGGCTTATCAAGCTCAACAAGATTGTGTGGACTAATCCTTGAGGGCAAAGATCTTTGGGGGTAGTCCTTACAACTTTGATATCTAAACAAATGAGGTAGAAAATATTGGCAATACTAGGTGAGAAATGTTATGCTTACCCACCCTGATCTACTATTTTTATACTACCTGGCAGCTGCCACCTAAGAAATGATTTGTCAAATATTTGAAAATGTAACAATACACACACACACACACGTAAAGAGGTTGTCTTATATTCGGCACCAACACCTATATAAAATGACATTTTGTAACTTTTTTTTTTTTTGTAAGTTGTTATAATAATTAGTTGATTCCAATATAATATTTTTTCGATGATTTTTGTCTTTTGCACAAATAGTTTTGAAAAGTATCATTGTAATATTTTAAATAGAAAGTTATATATAAATCAATTAATAGTTACAAAAGTATAAATAAAATGTTATAACTGCCGGATGGATAGGTCGGGTTATCGAATTTGAGACATTTCCTATATGTCTATATATAGATAATGCTTAAGACATTAATTCTAATCTCAACTTTTTAAAACCCTATAAGATAGGTGTTTAAAAGTTATCAAGTCAATAAAAATTAAAAAATTTTATCTCCTAGTGAAAAAATAGCAACTTATCATCACATAAATTGTAGCCAAACAGACACATATATATGAGGGATTAAAATTGAGGTTATCTGAGGGATCTAAAATTCCCCACTAATTAAATAGGTTCCGAGATTCATCTACTAATCTTCTCACCTCTCTCTCCCACATTTCCCTCTTACTCAAAATTCCATCAAGTTGCAAGAAAAATTAGTATCTATGTCTAGAAGATTTGAACCCAGAATACCTGTCCATTTTAGATTTGGATTTTTTTTCAGGAGTGAGGAAACCTCAGGATGATGTTTCAGGGAAATGAAAGATTTTGAGAACCAGACACTAACGATAGAAAAGGAAAACATTGATTTAGCTTTTACTTGTCACAGTTTTGAAAGAGACACTGTCAAATTAGAGTTCGAAATCGACTTAACTTAGACATGGAACAATGTTATAAGCATCAGTGATAATGAATATCACCCCCAATAAAAAATGAATCTGACTTATAGATGGGGTCCACCCCATCATCTGTTAGTGACAGCATTTAGCACGTGATGCCCAAACATTCTTCTTATTTATAAGTTGTCTTTCGGATAATTACGATATCCAATTCTAAATCCTCCGCAGCCAAATTGTAAACTCGAAATTTGCTGTATACGAACAATGAGTTGCCAACCAAACGTCGTGGTTATTAGCTAAAAATAATAATAATAATAATAATAAATACAGAACTTGAGCCATCATACTTTGGTAGGTTTGTGAACTTAGTCTCATGTTTAGTTATGATAAAAACTAGTCGTTGGTTGATGATTGGCTGCAGATCTATCATGCATTTATTTAGGATTTACGTATTATAGTGTATATATATTGTTTCCAAACACTCACCAGCCTCCACAACACAAAATTAAATTATAAAATCTTTTGCTAGCCTACACATTCTTTTCTCTTATTAAAAACAATTCAAGTTTGCTACAAATAAGTTGGTGCGGTTATAAGAAATATATATATATATATATATATATATATATATATTTGTTTTTCTCTTACTTCGATACTTGATAACCTCATCTAATATCCACTAGCCAATTGGCTGTACAACATTGGGCTCAAGGTGCTGAAATGAAAACTTAATCTATCATTTGAGTATAATTACATCAGATTCATTCCGTTTCATTAATAGGTCTTGAAATTCTTTAAAAATCAAATGAATAAAGGGACAATGTACCATCAACCATCCCTTTCCTTAAGGTGAAAAAAGAAAAAAATAAAAAGAAATTGCAAGTTCACTAGTGTAGCTGAGGTTAGGTATACACGGCCGTGGAATGATTGCTTTTTTGGAAATATATGATTTATGCGAAATGATAATATAATCCATTGATTGTAAACGGTTGATTTAATGACGCTATTGACTTTATATTATGTAACATATGTAACATATATATATATATATATAACAAACAAAAAAAAACATTTTGTTTTTTCCCAATACATTTAAATGTGAAAAAAAAAAGAGGATCTCCTTTGGATGAGGCATTATCTTGATGGAAATCTTAGGTGTCCTGCACTATACATTATCATTTTGTGCTCGTGCATGGTCCTTTTGTCTCTTTTTCTTTGCAAGGCTTTTGCACTAGATCCGTTGAGATAGAAGTTAATATGTTGTAATAAAATATTAGTATTCACCTTATTGGAATTTCAATAACATTTATAAGTTGAAGCTTTCTATTGTGTCCTTATCCGTTATGCATTTTTTCCCCTTTCGTTTTAAATAAAAAATTATATTCGACTAAAAAAAAATATATAAACACTAATGCTAATGATCATATGACATATGAGATAAAATATAGGGTCTATCAATAAAATCTGATAAAGTTTAGATATAATGACGTACACTGAGACTTGATAACGGAAAATTTTTTGTATTTTATTGAAAAGTTAACAAAAATTTTAACTAATTTTTGAAAAGTTAACAAAAATTTCAAGCTCTGAGGGTCTTGGAGACCCATTTGAGGTAGCAGGAAGGGAGGGTCCCCAGCGTCTTCCCCTTGTGTTTTACGAAGTCTATGACTCTGTCTCTTGCCGGGATTGTGTGTTTGTTGTCGGAAGAGCATTTGAGACTGGTTCTGTGGTGGTTTGGAATGGGAGTTTGGAAATGGTAATGGGAATGGAGGAGAGCAATGTTGTTCATTGAGGAGCACAAGAAGAGCCTAAATGAGTGTGGACATGTAGCTGGAGGACAAGGAAAAGAATCGGGCTTTTTTTTTTTTTTTAAATATGGTGTCAATGAGTTTTCCAGTGGCATTCATAATAAAACTTATGTTACTATTATTTTTAACCTAATGGTGGGAATTTTCAAACTACACATTTTTTTTTTTTTGAATCAATATGTTGATAGATTGTTTCTGTAACAACAACACGTAATAATATCTAGTCATAAATTAAATAATTAAAAAATTAATAGAATGGTTAAGTTAACAGTATAATGCCAAATGGGAGGGCCTCATTGTTCTGTTGGTGGCAAATTTGATCCTATTGTTTTTATCTTTTTGATTGAAATGAACCCCAACTTTTTGAAAAGAGTACAAAAGATGATTTTTTAAAAGGATCTTTTAAAGGATTTGCTAAATTATGTCTCTAAACTATTATGTTTGTGAGGTTTCGGTCTTCATTCTTAAAATTAAAACAAAAACTAAAACCTTAATTTTCATGGAATTTACTAAACTAAATTTAAGAAACATAAAACAGAAGAAAAAAAAAAACCCCTTAAAAAACCACCATTTTTCTTAAGATATAGTTTCAATAAATCCACCATATTCCATATCTTAACATAGAAATCTCGGGTAGATCTTAAAAATACCATTATACAAATGTTTATTTATATTTTTCAATGTTGTTTAGTTATTTATTTTTTTGAAAAAATAAGGAAGTTAATGTACATCCCCACTGAAGTAAAAGACTAGTTCTGCCATGGCCAATATTTACTGATAAATGTTGGCCAATATCTTTTTTAATCCAGGTAACGCATAATGGATATCGGGGACTACCTTTACTAGAAGTTTCACATATAAAAACCTCAACGTCTTCATCATTTTGGATCTCAACAGGTGCCGTTGGAACAGCTAAATCAACCAAATACCTCATGTCCAGATTATATTGCGACTGATCAATCATTAAACTACGGCTAAGTTTTTCCACCAATTCATGGTAAGTAATGTCCTTTGAAACTCTCATACCTTTCGCCTTTTGCCCATCAAAACTCCAACAACCCCAATTTCTTTTCCATTGCCCTTCATATGAAATGTATATTCTAACCGAAGCACTGGATGACGTATCCTGTAATAAAATTTAACATTAAAAGCAATAAATTTGTATTATGTAAGAACCAATTAAACTTGACCATGGTCATTTTAATGGCTTGACCATCATGTGAATGATTGGTCAAGATTCTCCAAGTCTAAACGATCAGACATTATAAAAGTACGTGGCTCTGATCATGTGTGCTTGTACCGGAGAAATAATATTATAGGTCAAGTTATCATGTCTAATTTCAATATCAATAGGGCTAGTACATGCATAATCTAATAATAAATGTACACTTGATTGGTGTATTCTTTCATAAGGTGTAGATTTCAACTCTTTTCAGGCTTTTACAAACTAGATGTTTGTAGGTGGAATAATATTAGGAAAAAGCACTTAAAATGATACAAATTTAAAAACTGTTGTATCAACATAACAAAAAAATTTGATACCGAACTAATATGATACAAAAATAAAATTGAAATTTATGTCATGTTAATCAAGAGAGAGAAATCATATCATATTGATTAATGGATGAAAAAGGTGACTCTATGGTGAGGAAGGCCTTTATCTCCACCCATAAGGAATGAATTATAGTCATTCGATGAAAAAGGAACGGATGATGATGCACTGCTCGATAAAAACAAGGGTGAGCACTGCTACATATTCTCAATCCTCTGCTTTCTTCTTCCTCTTTTTCTCTAGGAGGGAGAGAATAACTTCTCCCTCTTTCACCGTCTTTTTTGCTACTTTTTTTTTTTTCCTTTGACTCTCTTAGGGAAACAGCCCTAGTTTAATTTGAACCATTTCAACTTAAAGCCACTGCTTAGAAGAGTATTTAAATGGGAAATGCCATGCAATCTGTTCCTACTTAAATTGACAAATGCGTCCGCAGCACTTTTTTTTTTTTCCTTTCCAAAAAACAAGTTGAAGAAAAGTGCTTTTAGCCCAAGAGATTTTGACATGTTTGTATGAAGTTCAAACCAACCCAGGACAAATATTAATGTTCATGACCCAATATCTTATAACTTGGGATTCTTTTGTATGATTATTTCCATGTCTAGCAATTAAACAATAGGATCTCAGTTGTTCTCATGGATTTTATTTTCAATCCTATTTTGCCCCCTCTGGCTTCTTCCGAACTTTAAGAACTTCCACTTTACCTACAAATCTTGAATTAGTCTTACTTCACCTCTCATGTAAGAATTTTCATAAAAAACAGACAGAAAAAAGGGGTTGAGTCTGATCATGTGATCTTCTTTCCTTTATTATTATTATTATTTCTTTTAAATGAGGGGTATTTAAACAAGCAGAAACTTGAAGCATTCTAGACAACAAATTGAAATTACAACGACATACCTGAACCTCATTCCAATATTGCTTAAGCTTGATAGAGGGCATATCAAGTTCAACAAGATTGTGTGGACTTATCTTTGAGGGTAAAGACTTCTGGGGGTAGTCATAACAACTGTGATATCTACACAAATGAGGAAGAATTGTTAATTCTGGGTGAGAAATGTAATACTATACACATTAACAAAGCTAAGAATATCAACTCTAGTTCCAATTTTTTAATACCAAACTATATAGTATGTGAGTTGTCGTTTTTTATAGGTAGGTGTTTTTAAAAATTAACAAGTCAATTAAAATCTAACGATTATATTTAATAGCAAAAATATGATAACTAACTAGCAGTTGATATTAGGGGTGACAATACGGGTCGCGACACGACGACACGACTCAAAAAATGACACGAATTTCACGGGTTCAGGTTGGAAAAATAGGGAGCGGGTCGTGTTCGGGTTGGGAAATTTTGACACGAAAAAAATTCGTGTTGTGTTCGGGTTGGATCCTTTTTTTCGTGTCCACTTTTCATGTCAATTTCGGGTCAAATTTTGTGTCAATTTCGTGTTGCGGGTCAATTTTGGGTCAATTTCTGTGTCAATTTCGTGTTAATTTCGTGTCAATTTCATGTTGCGGTCAATTTCGGTCAAGTTCATGTCGCTGGTCAAGTTCGTGTCGTGTCGTGTTAATCCGTTACGAGTTCGTGTCGTGTT
>CM046368.1:11599329-11625928 GCA_025413025.1 Ficus hispida | reverse complement strand
TTGTGAACATCACATATATCCATTTCTAAGCGATGTGGGACTATACAACTTGTCTAATTTTTTGTTCATTGACTTAACCTCTTCTCGAATTTTTTTCTGAAACTTAAGCCATTCAGAGTTTGTTGCGGTCCTTAGTTGCGTGACAAGTGTCTTACGAGATGCCTGAGGCACAACTGTTGGGGTCCTTTTTCTTTGAATATAGTTGTGCAACATATGGCTCCTTCCTTTTTTCATCGATTGCATTATCACAAAATACTACGGCTGTACACATTTGATTCAATAAAAAATTACCACCAAGATATTATATAAATGATCAACACTGGCATTGACACTAACAAAAATATGGTCATTGTAAAAATTATCACCTGGTCATTATGTGAATTGACCAACATTAGTATTGATACCAACAAAAATATAGTCATTACAAGAAATTATCACCCAGTCAAATTTCATGTTTCTCGCCAACAACGGTTAAAGCTGTCATCACAGTATTAAACTTCACATTATCCATAGTAGTCCATAACAACATTCGAGGAATGGCCTCAATGTACTTGATCGTGAATTTGCCTGCTATTGTTAGGATGCTCACATATGCCCAAATGACTAAAGTATAAGGAAAGCCCGAGATAGTGTAGTGCACTTTATCAGTCTTCTTTAATGTTCTTCTTTTGAAGAAAACATATTTTCAACTGTATTACGTATTACATCTCGGGTTGCCTCCCATGAGAGCACTCCCCACGGAAAAGCATTGAACTCCTCTAAGTTATCGGCTAGGGTAAAAAATTTTGGATCTATCTTCATGGACTTTGAATTTGCAAGAGGAATGCAAAATATCATGTATAGTAAGTCAAGCTTGACAATGTCGTCGTTGTTGTCAAATTTTGCATTTGACAGTTGCACCTCCAAATGGTCTCTCGACATAACTCGTAATATAGAAAAATATATACTCATTAATCGGTTATCAACCATTGGTGCGAGATAGGTAGACCTTACACATTTAATATAAGTTATTAGGCATAACTATTTCATGGAAAATCTACCTAGGTCTTCGCCAAAACCTGCCCAGCCTAACCAAGCATCTTCAACTTTAGAAATTTCTTAATGCATAATTGTCAAATCACTTCTTTATATTGTCGGAGTGACAATCATTTTTCAAGTTTTTATAAGTTTATGTAATGTTGACGAAAATATTTATTTTCACACGAATAATTTCAGTATCAAGTATGCATCGAATATACTGAACCTATGGTAATGGTATCACAAGAGAGTAATTATATTAATGACTAACAAGTAATCATAAAAATGACCAGTTGGAAATAACAGAACTCTGAGTAATTAAATTGATGACCAGTAAATTATTATAAAAATGACTTATGGGTAAAATTACGACATGATCTCTGATAAATAACCACACAATAGCATTTTCAATATCACCAATAATTAATCAAACATCAACACAAACCTAAACACCTTTGGCAATCAAAATTTATATAAACCATTACACTTAATTTTCATCTCAATATCCAAATATCAAATAACAAAATTAAATAAAATACAAACTTTAGGTTTCTTATGCAAATTTTTCTCAACAAATCAATTACAAATATAGAAACTCAAAAAGCACAAACAAAAAAAAAAAAAAGGCAAACATTTGTTTTTATATATAATCAATTTATGCAAATGTCCTCATTAAAAATGCATATTTTTATCAAATATAATATAAACTTCTTAAAAAATCAATTAAAAATGCATACTTGTTATCTCTTCAACATCCACATTCTTCTCTTTTAGTTCTTTTCATCTTCTTGGATTTTTCCCCTGCTTTCTTTTTAATCCTTCCTCTGGTGAATCTCTTGTTTTCTTCGGTGTCAGTTTTTCAAGGTTTTTCTCATCCGGTTTTTTATTTTCTCCTCTGGTGGGCATTTCTCTACTGAAGTCATTAGTCGAGAGACCTCCTTTCGAAAGTAATATTTTTCTCCGCCAACTTTGTGGGTTTGGACATAGGAGACTAAGGAATTTTTTACCGTATTTGGGTGGTTTTTGAAGATTCTTCACCCATTATGAAGTTCGAAAAGCTGTATAGAGGGTGTAGTGGTTTCGGACGGTTTCAAACAGTTTTTTGAGTGGTTTCAGAGCCGTTTTAGAGTGTTTGTCTCTCTCTCTCTCGTTCGCTCTTTTTCTCTCTCAATTCTTGTATTTCTCTCTAAAATATTGAAAATGGTTTGAAAATTAGGCTAAGGCATCAGAGGGAGATTTGGATGGATGGAAAGACGAGGGTAATCTCGGAGACATCTCTTAAAAGCTTATGCGTCTCACAAATCAAAGAAAAAAATGATGTGGCAGTACCAGTAATGAAAGGAAGTAAATGTAGTGCTAATGTTAATAATATATATATTTTTTCCACATGTGCTAGTTTTGAAATTAACCCTTATCTTCAACCATAAAATCTTGGTCGTGCCTGACTTTTTCAAACAAACAAGAAGTTTAAATAAAACAATTGTAGGGGCTAATTGTTGAACTTCCTTTTATTTTACAATTTGTGACTGTATTTAACTAAGTACAATAGTCCTTTTAAAACAACAATAGTCCTTTTAAAACAATGGCTAGAGTTGGAGTTTTATAAATTGGAGTTAGAATTTTAGAAGTTTGAAATTAAAATATGTGTATATGCTTAAAATGTGAATTACAAGTGAACTGTTATATAAAAAGTAATGCAAAATTCGAAACATATTTGAAAAAATGTTATATAGATCTTGTTTCGTTATTCTTATCATTATGCGTAATTTAAAAAATATATATCTTATTTGAACTTAAAATAAAAAATTTACGAACTTTTAAACTGCGAGAGAGAAAGAGACAGAGTTAAAAATAAATTTAAAAATTTGTTGAAAAATTTCAAGTGGAAGTATTCCAAACGGCCCTTAAGTAAATACAACAGTACTACTAAGGTGTGCAAATAAAGTTAAGTTCCTGTCTGAAACAAATAAAACAAAAGTATATAACGATTGGAGGTATAAGTTATGGTTTAATTTTATCATAAATTATACAGAGTGTAAATCCTCGAATACTTGAATATTTGTTTTGTTAATTAAAAGAAACACAGTATCATCACTTCTCCTCTATTAACGTGTGCTACATTATATATCTTTTAATTTTTTAATAGTCATTTTTTTTCCCCTCAAAGTAAAAACTAAACATGTTTGTTATTGTTGCTGTATAAACATGTTTGTAATTGTTGCTGTAGGTATAATTTAACGATAATATCACATCTGAATGTTCATATGCATAATAATTATGAATATTCAATAGACTAAATAATTAATTAACACTAGACTAAAAGATTCCAGAAATATGTTATTCAAAGAACAGAAAATAGATTCCCAGAAGATTTGATTAATTAATTAACTGGCATTATTTTATGGAATATTTCATTTGTTTAATCATTTTGAGTATGATGATCTGGCATGATTAACCGAAATTAAACCTTGTTAATGAATCGACCTTCTACCTCCGTACATTCACGGTGAATTGGAGGTCAAAGATACAAATGACCAAGCAAAACAGGGTCAAAAAATAAGGAAGGAAATATATATATATATATATATATATTTGTTTTGTTTTGAAGGAAGGAATAAAAAATAGAATTTGCTACTTTTGGCAGGAAATAAACTAATACTATGAAAGGAATACCTCACAAATGAACGAATAATAATAATGAAGAGAAAACTGTCAAAGAGATCCCTCTATACTATGTAAATAACTAATTAAAAAGAAAAAGAAAAGAAGGAAAGAAACAGCAAATGGAATATTTCCTTCCTTTTTTTTTTTTTAAAGAAAAAATGGAATGCAAGTTGGCAACTTCATTTCTATTGTTTTTCCCCTCAATAGCACAGTCCGTTTTTACTAATGCCAAGAGCAATTACAAACACAAGAATTAATAGGAAATAGGGCGGGAAAAAAAGTACAGTATTAAGGTGAGAAAAATAGGAAGGAATGGAGGGGAGTTTTTCTTTTCTGTTTGGTAGAAAAGAAATTTAAAAAAAAAAAAAGGGAAAGAAAATGCTTAATTTAGTATATTCTGCAATTATATTTTGCTTTATATAAACAAGAAGATGGATAGGGATTAAAGTCAAAACAATTATTCTATATATCATTTTTTTTTTCCCAAAGTTAGAAGAATTAAAAAATGACATGTACTCTCATAGATTTACAACTTCCTTCCTTCTCAATTTCCTCATAATCAAACAATTGAGATTCTTTTTCTCTTTCAAAAATCCTCTAATTTCCTTTCTTTTCCTATCCTCACAACCAAACCTAGGCTTATAAACTTAACTTTAATGTTAATTAAATTTTAAATTAGTCTTATTTAACCTCTTTTATTGACATTTTTATTAAAAACAAACAAAAAAGGAAGAAATTAGTCTCACCAATCACTTAACCACTTTTGTTAGAATTTCTATTAAAAACTTAGAATTTCAGTTAAAAAATGAAAAAAAAAAAAAAAAAACACGTATACAGACACGAACAACTGCACTTAACTTCCTTAATTAATTTTGTTTTTTTTTTAACAACAATTATAACAAATAAGGGTTAAGTGGGACTTATTTAAAATAGAAAGAGGGAGCAAAATAGTATTTTTGAAGAGAGCAATAGTAAATATAGTGTAAATTATAAACGTGATAATGAATAGCATAATCAAATTTATGATTATACGATACCAAAAAACCCTTCATCCTTCCTCCTCAAGCCTCCCCCTCCTCCTCCTCCTCCTCCTCCTCCTCCTCCTCTCTCTCTCTATAATATGAAACTATGTATATAAATTTGTCATTAAAAAATTAACTGTAATCTAATATTTTCTAGAAAATTCGAGGATTTTCCCAAAAATTCAAGGATTTTACTAAAGAATATGTATTATAATTTATTATATTTTAAAAAACATATCATAAATTTCAAAAATACCTATAAAATATGTTATTTATTATAATTTTCCTTTAAAATATATGAGTCCAAAATGAGAACATTTAAAATTTATAGGATTAAACAAGAATGATCGTAAAGTTAAAAGATATAGATGAAAGTAATTTTTTTTAATGTCAAGAATGTGACACATCTATTTTGAACTAGTCAGAAGCTTATACAAAATTTCTAAAATTGTACTTGTCTTCACGTCAATCCCTTAGCATTTTTTAATTCAAAATAAATATCTCCAGATTTCCTTCAAAACTCAAACGGTATTTTCCGCCTCAGTTTCCTGTGTTATTTTTTCATAGTCAATGGCCGATAGGTCATTAACCATTTAATCATTTTTTAAAAGAACAATTGGTCAACCAAACTTATCAGAAAATCGAACTTCATTTTTCATTGAGAAGATTATACAGCGGAGTTAGAAAGGTATAACATCGCATCACATAATATTACGAAACATTTATTTATCTTAAAAAAAACGTTGAAAAATAATAATATCTTGAATAATTTAAATTTATTGGTGTTACACATACTCAACGTTATTGTTACATTAAATAAAATTATGTTACACCTTTTACATCTTTAAATTACCGTGAAAGATGATCCTAGCTAGGCAAAGCATCATAAACAATCACTATAAATAAATAAACATAAGTTGTCTTTGATCGGGCAGTATCACGAGTGAAACACATGTAACAATCCAAATTAATATATATGATATTGGTTAATGGCATGTAAGTCATTTCATGTTTATAAAGATTAATTACATCTACAGGTAGCACTAACACACATAGTTACAGATTCCTTTGGTTACATATAAAGTTAAGATAGAATCAATTGATGATTACATAAGTTTATCACAAAAGTTATAAGTGCCGTTCCACATGGATATCGAATATGAGACTAAACCAATATATATATTTAGATAAAATCTTTAGTCTGATGACTGCACAAGTCTGATAATGTGAAATTTTTTATTATTCACATGAAACCTTAACATCATTAGACTGTAATATTTTTAATTAATGATTGTTATTTATAATATAGGTTCTAAATGAATAATATATTACGCATAAAATTATATTATACTATATTCAAATCAACTAGTAGTTAGATGTGTCTTTAAAAAAAAATTATATTTGTTAGACTGAAAACTTATACAGTATATTTTATGAGAAATTGATATTTCCCAACATCCCTAGTGGTGTTATTATTATTATTTTTTAGATAACAAGTACAACATGTACAAGTCAACTCCTTTTCGGGGGGGGGGGGGGGGGAATCATAGCGCACCAGAACCAAATTACTTACCAATGAAAAAAATATGGAATTAAATTCAGAGAGTTGAAATTGTGTGTGTGTGTATATATATATATATATTCTAAAGACGGCTCAATTAGTAGCCGGATAAATAGTTTACGTGTACGAAAGTCGCTACCATAGGATCTTGTATTTATATATTATTGAAAAGAGTTGTTATTTTATTTATTAGATTAATTTTTTATAATTTGATTTATGATTGAAATAATTTTATACTGCATGTTATATATTTTTAATATAAACACTTAAAAAAGATTTAATCTAATAATTATAATAAAGCAGTTTCTAACTTTGTATAATGTAAATTCATCAAAAAATTTAAAAAAAAAACGTTTAAATAAAATGTAAAACAAAAGCGCCGACGCTTCCTGCTCTCATTCGTTTAACATGGTTGACAAAGCCAAAGTCAAAAGAAAACGAAGTGAAGTAATTCAAATAAAAAGAAAAAAAAAAAAAAAACTTTTGTCAAACAAGCAACTTACTAATTGGACATGCCCTTGGAAGTGGTTGGTTTTTGAGAAAAATGAAGGGGAAAAGAAAAATCTTTTTTGAAGGAGGAGGGGGAAAAAAAAAAGAAAAAAGAAGGAAAACTTTGAATGAGTTGTATATTTTTCAGCAAAAGTGATTGTATCTACAAAATTGTCTTAATCATGCAGATAGCAATGACGTATTCAAATGTCATGCTTTGTCATTTCTATATTTAATGTTTTAAAATAAAGTCAAATAATTAAATTCAACTCTTCAGCGAAGGGGGAAAAAAAAATCCAACTGGAAGAAGAGTATTGCATCACGTAAATTATTGGGTTTATTTCAATGCTTGGAGAACATTTTATAATCCCATGAATTTTCTAGGATCTATTGGTGGGTGCTCGGGAGAATAACTATATTCACATTTTAATACACAATATAAATACTCTTCACATATAGTTTTTGGCATTTGAACTCCCTAAATTTTTCAAAAATTAGATATTTTACTTCTAAAATTTTAATCTTGATAATTCATTCTTAAAACTTTATGAATTGTTGCAAATGTAGCCTCTTTTTGAATTTTAATTGGATCGAAAAAGATCAGAAGTTAGCGAATTAAGGAATCTATGTTAGGGTTTCAAGTAGGATTTTGAAATTTTCGACCGCACATTATGGGCCACATTGCAACAGCTTAGAAACTAGGAGTTGGAGTGGAGGCGGGGGTAAATTGTCAAAATTAATACTTTAGGGAACAAGTTTGCAAATGTGCAAAATATCCAATATATATATATATATATATTTTTTTTTTTTTGTATTTTTAAAACCCCGTACACATATAATGCCAAAGTCAAAACAAGAATCTGAGTTCTTAAGCAACTGTAAGTTCACATAAATTTTAGGCTAATATTCATGCAAATGTCATTCTGAGTGTAATGGTCAACGCGTTTGGGGTGTGCCTCACGAATTCTGGCTCAATGTTTTCGCATTGATGTTATATTACCAGAGGCCAGAGCTCTTTAAAAAAAAATAAAAATAAAAAATAAAAAAAAAAGGTCAAAGAAACAAAGAGGGAGATTTATTTATGTAAAATTGAAAGGTGTTCGTAACATGTAATGTTAAAAGCAAATGGTGACTTTTGGGATTTAAATAAGGAAATGCATTTACGAAGAGGCTAATTGTGTGAGACCTTGTTTCTATTGGATCCGGATTCGATTTAAGTATCGTGTAGGTATGTTAGTTTGGTGATTTTTTATTGATAGACTCTGTAAGCTCCTAACATGTCAAGTGTTGAAGATTTAGAAATAAGATCTTTTGTCATCCTATCGATTATTTTAACTGCTGCTTATCCTTTACAAGTGGGGCCGCAAGCTTGAAAACATCACATGATGCCTTTTCCTTGTATACGGAAATAAATTAAAAAAAAAAAAAAAGATTGTGGTTTGCAATCAAGAAGTACAAGTCCAACCTTCAAACAAGTTACGTCTTCATGATGAAATATACACATATTGTTATAACTACATCGATTGAATTCAGCCAAAATATTATACACACACACACGTAGATATATAGACGCACAAAAACAAACAAAACTAAACTAATTGTCGACTTTGTAATGATTCTGGTACTTGAACTAGCAAGTTGCCAACTGAACTTTAGGTTTTACGAGTTTAATGCCCGTGCAATGCACGGGGAAGAAAAAAAAATAAATAAAAAAACTGAGTATTATATGATAAAAACAGTTAGTTAAGATAAATATTATAATTATAATAAATATAATTCTTCTCAAAATATCTCCCAACAGTGAAGATGAAAAATTAAAATGACAATAGTACTAACAATAATAAAAACGAAAACAAAAGCAAAAAAGTAAAAAATTTTATGTAGTTATACTCATTTAAAGAAAAAAAATTAAAACAAAAATAAAGCAGAAAACAAAAAAAAAAGAACAAAAATCTTTAAACTCAAAAGAACCGGAAAAAACTAATTCTAACAAAAATATTATAACAAAATAAAATATATATCTCATCTTCACCTTTTTTTACTGTTTAAAAAAAATAAAAAAAATTTATCAGGTTATATACATGCAAAAAGCTTAAAAGAAATTATTTTTAAAATATAAAACAAAAACAAACAAAAAAGGAAAAAAAACTTGCATGCATAATCCTTAAAAAAAAAAGGGATCTTTAAAAAGTAGAACAAAAGAAACAAAAAAGACACAAAAAAAAATTGAAATAAAGATAAAAAATTTAAAGTAAAAAATCGTTTAAAAATAAAAATAAAAATAAAAAGACAAAGTGAGCAAAAACACAATACAACAATAGATCATAATCTAATGTCTAAAATTTAGCGTAAGAAAAAGACAAAAATAATATTAAGAAAAAAAAACAAACTCTAAATAGGGGTAAAACCGGCAACATAATATATGAAAAAGAAAATGAACTAAAAAAGAGGCGTGAAACAGTAATTATACTGTGTGCGCAGCCGTCAATTTCTGCATGTCAATTTCTACATAATAGGGGTAAAAATATCAACTCACGATTGATGAAGGAAAATCAACTAAATCAGAGGGACAAAAAAGTCTCTGTACTGTAGATAAAACAGTAAAATATATGACGACAAAACCATCCTTCCACATTAAATAAACCATAAGCAGCACATAGGATAAAGATAAAATTGATAGTTTAATCTAGAAAAATTAACTACTGCACATTACTGTAGAAAAAAAAATACAGCAAAAGCAATAAAAATAAAAAATAAAAACAAAAATAATTGTTTATTAAACAATAAAATATTACACCATTTACTATAGCAAAGCAGCAAAAGTAAAAAAAAAAAAAACTACTCAATGACGTGTGCAGAAAAGTTAATAAAAGGCAAAGAAGGCAAAACAATACCTTAAGAGGGAAAAAAAAAACATATATATAAAAGAGAGAGAGACGTGTGCAGAAAAGAGAGAGGAAAAAAAGGTAGAAAGGGAAATTGAGGGTTGTCTTTGTATCTCTCTCTCTCTCAGGCAAAAGTATCTCGACAGTAATATGAGGGCAAAACCGTCCATTTGCTGTGGGCAAGCCAATCCACTGAAGGAAGAGGGGGGTAAAAACGTAACAACACTGTTTGCACTGTTCAACACTGTGTGTTACTGTAGCAGTAGCGCGAAAAAAGTATGGGTTGCACTGTTCGGCAGTAGCGCGAAAAAAATGGATTTACACTGTTCAACACTGTGCGTTACTGTAGCAGTAATGCAAAAAAGAGGAGGAGGGGAGGAAAATCACTGTGAAACACTGTTCAAATAACAGTAAAAGACCCTTTCCTTTTAGTATATGTATATAATTTGAATCGACGTAGGATTTTACTAATTGAACTAGCAAGTACTTTTAAATCGACGTAGGATTTTAAAATTTAAGTTTTATTTGACATTTAAATTTAACTACAACTAAACTGTATTTTTTTATTTCAATTTTTTTTTATTTTTTCTAAAAAGTCAATAAAATTTATAATTAATTTTTAAAAAATCAACCAACTCCAACTTAAAAATTTCATCTCTAACCGACGAACTAAACGTTTTATTAGAATCAAGCATATTCTCTATTGTTATCTAAAATATCAGTTTATGCTTTCAAACAAGCTCACAAGATGTGTTCTTTTGAATGTCTTTGCCTAGATTTTACTCGCAACTATCAATTTAATATTCAACAACATTTAGGGAGCAATCAGTCAAAACCAAAATTTACACTACAGGTTGCCAAATTATAAATATTCAAGGGGGTGAAATTGCAAAAAGCTTCTTGCTTGACAAGTCTTTTCTAAGATGCGAAACAATACCCCGTACCTACACGGTATAAAACTTTGGCACCAAAATACAAAAGGTTATCTTCTCTTGAATTAAATTACATTTTTTGAAAATGACGTTCCAAAAACTCTCAAGTGAATGATATAATCTGTCAAAAATTTTAAATTATAAATATACACAACGGAATTATAAATTCTACTAAAACATTCCTATAACCATGCAAGTCTACTCCATTACACGAAAATTTTCCAAACTCCGTAAATATGGAGAATGTATATAAAATTTTTTTTTTTTTTTGGGTAGTTCTCAGCTATATGTTTGAAGCAGAGGAACCTCTTATCGCTCCGCTTTCAGCTTTTTCCTCTGCTTTCTCCGTTGATCTCGCAAACCTGGAAGAAATTATATATAATCATAAACATGCCTCCAACAAAACAGGAATATACATGAACCAGGAGAAGAAAAAAGAAAAAAGAAAAAAGAACAAAGAAAAATAAAATAAGGAATATACGTTTCTTCTCTTCTTTTCTTTTTTTCCTCAGATTCTCCATGTTTTTCCGTTTTTGCGCTGTCTCTTTAACGTCCATGTGCACCTGTGAGACAATGAGGGACACATGTATGAATGACTAGACCTTGAAAAGGAGATATATGAATAGTTTATGTCAATATCATTAGTTGATCATATGCCAGCTTGCAATTTTGAAAAAAAAAAAAAAAAAAAAAAAAAAAAAAAACTTATTTTATCTAATAACTAGCTTCCAAGATGAAGAATCAGAATCAGACAGAATCTTCCAGCATTTTTGAACTGGCGCACGATGAGTACAGCAAAATGATAAAACAAAACCATTTAGAATTGAACCTTGTCCAAGAATGGACCGGCATGACCGGTCATGCTAGTCATGCCGGTCAGGAAAACCCAAAATGACACACCTAATTCAGCACTCAGTTGCTGCACCGATTTTTAAGGATAAACTGTTTTGTCAACCAATTCCTTCTATTTTCTTATTCAGTTATTCTTATGTAAGAAACAAAAAAATATTTGCTGGAACCAGCCGGACTAGATCAATTAGATAGACTTACCAACTAAATTGAAGAATTTCAGCCAAAAAAACAAAACACTAAAACAGAAGGGTATACCAAGACAGCAAGCAGAATATACTTGTGCACAGCTGCAAACCGATGGGCGATAGGATATATTGACGTTGACCCCATCAATTATGATATCACCATCAAATCATAGAGAGATCATAAAATATGTACTACAGATAGTACCTCTTGACCGGCGGTCCGAAGTGCCTGGAGTGGTTCTACACAATCCTGACCTATAACAACCAATTTCCTTCTTTTGGTATCTCCCAAGTTTTTGACTTCACCCAATTTTTGCTTGGCTAATTCTTGATATTGATGTTGCAAGAGAGGTGAAATCCCGGCCTGGAAACAGAGGTGCATCATATTTAGGACAAAATTTGAGTTAAGCCTTGCGATTAATTAAGAACAACCTCTCGTGCCTGGTTTCGAACCTTGGAATTTAAAGGGAAAAAAAAAAGATGGGACATATTGCCACCTGGTTGCTTGTATTATAAACAATACTTAGATTCTCTTAACTCATGATAAGAATAAATGAATGACTTAGTCTGCTAAATGATTTTGCCAGGAGTAACAAAGTTTCGGAGACGATTACCCCTGCCAAATAACGGTGTGAAAAAAACTTTGGTTGTAGTGGACGTGAAAGCATTTCATTCAACTCCTGCAAAAAAATTTGAGATCCTCGTAGTCAGATACACTGTATAGCCAATAGTGAAGCAATTAACGGATAGAAACAAGAATATTTTACGTAAGAAAGAATAGAACCTGCTGTAACTTCTTTAGATTCGTGGAGGTGGCTTTCTTTTGCTTATAATTGTTTGCTCTTTCGTCTTCACTGTCATCATTGTCCATATCTACGTCAATTAATTCTGCATTTCGTTCAAACCAGCTTTTGTTCGCCTTTTCCTAAAGAATGAAGAGGAAAAGGGAAGCAACATAAGTAAGAAACTAATGAGAGAGGGAAAATAAATAAATAAATAAAGCCCACTCTATCAAACAATAAGGGAACTTCATGCGTAGACAAGAAACGAATTCAATAATCTTATTAAAAAAAGAAACGAATTCAATAAAGAGGGATCAGTCCTCAATGCCACAAAATAACAGTATGACACAAGCTGACACTATGCAATTACTACATCCTGCTTATGAACCTTCAAATATACCGATTCCACAGAAGTAATAAAATTGAAGACAGCAAGGTCTAACTTCATTTCTTTAATAAGGTGACTCTTTCACAATTACGGGTGAGAGAGAACATTTGCCATTGGGACAGCTGATCCATAAGAACCAAAATTTGGGATGAGCCGAGTAAAATCTTAATCCAACCAAAGTCGACTTTGAGATTCAGGCATGCACCAGGAATCACTAAGGCCTCTTTAGCTGGCCATACATCTTCCCCTTCTTTTTTTGGATACAACAGGATGAATTCCACTACCATAAACATTCAAAGTGAGGGAGTAGGACAAATTACTAGAGTTCATATTGGCTAATTCAAACCCAAGTTAATACCTTGGAATCCTTCAGCGCAATCTTGTCAATTTGTCGTGCAAGAGATAAGCGTTTCATGACCTCAGGCATGTATGAACTATCCAAAGGAAAACGCTGAAAACTTTCCTGCATGAAGGCAAAAAATGTTCAATACTAAGACTAAACTAAGAAAGGTAAATAATGCATTTCTGCAGGAACAATCTCAGTCTTCCAACTCAATTAACTACTTCTCTAAATCAAGAAACAATATATCTATATATAGATATATATATCATTGTTTAAAATTGCGCAATTTGAGGTGTGCAATGAGGCACGCCTCAGTGAATTGCAGAAAAAAATAGTAATGAGGCCTAAGCCTCAATCGCTCTCTAAATTGCATAGGCCTCTATGAATTGAGGCGTACTCAGAAACACACGCAATTGTGCAATTTTGAGGCTATAGCCTCAATTTTTCTGAAGTTTTTGCCAGTCCAACGAAATCGCTTGGCTACCATAAAGATTGACACATTGGTTTACATAATGTTCAACAAGAGGCTGAAAGATAGATATTTGAAGAACAAAACTTCGATGTCATGTTATGATTTCTACATACTATATGATTTTCATATTTTTTCGACTTATTTTATGGTTTCATTTTGAGGCTAACCCCTCAAACCGCATTAAGGCTTATGCCTTAACTCGCAAACAAAAAATGCCTTAATACCCGATTGTGCAATTTTAAACCTTGATATATATATATATATATATAAATCATTGCTACATATAAATCATTGCAGAAAAGAAGAAAGAACTACCTTAGAAAATGACTTGCACAAAGAAGCAAATTTGGATGTTTCTTTGGGTGCAATTAGTGCGATGCTGCACCCATCAGAAGAAGCTCTCGCAGTTCTCCCACTCCTATGAACATATACCTAATAAGAATGGGAAATGAAATATTGTTGAGGAACAACTGATGGAACCTAAAAAAGTGCAGCACATAAGAACCATAACAAAACAATGTAAATAAGCATTCAGGTTTCAACCGACGTCTGCTGAATGTGGTAGCTGATAGTGAACAACGGTTCTCACACCAGGAATATCAATGCCTCTCGCTGCAATATCACTTGCAATAAGTATGCCATGTTCATTTGCCCGAAAACGATCAACTGCCTGCATTAAATGCACGAGGTTAATGGCAGGATATTTGTGTTGGGAATTTGGGGGAAGGAGCTGTCAAGATATGGCTATAAGCCAGAAAGCTAGGAAATCAAGTATACAGACCTCTTTCATAAATTTCAGAGCTGTTAAGCAAGATACAAAAACAGATAATGAAATGACATGTATCCTTGTCCTATGATTCTCATGCCAAATGCATAAACAAAAGATACGCTAAAAAAAAAAAAAAAACAACTAAAAAGGAAACACAAACTTTTAATCGAGCACGCTGCTGCATCTGGGCGTGAAGTGTCCAAACATCGATACCAAGAATACGCAAGACAGAAGATAGGTGCCGCAGAGCTGCCACTGATGTACAGAAAACTATTGTCCGGCCTTGTCCATGCATACTCAATATATAATACAAATAAGCATCTTTATCTTCTTCCTTGCACCTGCAATACAAAGTGTTAGCAATGCTTCATTGCAGAAATTCATTATCTAATAAGAAATTTAATCATGATAAGATTGACAACATATGCTCCCTCTTGGTCAAAGACGAAGGTAGCATGTCAATCCAGAAAGAAATACAAGCCATCTATAGACAAGCGACCAAAAATTTCACTCCGTAAATAGATGTTGGTGTCCAAGAAATACAATGGCATTTGACAAAAATAAGAACCATTCTTTTATACATGTTGAAAAAAAAAAAAAAATTTAGATGGCAAAAGTACGTGTTAAATGAAGTTGGTGTACGAATAAAGCAAACTACATGACTTCAATTGTAGAAGAAACCATAGACTAAAATGGTGTACGTGCCAGAACAAACTGATACGCCTCAAATATAAAGCGTGTCTTTTTATGGGGGAATAAGAAAGAAAGAGAAAAGGGAGACCAAAAATATAAAGTCAGCATATGAGCAACAAAGTATAGAACAATATAAGAAATAGGAAGTCGGGATTCATTAAGACAAAAGGAAAAAGAAAATGAACAATTAGATGAAAAGGCACAAACTCAATAAATGATTCTTCAAGCTTATTTGCCAAAATGGATGTGTTGGTCAAATCAATGATGGCAACATTCTCTCTCATCCCCGCTCGTTCTGAAAGAGATTCTATGGAATTGAATCCATCGGACATTGGTTGCTTTGGTTTCAGGGCACCATGCTTCAGCTTCTTCCGAAAGTCAGGAGAGAGTGCTATTGTCGCAGAAAAAACAAATGTTTGTCTTTTCTTTCTCTGGACACTTGAAACTGTAACACAAGTTTGTGAATCTTGCGAGTGTCCTACTGTAGGACCATTTGCCAAAGGAAGCATGTCGATTATTGACTGCAATTCATGAAAATGTCCATTCTCTATCATACGATCAGCCTCATCCAGAACAAAGAAAGACAATGAATGTAGCTGCAAAGCAAATAATCAGAGTTAAAACAAATACAACCACCTAGAATAAAGGAGATAAATGATGCGACACTGAAAACATCTGCAGAGAAATACAAGGCTAGACCTCCAGACCCTGAAATTACATTTTGGAGACAGCATTTTTTTCTTGGGAGATTTTATATTAAATTCTAACACTAACCTCAACAAGATGCTTTTCTCCTCCAGACATAAGTTCCCATAGTCTACCAGGAGTTCCAACAATAATCTCAGGCCTCCATTTTAGAAGTCTCGCCTGCTTTTCAGTTGACATCCCTCCAACAATTGGAACAACTCTAATGTTGGTATCCTTGCCAACAGCCTTGAGATGATCAGTTACCTGGAAAAGGGGAAAATGAAATCCACACCAATGTATTCAAAATAGATCAACTAAGCCAAAATCCACACATCCAAAGATCCAAAAAGGAAGACCTAAGAAGTCTTAACCAGTAATCCTAATCCCCACACGCAACTGAACCAGAAATGAACTAACTGTTGGTACAAGCATATACATAATCAAAGCAACTTGACCAATAGATAAATTCAACAGAATTTTAAGCACTCTTCCCTAACATACATAACTTTCCAAACATGAAGACCAAGAAAAAGCATAATATAATCTGAAAGTGAAACTTGTTTAAGCATAATAAGTTTCATGGACTTAAAATTGGTTAATTGAGCTTAATCATCAATAGAATAATAGTTTTGGAAAATACATCTAATATTGCAAGTATCATGATAGATGTAATTATCCTATCTTGTCCTGCTCCTAAAAGTTTGTTTGCAGAAATAAGTCAAAAGTCTAATCAAACAGATCGACATCATAAGTGTCAACATTCTCCTAAGTCACCAGAACTATGAAAAAAGTTTGTCTAAATGCTCTCGAGGAGATTTCTTGACCCCTAAAAAAGAGAAGTTCCACTATTTCGCTAAAATCCAAAAAAGGTCATCAGTTTATTCTTCCAGTAAATACAGTCAAACCATTTTTAAGAGAAGAAGAAGAAGAAGAAGAAGAAACAAGAAGGCCATATGCCACATAATGGTGTATGATAATCATATTGGTAATTAATCATTATTGATATTGACTAAATATGTAGGGAACAGTTACGACTTAACCTTTCTAAATTGCTAGAAGTGTCAGTACATCTAGAACCTTCCCAGTCATTCACCTGAGAACTAATATAAGTAGAAGCTATTAAACAAAAATAACAACCGTACCTGAAGTGCAAGTTCTCTTGTAGGAGTAATAATGAGAGCCCGCAAAAGTCCTTTCGGAGCAAATTTTTCAGCTTCCTCACCCCTTTGTTCACGCATCCTTGAGGCCTTTTCTTGTTCCTCCAAGAGGCGCTGAAAAATAGGTAAACCAAAAGCCAGTGTCTTCCCAGACCCTGTCTCCGCAGCACCAACAACATCCTGTCGTGTAAACAAATCAGACTTACTAGGAACCTAATGTTCTCGTCTCTTAATAAAAAAACTTCAGTTAAGTGCCCTCACTAACCTTCCCCTGATGAGCAGCAGCAGGAATACAAGCTTTCTGTATCGGTGTTGGTTCTTGAACCCAAGCCTGTATATGGATTTCATAATCAGAGAATGGAGCCTCAGTTCATTCCATGCGTAATAGTCTTCTTCAGCAACAGGCTGTTTTTCAGCGTCATCGTTGTCATTACTAACTACAATCACAAGAAACTGTGTTTAGGCTTCCAAAAAGAAAGACAAATTCAATGTGTTGAAAAATTTCAGGTGAAGCTGGAAAAAAGAATAAAGAGAAGAAAATAAACCATAAACAGTTTAAAACCAAACTTCAAAACTTTAAATCATTTGGAAAAAAAAAAAAAAAAAAAAAGGCCAAAAAAATGAAAGATATTGAGATTGAATTGTGGGGATATGTTCAGAGAGAGGAAAAAAGGGCTGGCAGCAGGCTGATCCAGGCCTTTGATAGCATACTGATTTGTCATTTTCACAATTCAAAGAGACTAAGATCAACAAGAAATCAGCAAATTATAATAAAAAAAGAGTTAAGTAATAATTGACAAATAGGAAATGCTAGAAAGGCATATCAAGTTCAACTCCAACTTTGAGTTCAATAATTAACTGTTCACTGAGGATATATTCAAGTTCAGCATTGACTATTATAGACAGTTAAAGAACATACAAGATGAAATCAAAATAAATTAAACGAAAACCATGACACCAACACAGGAAAACAGCTGCCTGGCAACAGTAAAGCTTATGTAAATTAACATAAGACACTAACCGGTCATGGGTTCTTCATTTTCCCAAGTTTCGTTCACTTTCTTCTTGCACTTAGTCTTCTTGTTCCCCTGTTCAGTCTTCACATTCTCGTCCTCTTCTTTCTCTTCAACCTCAGTCTCAACCCCATCACCACCATTGCCCTCACCACCCTCAGCTTTTTGCACTTTCTTTCCCTTCTTTTTCTTCTTCCGCTTCTTCTTCTTCTTTTCGGCCTTCACATTCTCATCACTTTCCAGTTTCTCTTCAACTTCAGCCTCAACTCCATCACCACCATGACCCTTCTTTTTATTAGATTGTTTAGTTGACTTAGACTTTTGCTTCCCAGTTTCTCTTTTGGGTTTAGGAAGTAACAAACCGTATTCGGCTTCATCAACCTCTTCAAGTGAAAGAAACCCTGTAATTAACCCCGAAAAAAAAAAAAAGAAAGAAAGAAGAAGAACTGTTACAATCTAACAATCCATAAACCTATGGTTATCTTTGTTGAGTGCGTGAAGCCTAATTATTTCCGGGATTACAAATTATAATACGGACACATAAGGTTTCACAATTGTATTTGTACTTTCCCTTATAAACTTCTTCTTTGTCGTAGTGAAATTCCGCAGCTAAA
Organism: Ficus hispida; assembly: GCA_025413025.1. Taxonomy (NCBI): domain Eukaryota; kingdom Viridiplantae; phylum Streptophyta; class Magnoliopsida; order Rosales; family Moraceae; genus Ficus; species Ficus hispida. The sequence continues at coordinate 11,607,403 of CM046368.1, read as the reverse complement.
ACGGCCAAAAGTAGACATAGCTCTTCGAAGGTGAACTACTATAAATCTTGTGTAACAGTTTGTTGGTTTTTTGTTAGAAGTAAAAAATTAACACGTCTAATTCTTAATAATCCTATTAGCATAATTATAACTACATTAACCGCAATCTGATAGAACTGAACAATAGTTAATCTTTTCCCAACATTTCCAAAACACAAACCAAATGCAAAAAGAAACGAGCTTTCACTAGTCACTACTCTCTTTCTCTACGTCAACTTTCTCGGAAACCAAACAGATTTAAAATAAATAAATAAATAAAAACAAACAAACAACAACAACAACAACAACAAACAACACTGTTAGAAAATTATAACCTTTCGTTCCTAGAAAGCAAAAATTTTCGAAAGAAATTATGAGCTTAAGAAATTAAACAAAAGCTTTTTTCCTAATTCACTATTAAATCCCTAGAATGGAGAAAAAAAAAAAGGGTCCGAACCTCCTTCGAGCTCGTTAGAGCCGGCGAGGAAAGAGAAGGGGTCGTCGCCGGAGAGAGACGAGTTCCACGGCAGCGAGTCGAGTCGCTCGAGTTCGGCGTCGTGTTGTTGGATTCGTTTTCTCTTTGCTTTCTTCTTCGACGCAGAGTTTTGCTCGGAAGCCATGGCTGTGCGGACAACTGTACGAGAAGAGAACGGCGGGTGGGTTCTTAGTACTGGACTCTTGAAAGTACTGAGAAATTACAAAATCCTCCCCTGAATTTAATTGAAATTCCATACTCAACTTTATATTCTTAAAATTTTCTAAAATAATCCTTGAGTTTACCAATTTACGAAATATATATTTTTTAATTTGGTCAAAATAATGAGCTTACCAATTTACGAAATATATATTTTTTAATTTGGTCAAAATAATGAGCTTACCAATTTACGAAATAAATTTTTTTTCAAAAAATAAAAATAAAAATCTACCCTAAATACAAGATTTGATCAAAATTATATATGAAGATCGCCTTCCAATTAGGTTAATATTTGAAGATGGAGAGCATGCCATGTGTGCTCTGAACATGTTGGAAATAACTGGTTTATGTCAAGAGGTCAAATCAACATTAAAATCAAACCTTGAAAGACTGGTCGGGATCGAGATCATGATCGAAGATAAAATATAAAAAGGAACAAGATTGAAACCAGACATCGATAGAGATTGAGATAAAGATAAAATAAACCAAGAACTTTGATAAATAGCCTATTGAAATAGAGATCCTAATTATCAAAGTAACTTTTCTTGATTAATGGTTTTAGTAGTAGATACATCAATCGAGAGAAATTACGATAAATACCGTATTACAAAGGGAATATCACAGAGTTTTCTTAGCTTGCGTTTAGTTTACTGGTTGGAGATGAAATTCTTAAATTGGAATTGATTAACTTTTCAAACATTAGTTATAAATTTTATTAACTTTTAACAAATAATAATAATAATAATAATAATAATATGAAAAGTACAGTTAATTGAAGTTAAACTTAAATGTCAAACAAAACCTTAGTCTTTTATGAAAAGGAAAATCTCTTAATATTTCCAAAACCTAATAATAGATGATATGTGTGTATCTATCAATACGCATCTATCATATTATTTTGATCAATCAATTCACCTATAAATAAAAGCACTTGGCTCCATTCTTGAGCATCGTTTACTCTCTTAAAAAAAGTTATGTTATTCTCTTCTCTTTATTGTTTTTCTTTAGAGTCTGAAGTATCTTCTGCGAGTAAAGTGTGAAGGAGCAAGTAGAGGAAAATTGATGTTGCGAAATCCACTCCAACATGTAGCGTGATATAGGGGAAAATGACCCATTGTGAAAATTTCCACCATCTTTTCAAGCTCCAAGAATTTCTTGTAGTTTGCTTGTGATCCCCCTCCATCTTCTGCATAGGTTTTTTTTTTTTAATTTTATTTTTATGCATCACATGTGTCCCTTTAATCTAACTATTACTATATTTTTAATATTATGCGTATGTCCAAGTTCGAATATGAGACTAAAGGCTTGTTTGGTAATCAATTTTTATCTTTTTCTGAAAAGTCAACAAAGTTTATAACTATTTTTTAAAAAGTCAATTTAACTCAAACTTAAACATTTCAACTCAATTCAAACTCAACTTATTTATCAAACACCATCTAAGACATTCTGAGCTTTTAACCCACCCCATTCTCACTAGGCTAGCCCTAGTGGCTTATCTTCTGTTAATCAAGGCTCGATAATGGAAAATCCAAGAAGTAGAGAAGAAAAGGAAAATGAAAGTTTCATTGTATCGATAATAATAATTGTGTGAACAAAAAAACTTGTCACCAAGCTTTTCCAACAAAGAATAAAGATAAGATGTATGGAAGCAATTAAATTTTTGAAAATGTGTCACGATAAGCTTTCCTATTTTAACTAAATGTTATTTTGAACATGACTTCACTAAAATTTAAAAAAAAAATTGAAGTAAAATTGAGATGATGAAATAAATATCGAAATCAGACAGACTTTAATTATTTTAAGAAAATTTTTAATTTTTAACAGTGATTTTATTTAAAAATTTAGTTTTATACTGTTTTAAATTATAAATAATATAGGTTGAGAATTGTAAAATTATGAAAATTTTAATTTTTTCCCTGGTATTTTGTGACTCACTTTATAAATATAGGGGTGTTTTGGATAATTGAGAATAATAAAAGAGACAAAAGTGATATTTAAACTGCACAAGGGTTGTTTTATTAGGAATTTTCCCTTGTGAAAACTCATCTTAATTTGAGGCTGACATGTGGATCCAAGCAAACTCATTGAATATACTTAAGTAGGGGTGTCAATTCATGTCTCGTGTCGTGTTTGAGTCGTATCGAATTTTTTCTTCCCCAACCCGAACACGACCCGTGACACGAAAATGACACGAAATCGTGATACGAACTCGTAACGGATTGACACGACACGACACGAACTTGACCCGCGACACGAACTTGACCCGAAATTGATCCGCAACACGAAATTGACACGAAATTTGATCCGAAATTGACACGAAATTGACATGCGACCCGAAATTGACCCGAAATTGACACGAAAAGTGAACATGAAATTGACACGAAAAAAACGGGTCCAACCCGAACACGACACTATTTTTTTTTTCGTGTCAAATTTTCTCAACCCGAACACGACCCGCCCCCTATTTTTCCCAACCCGAACCCGTGAAATTCGTGTCGTTTTCGAGTCGTGTTGTCATGTCGTGACCCGTATTGCCACCCCTATACTTAAGTATGTATTTGGGGCACGGGTTGGACTTGAGTTTTTTAAATTAGAATGAAATTGATTTAAGTTGTATTGAATTGTGTATTTGATAAAACGTTTGAATTGCTTGAATTAAAAAGTATAAAATTTGAAATGTGTTCTAAGAAAAAAATCAATATTGAACTTATTTCGTTTATCTCGAAATTTTATGTAATTTAAAATAAAAAAATCACTATCTTTAGACTTGTACATACAAAGTTAAAAATTTGAATTACAAAATTATAATAATAACAATAAATTACGGAAAACTAATTGATTTTTGAGAAATAAAATAAAAATATTTTGATTCAAATTGGATAGAATCGGTGTCACTACTATAGTTTTTCAAAAGGGTGCCACATGATGACAGTGCGGTGGAGCGTGGGAAGTGGCGGCGGGGCATGTGGCGTCTCGTGGCAGCGCAACGATGAGTTATTGCGGCAGTTTGGTGACTAGGCCAGTGATGCACGGAAATCAACTATGGAAGGTGGTACTTTCCTTTCTGTTTTTTGGACATATATATATATATGTTTTCCCCCCTATATTGTCTTTCACGTACGTTACGGTGTATCTGGGTTAAAGTTATTTTTTTAGTATTTTTTTATTATTTTTTTGATGTATAGAAATTAAAAAGATAGCCGTGAATTATGGTTTTGAAAATCAAAAAAATTTCAAAGTTAAGAAATTAAAGGTAGGGGAGAAGAAAGATTTGAAATTGAAAAAAAAAAAAAAAGATTTAGTAGGGAAAGAAAAGATTTCTCAATCAAAGGAAAGAATGAGACTCTAGGATAAAAAATAAGAGATAAAATGAAGACAGACGAGTATAATCAAGATAAACACAAAAATCAGCAAAACAGAAATTAGAGATAATGTAGTTGAAATTAGAACTCAATAATCTTATATATATACATATATATATATATATATATTGAAAAATCTAAAAATCGGATAACTAATCTCTCTTCTCTGTTTTTATTTCACTTTTTTCCTTAAAAAAATAATCTCTCCTTTTAAGTTTATTTACAAGGATAAACATAATCCAGTTCTAATAGAAAAATCAACCAAACTAATAGGACTTTGCATGCTTTAAAGATGATCTCATAAACTACATATAGGATCTGCATTCGACAGGATTTCATATATATATATATATATATATGTATGTATGTATGTATGTATGTATACACCTCTCAGTACGTCAAAAAAACTAATTTTGTCCACAGATTTTTCGAGTCATGAGTTCTCGTTCAACATGGCATAGAGGTAAAACTCTTGGAACAGGTAGAGTTCTGGATCAGTTTACTTGGCTTTTGACACAAACAGAAACAAAAACTTGCGGTGAAAACAGCAAAACTAGAAATGTCCAGTAATCTTGTCAAAGAAAACAGAATCCTCGAGAACTTTCGCGACTGTCCAGAAATCGTGGGGTTAAACCTACTTCTCGAATACGCACTCGGCGGAGATCTGTTAGAGTTGATCGACAAAGATGGAGGTCGTATGTCGCAGGAAAGCGTCCTGCGAAGAGATACTAGGATGATTATGAACGGTCTGAGTTGTATCCACGCGAAAGGAATTGTGCATTGTGATCTAAAGCCCAAAAACATTCTCGCCTTTCCTACTGAAGATGGATATCAGCTCAAGATCACGGACTTTGGACTGGCGAAGGAGGCCGGCGAGGCGGCATCAGAGAGCAAGAAGTACAACTATCGTGGGACCCCGGATTACATGTCCCCGGAATCTGTGCCGCCGCGTTGTGAAATCGAGACTCGGATGGATATATGGTCTTTGGGATGCGTTGTGTTGGTGATGTTTACCGGGGAAGAAATGTGGCGGGGCACGGGTGGTGAGGTTTTAGACCCGGAGGAGATCATTAGGTTGTTGGCTTCTACGGATGTGATGCCGGAGATACCCAAAGACATGTCGGAAATCGGCAAGGATTTCTTGAGCAAGTGCTTGCAGAGAGATCCGACCAAAAGGTGGTCGGCTCAGAAGTTGTTGGACCATCCGTACGTTAGAAGTTAGAACTAATAGGCTTTGCTAGGCACCCTTTTGGCAATTTGTTGATTTAAACATGTGTACTATATTGATATTAATAGATTCTAAAACACAGAATTTTTTTATATCAGACACAAACGTCATAACAATCGAGTAACTTAGTGATGTATGACAAATTCAATTTCCAATAGTTCTTAGACCAAGTAAAAAGAGTTGCCATGAAAAAAAAAAAAAAAAAGGGATAAACTATAATATATGAAAGCTTCATTGTTTCTAAGGAATATGAGAAATGAAGAGATCTTCCATTCATACCGCACGTAGGAACATCTTCGGCGCCGTAATTTGTTCATCACATCATTCAGCACAAGGAAATATGAAAGCACGATTATGCATCAACAGGATCTTCAGCACAAGGTGAACCAGAGATTACGACCGTCGATCAAAATTCTATTTTCTCTTCAGTTCATCACAATTTATATTGATTATTTCTCGTTGATTCGACAACAACTAGGAATGTGGTGTATCTTTAAAAATGTGCTTAAATTGTGTAAATGCAACCATATGAACAGAGAGTAGAATTCAAGTATGGGGAATGCATACGAAATCAGAAGACTGAGCAGCCAACGCCACTTTCTCATCATCAATCCTGATGTTGTGCTTTTGCTCGTCAAGTGCCTTATCGGAGAAGCTAGCAAGTGAATTATCAGCTGCGATAATTCGACGTCTAATATCTTCGATCTCTTGCTCAAAAACCTTGTTCGTTTTGGCCTTGAATATCTGCCCATGAACATAAGAAGTAACAAACAACATACTTGGCCAAAGCAGAAGGGCACAATCTGAGATATCTCGATGCATGGCGCTTGATGCTGCTGCTTCTTCATTTTTTTGAGTCGATTCAAATGCGCAAACTAAGACTGAAAAACACAAGGGAATACGAGTAAAATAGCAGAATATGTTATTACTTAATAGCAGCCAATGTCTCCAACTCCATCCACACTAACAAAAGGGTAGTGTTCCGAACACCGCCAATAAGGAATCGATAGGCATTTCCCGAAATATTGCTGTACAACCCAGGTCCGAATTTCTTGCATAGAAGCAGTTAATGATAACATTTCATCAACAGAATTGAGAGACAATTATAACAAATTCAAACAAATGTAATTTTTTGTTGACACAAAATGTCAGTCATATTCATAATAAAACTAGAACCGAAATGAAAAAGGAACAATGCACTCAAGTTTCAAATTAAATATATCTAAGCTTCATTGAGATTGGCTTAGAAAAAATTAGATTAAAATCAAAGCTCAAATTGATGATATTTACATTGCAGCGCCAAAATTGTTTTTGCAACAAAATGGTTTACATTCTCCAGACCTCGAAATCATTTGCACATAAATCTCAGCTGCCTCAAAGTCACCTCTCACCAGTTTTGACTGCAAAGCATGCCATCTTCCTTGCTCATTAGAAGAAGTTTTGTCGGTCGAGACAAATCAACTTCTTCATCTCTGCATTTCGGATTCTCTCTCGCGACGGTAGACAGAAACCGAACCGAGCACCACTCTTCCAACTCGCCTATTTCGCCGGGTTCTCTTACTCATACCTCTCTTCCTCTCCTTCCAGAAGTTCCTTGTGACGTAGGCAGATGATGAATCCAGAGTAAGGGCGCTAAGGCTGCAACGAACTGAACCACAATTCCCATGGGCAGTTTCGAGTAATCACCAGATGTTATTCCAAGCGAAAGAGCCAATCCAATGCCGAAACAACCACTGATTATTGATGATATGCACAGAGCCGAAGCCAAGAATGAGGTAAGAGATCCTTCACAACCTTATTGACATAGACAGGCAAATAGAACTGAGAAAGGTAATAGCTTGAACTGCGCAATCGTTTCAGCCAATCCAGAGAAACAAACGGCAAACACGTCATTTGGAAACCCCAGCTTAAGGTTTATTTGATTCACTAAAACAAGGTCAAGAAGAACAGAACCAGCATAAACCATCTGAACCGAACCGACCAACTTCCTCATGGGACTTTTTCTCCAGTAACGGTTGTAAAGTACAGTCGTGGAAAGAAGCATCAACTGACCGATAACTCGGGACATGCCTATGACCGAAGGATTGAGTTGTAAGCATTGCGTTTGGTAGCAAAAGAGGGAACCTGAAAGACTTGGGACCATGACAATGGAGGCTACAATCCAAGCAAGAGGGCAGAAGATGCTGTCATCGCTGATCGCCATTCTTAATTCAGAAAACTGTTGGCTAATACTTTCCGAAATCGATTGCTTCATCAGTTTGTGGTCTGGCAATCTTGCTAAACCAAGAGATTCCTCTCTCGTTCTTAGTGAATACCCGAGTTGAAGGGAAAGCAAAAGTGTAAACAGAAGGAACATGGTTCTAGGTGGCACTTTCATCAAGAAGTACCCACCGAGTAAGTTGCCAAGGATTCCCCCAGCTGCTAAAGCCATCAACGCATAAGATTGGAGACCGTTAATGTTGTGTTTTTGACCATACTCCGCAACCAGCGCGTCCTTTGCTACTTCTGTTATCGATGCTCCGAAGTTACTGAGAAGAACAAACGCCATAAGAGTGACAAGAGATTGACCAGCAACAGGGATGAGTGCTAGCGATCCCCAAGACAAGACCTGCAAAATAACTGACAAGTTTGAACCCCATCAGGGAATTTCCATTGCGTTGTTCAACTATTCGGCCTACTTGTTTACTTCATCCACATAAGTTTCACATCCTCTTCTGTCAAAGGTATAAGTTTCGATCAGTTTTACATTCTTTTTCATTTTGATATTATTTT
>CM046368.1:11558283-11599229 GCA_025413025.1 Ficus hispida | reverse complement strand
GAAAACAAATAAATAAATAATAAGATATGGCAAACTGAAAATTTGGTGAATTTTAAAAGTTAAGCCTTTAATACTTTAATTTTTCGAAAGCAGCAGGGCGGCCGAATTCTACATGTCTATAAGCTCTGTCAAATGAGTCCCAAAATAGCCAATCGAAAAGTTGAACATATTCCTGATTGTTTAATGAAGTTCTAAACGAAGAAGCCAGCTTGGTTCAAATACATACATACATAAATATACACATATATATATATGTGTGTGTGTGACTTTGAGCTAGAAATTCTTGCATTAATAATATGAGAAGTTTAATTTTGACATATCTTCTGAATTTGTAAGATTGACTGTGACAACCTAGATTTCGTGATTCACCTGCATCTTGCAACTGAGAAGCGAAAGGTTTACACCTTGCAATAAGAGAAACTGGCTTTGATGCTCTGCAACAGTGAAATTGGTTTCGGAATGCAAGGTAGAAACTCCTATTGTAAAACTTACATACTCTCATTTTCACTTATGAATAGCTTTTCATTGGAAAATAGAATGTCTATTGAAAGTAGATGTATATATAACATGTGTGCCCGGTAACAGATGAATATTTTTATGATTCGGCGAGTGTTCTTTATTTTCTTTTTCTTTTTCAATATTTTTAAGGAACCTATTTTGTTCCAACTAGGTAAAAAGTTTATAAGGCTTTAGATTTTTATCCTATAGTTTTCGCACACGCACATAGCTATCCATGAAGTGTTTAAACAAAATTTTTAATTCGACTCAGTTGCATATTAATAAATTAATAATCACGTTTAAAAATCATAGATGCAAAAATAAATGCTCAAAGATAAAAGGGTTAAATGAAAGTATCTATTTTATAGCAATACAAAAAACATATCAACTTAAAACAAGGCAACCACTTATAGATAGCTAGTGTAGTGTTGTTCTCATAGTTGTCATGCAAGGTTGTAATTGGATAATTTTAGAATTACCTGTTCCGTGATTCCCACCCAGAAATATTGCTTGCCATGTCAATGCAGTTTTCCACTCCTGCAGTTTTTCAGCCCCGTCTTCAAAACATTGTTGATGTGCAACAAAAGCATGAGCAAAACTCCCCTCTTGCCTCCGTACTTGTGACGGATCTACACCATAAAAAATAGGTACAACAATCTGTCCACTCTCGTCCCTACACTTGAGTATGTGCACTAGTTCATCCAAACACCATGTCGAAGAAGCATAATTTTCTGAAAAGATTATTATTGAAATCTTCGATTTTTTGATTGCGTTCAATAGTGCTGGTGAAATTTCCTCTCCTTTTTCAAGAGTTTTCTCATCCATGTAGACTTTGATTTGCTTATCACATAATGCTTTTCAAGATGGCTAACAAATTTCATACGATGTCTTCACCTCTAAAGCTAATAAAAACATGGTGATCAAGGCAACTATTAAAATTGGAGGGGGACGTGGTGTGGGGGAGCCGAATCCATAATACCTGTTGGGCCAATATCGGTGGAACAGCACCAACAAATTTAATGAGGATGAGCTGCACTTCTGTCGATAGAGAATCTAGGAAAAAAGATAGCCAAACATGTAAGATAGTCTTTTCTTGATTGACACAAAAATACAAAATAATATATTTAATATGTTCTTTTATTTTGTCCCTTAGTATATAATTATAATTTAAATGTTATATCTACGTTTGACAAAAATTTTAAGTTTTAAAACTTCCAAAAGAGAGACTTTTAATGTGAATTTGAGAATGGAACAACATATTTAATATCTTTTTCTATATGTACTCCATTATACGATGTTACATTAATTTCTGTTATAACTTTTAAGCTTTAGAACTTATAAAAGTAAAAATTAATTTTTAGACTATTTAAAGTAATGCCAATGTGAAGATTTATTAAATAAAAAGGTCAACATATCAAGCAGCAATAAAATGTCATAATTGGTCAATGCTATTTTTTGTGCCAAATTTCGAACAAAATATAGTATATGTCAATTCAACACCAAAAATTTAGTACTACATTGGAAAGCAATTTCTATTCAAATAACAAAGGGTAATTTGTTCACTTAGTTCCTGAACTATGAGTTATGTCACTTTAATCTCTAAATTTTTTATTTTGGTCAATTTAATCCTTGAATTTTAATTTTTGGCACTTTTGATCCCCACATTAAAACAGATGAAACAATTTTTAGTTTATTATAGATAATCATGTTTCAACTCCATGTTGACATAAAATTTATAAAAATTAATTGCATGAAGTAAAACAATTTCCTCCTTATTCTTATTAAAATTAAAACTAAAACCTTTTGAGCTTAATATAATAATTTCTTTAAAATTTGTAGCTATTATGTAATAGAGATATGATTATCTATGTTAAATTTCAGAAATTATCCGTCAATTTTAATGTGAGGGACTAGAACTATCAAATCAAAATTAAAAGTTCAAGAACTAATTAATCAAAATAAAAAATTCAAGGACCAAAGTGATAAAATACTCATAGTTCAAGGACTGAACAGATAAATTACCCACTTAAAAAAATGGTATTAACATATCTATGACACTGTATGTAGATGCTCGGCGTAATCAAGCTAAAATTTGAGATATGCTATACTTTTTTGTTAAATTTGGCACTAAATATGATTATTTCCAAATTTGACATTAAACATAAAATGCATTGAAGGACGATTTTCTTACCAAAATATCAAACAAAACTGCATTGAAAATGCATGAACAACTTGGAAGAGGAAGCAGCAACTCTCCTTGGAAAGCCCATACATGTTTCACTTTCTATTTTTATTGAAGCATTTTCAAAATCTTGTTCCGTCTTGTCCCAAAACAAACCTGCCAAACAATATATTTCTGTAAGCTATATTATTATTATTATTTTTCCTGATTCCAAAATCAAAAATCTGATCTTGAAACTGGAACCTAACTACCCGTACTGAAGCAATTTTTTCCCCGCAGCAATTAATAGATAGAAGGAAAAACAGAAAGAGCAATTAGTATATATGTATGTGTTTCTGAGAAAAATATGAAAATTTTGAGTGGATCTCCAAAACAAAATGATCAAACGCTTATTTTGGTATCTCTTTTTTGTTTTTGTGCTCATAGTATAGTAACACGACCTTAATTAATTGTGGTGAAGTAAGTTAATTGTAATCGAAGGAAGTTTTTCCGCAGATGAAGAAAACAAAACCAATATACATCCCTGATTCACTTCCCAGGAGACGATCTTTGGAAGACTAACCAGGTCAACCTAGCGAGTCAATTGTGTGTGGCTGAAATTACGATGCAGGTGCTTGGCCCCAGGGCCCTTATTGTAATCCTGATCCTAGCCTAACATATAAAAAAAAATTCAAAATCTCTTCTCTTTGGCGTCATGTGTCTAATTTTTTCTTTCTTTCTTATTTTTGGCTTTCATCTACTCTCTCTTTTTTTTTTTTTAATTCCTTTTCCTTTTCCTTTTCCATTTTTTATTTGCTAAAATTATTATTATTTTTTTTGGTGTGAAAGCACCCCATGTACCCCCTCTAATATAACTAACATATTACAAATTTTTTATTTGCTAAAATTATTTCTTCTCTTTAATATTATATTAATATATAATGACCCTCACGAACCATCACGATTGACTTATCTTTTCAACATTCACCTCTTATAAAATTGTAAAAAATAATAAACTTAAAATAAAAATCTTGACTTATCTAAAAACTTTATTTAGATATATTTTTAGAAAACTCTTGGAAAAATTTATTAGAACCTTATCAAAATAACTTTGGAAATAATATAAATTTTTTAAAACCATATCACAAAATAAAATTTAAAAAAGTCCATATTAAGCATTCAATTAAATAAATAAACAAACTAAAATCCCAATACTTCATTTGAAATTAAACGTGTTTATCCCATAATCGTTCATCTCATTTTCCCATTACACATCGTCATGCTTCCGCTCCAAACTTCTCCATTATGACATCTTATCATTTTCTTTATTTGCAACATGGGTTAACTTATATAAATAAAGATTTAATAAGACATTTGAATCTCTCAAATATAGATAACATTTTCTTTTATTTTTGTCATCATCATAAATTATCATCATAAATAAAAACATCTTTGAAAAAACTTTTTAACTTTCAAAACCATCATATGTTAGACCTGACGATGTACCATCAAAGCGCACAAGTCACGGAAGGAATAGGGTTGCTAATCTTAAACCGACAATGACAACATCATTATCACCATCAATGGTGTGCAATATCATTTTAAAAACATAAAAATACATATACATACGTATATATATTTTTCATCAAAATATCATCATAAAAGAAGTATTAAAAAAAACATCTTAACATCATCATCAACATCAAAATATATATTTCTCAATTTCTTAATTCTTGTCACTGGTGATAATGTACTTACCTTAACGCCTTATGTAACAACCCAACCTAATTTCGGCCGTTAATTAATTTCATAAACATAATTACTTGCTTTGATCTTAAACTTGATCACCAAAATTTCTCAGTTTTTTTTTTTACTTAAATATTTCATAACTTACATGAAGTCTACAATCATTTTAACTTTTAAATATGCAAACACAATACAACTTTTTCAAAAAAGACTCCACCTTAGAAACACTTTTTTTTTATGACATATAAACTTGACAAATTAATAAGTAAAACTGAATCTGAAGTTTAAAACATCATGTCAAACTTACATAATTAAAATTAGTATCGGCATATCTTAAGTTTGGTTTCTTGTAAACCAAACTACTTGGTCAAATAGACGTCTTTTCATCATTTAAATACTTACAAGCAAAAGACTAAAAATAAATTTTAAAATATTAAACTTTCCTAACCTTGCTTAGTTAAAATTAAACCAAGCATTCATTTCATATGGGTTCCTTGAAAAACTAATTACTTAAAAATAATTATTTTAAAAAGATACAAATCTTTTAAAGCTTATCATAATTTAAAAGCATTACTTATTCCGGAATTTACATTTTGATGGCGATATCCATAACCTATGCCTCCATTGTCTCGACTCAATCCACTAGTCCATCGAATCACTGTGTTGCCTATAACATGAATAAATATTAATGAGCTTTCGCTCAGCAAGTACAAACATAAATCTCACATAAACAAAATGTATATAATAATGCATGACATTTTATGAATCGTACAATTATGCTTACTTCTTGATTATCATTTTATTGTTTCATACTTTCTGTTTCATAATTCTTCTTCCTTTAACTTTTTTACTTTGGGCCCGTGTGTACGTACTCATAGTGCGTAACCAATGAGAAGTTGGGAGGAGTGACCCCAAAATCCAACATACCAAGGTCTTATTTAAAATGTTCATAAAAATCCCCTCAGCTTCTTGGGGGTTGGTACGACACTAAACTTTCTTTCGCTTTCACTAGCCTCTTACTTTCTTAGGGGGAGCATGTAATCATGATTCATGATTCTATAAACATACATTCAAATCTCATGATGCACATAATAATGCATTACATTTTATGCATAGTTAAATTATGCTTATTATCTTCTTATCTTGAGCTCCATTGTGTATGTACCCATCGCGCGCAACCAAGGAGAAGTTGGGGGGAGTGACCCCAATCTAATATACCCAAAGTCTTATTTAAAACGTTCATAAAAATCCCCTCGACTTATTAGGGAGTTGGTACAACACTTACTTGAACTTATCTTTTTACTTTCATTAATTTCTTTCTTAGGATAAGCAAGCAATTATGCTCGTAACTCATGAGCAGTTTCACATAATATAGAGGCATCGACATCAATTCAAACCTATTAAGGCATAAAAATATATGCTCACTAAAGCATATATCAAGCAACTATATAATCATATTATGCAAAAGCATCATGTTACATGTTCAATCACAACTAAATATATGCACAGCAAATGTTCACAGATATGCTCACATCGACAAACAAGTTTCATGTTGTAGGTGAGATTTACACTTACCTGGATTCCACATTTAACGTTTATCCTCGATTAATCTTTAACCTCGTTAACGCCGGTGTTGTGTCCTAATTAAAATTGACACCCAACAATTAGAATGTGGTCTTATCATATTTGTGATCAAACCACCTTTTTTTTTTTTTAATAGTTGTTCATAGTTCTTAAATCTCATTTCCCATTTAAAATGTTTCAAAGATCAGTGTAAGGTCATGATTATGTTACATTTAAACTTGAAAATCATAGATCAACTACAGAAATCAAGACTTGACTTTAGAGCAAGAATAAAATTGATAAAACAACGACTTTTCCCCTTATTTAAAATATCATAATGTTAAACCATGTAATAACTTAAACACTGGGCGTTCTTGTGAATATCAATTTAGAATGTATCTTATTAATTAGAAGAGAATATGGAGGAGTGTCCATTATTACTACTCTCGTATCATATGCAACAAGACATAAAAAAATACAAAACTTATTGGTGAGAAAATAAACACCATAACATATATTATTCCATAAATCTTTTTCACTTAAAATCAATACATAAACTCTAAATTATAAAATTATTCTGACAGGATAACTTGTAAACTAATTATAAATTAAATCATCAATTATGATTGAATTTATTAAAAATCTAACAACATAACGGCTTATTTTTCTTAATATGCAAAAATTAAACCTGAAATCAAATCAGTTTATAAAAAATGTCGACTCACCATAACTGTAAGACGTGCCAATTTATCATATTAACATAAAACAGATCTCATTCTAATCTAACTACACTTGATTGAATTGATCATCAAATAATATTTTGTTTAAATATCGATATTCAATTCAAAATATATAAATAGGCATGTAATCAATCCAATAAATGACTTAAAGCAGTCAAGATTACTACCGAGATCGTTCGACGACGTTCGGGTGAATAAAACGATTCCCAGTTGGCGTTCAAACACCTTTTGATCTCAAGCGGCGGAACTTTTAATCGCCATTCTTAACCTCCGAGACTCCATCTCGCAAATCCGAAGTCGCAAACATGTCCGGAACATCGAAAATAGACCGGAAAGGTGATCTTCTAAAACCTGTCGACGGGGTCAGACGGTTGACTGGTTTGACCGCAATTGACGGGCATTGACCGCGGCGGCAAAAGGGACAGAGATGGACACCGCTTCGAAGATCTCGACGAGAGAAACCCATTTCCGGTGTCGATTTCTTCAAACGGCGTTCAATTTACTCGAAATGTAAGAAAACGGACTAGAAGATGGAGGCGGATCGGGAACATTTCCGGCAACGATCAGACTAGTGATGGACTGGGTTTTGTTCCTCTCGACAAGTGGAACTCAACGAAACCAACGGCTTGCAAAATAGAGGTCGGATTACACCAAAATCTTGCTTGAAAGCTTATGTTGACGAAACTTTCAATGAATTTTTCTGGCGAACGGCGGCGAGTAATACCGCCAAACTCCAGCTATTGGACGCTCAGGTGATGGGTTGCATGGATCACCGGCGCGTGTGAAATTGGCTGGCCGGAGATTGAATTTCCTGCGAAGCCAGCAACGTGCGTGACTGAGAGAGAGAGAGAAGAGTGAAAAAGAAGAGAGAGAGAGGAGGAGGTAATCTGATGTTTATCCTCCTCTTTTTCTTATTTATTCTTATTCTTCTCACACTAAACCCAATACTTTATAAAATATATGTCCGGTGAGAAGTCCACTTGTTCTTTTTTTTTTTTTTCTTTTTTTATTTAACGTCAAGTGTGGACTGACCACACACATTTTATATATATATATACACACACATTTATAGTTTCTTTTCTCCTCCTCCTTATGAGCCGTATATTATATATATATATATATATATATGTGTGCGCGCGCGCGTGTATACACTTGCATTCATCCGTTTGTCAAAGAAATATTTTGACACCTTTTATTACAATAATTTCTCAAATATATATCTATATACAAATATACATTTGTTGTGGATACATTTTAAATGATGATTATGTAATATGATTTTTAACTTATAAATTTTATATGTCAATTAAATCATTTAAGATAATAGACTCGATTTAAATTTTAAGTTTATTCTTAATTCATATCGAGAATATAATCTTTTTTTCTTATACAACTAATTCACTTGACCGGTTATAATACTTTTCTAAATCAATTTTATGATTCAGAATTATATTTTGTCACCTGTAAATTGTCTCAGAAATACTTATTTATATTGTCATTCTTTATATTAACTCGTGAACTTGACAAGTTTAACAAAATTCTGAAATCACTTTGTCCGAGATCACACTTATTATTATTATTATTATTATTATTATTATTATTTTTGAATGCACTTTTCTTAATTTTTCGCATTAATCCTGTAATTTGAAAAAGTACTCAAACATACTAATAAATATGCTGTAACATAAAATTTACTATTCATGGTACTATTATAATGAATAATTAAATATTTACATCTTGATTCATGTTTAATTCAGAAATACTTATTTATAGTGTCATTCTTTATATTAACTCGTGAACTTCACAAGTTTAACAAAATTCTGAAATCATTTTGTCCGAGATCACACTTATTATTATTATTATTATTTTTGAATGCACTTTTCTTAATTTTTCGCATTAATCATGTAATTTGAAAAAGTACTCAAACATACTAATAAATATGCTGTAACACAAAATTTACTATTCATGGTATTATTATAATGAATAATTAAACATTTACATCTTGATTCATGTTTAAATCAGAAATTCGTGCATTTAATATGATTATTAAAATTATAAATCACATCCCCCACTTTTTTCTCCTTTTTTTTTTTATGTGACTGCATAATTGTTAGAAACTTCAAAAATTTCCTATCAATTTGTTAGTAGAAAACCATTTGTACCAATTTCTTCTAGCATAACATAACTTTATATTAACCACTCAAAATACTATAGTCTAAAATTACAATAACATTTTTAAAAAATGATCTTAATACAAAAATTTCATAACTTTATATCTAATTAATTTAGGAATTAACATTATGAATTTTCCAGATATTACACCTTACTTAACATTTTAAAACTTTTCTAGTAGTGACGCGCGATAGAAGTTTCAGGTGCTACTTTTAGAACTGTTTATGCCATCAATAATAAATACAATAAAAGTACCAAAAGGCTATAATAATTTATCAAACGCATCTATCACATTAAAACATCACCTAAAAGGCTTATTTCATCATTCAATAACATCAAAATACAAAAATCCAATAATTACACAAAATTACAAAACTTTACAAAAATTGGCAACCAGACTTGTGCCCCTTTAAAATTTATAAAAATTCATACAGGACTGTAAATGATTTGAAACCAATTTTAAAAGTAATTACACATTCAGTGCTTTCTAATGGTACCTAATTCGTTAAAATCGGAGATCATTTGTATGCTCAAAAACAGTTTCGAATTTTGATCACCAAAATTTTACAGAAACTGCAGCCGGACATTTGCCTCTTTGAAAAATCATATAAATTCACACCAGTTTTCAAACAACCTGAAACTGATTTTAAATAAAAGTAGACATCCAAAACTTTCCAATAATACTAATTTCGTTAAAAACAGAGTCAGTTTGCACCCCTTAAAAAAGCAGTTTTAAAAACTAATCATTAAACCTAGAATTTCCAGCAATGGTCAAATCCAAAAATTCCATAAATAAAATTCACTAAAAATATAAATATTATTGCCATAGCGTACATGACTCGCATACATACAAATTATAGTGTTGAGGCATGTTTTTTAATATATAAAATTATTAAAACAACACTTCAACGAAATCATTAATGAAAAGATGAAAACCCTAAAATCATCTAATTAACAAAAATCAACCATCTACGAAACATAACATCTTTCTAATACAATAAATCCTCCTCAATCAATTATATAGCCTCCATCAATCATCATTGCATGGATATTTCTTATCATCTCTTCAAACCCATAAGAAAAAATTGATCAATAAAGTCGCTCAACCCCCGAAGGATCCTAAACCGATAAGAATAATAAAGAAAATATACAATAAAATCTTTTTGATTATAGCTTGGAGAATCAAAGGTTTACAAAGTAGATGGCAGGATTGAGATTAACAGGATGTAACTGGAATTTTTTTTTTTTTTGAACGTGGCAGAGGAAGAGAAGAGGAGACTGGACAATAAAGAGAGACATGCATGAATGTGTAAAAGTAATGGAAATCTGTATTGTATAAAAATTGTGAGAAATTAATCTCATGTAAAATTTTGAAATCAATTGGAATATTAATTGCGGGCTGTCAATGATTTCTTTTTTCTTTTTTCTTTTTCTTTTTCCTCCACTTCTTCACGTTTCCTCGAGAATGCTCTTCCCTTTTTATTTATTATTTTTTTCTCGTTCATTCACGTCATCCTCCGTCTTTCCTTACATAAATAACAAGACGCAAGGATACTAAATTTAATATTAATTTTTTAAATATTAACTCATATATTATATTTTTATTGATAGATATTATTAATTAATATAATAATATTTTAAATATTTATCAATAAAAAAAATGATAACTCACATATTATAAAAGTTAGTACTCAAAAATCAAGATTATAGTTGATATTCTTAACATTTTTTTTGTATATATATACATATGTTTAACAGTATAAGGAAAACTTAACATCCATAGGATGTATATTTATGTATAATAATAATAATAATAATAATAATATATAAACAAAAGTAAACATACTTAGTATATTACACATGTACTTATGTATGAAATATTTAATTTTGCAAAATTATATATGTATATAAAAATGTTTTTTTTACATAATAGGTTAACATATATAATATTTTTCTACAATTAAACAATCACATAAACTTGTCAAATAATTATGAAAAAAAAATCATCAATCATTGTATAGTATTCATCAATTCGATGTAAATTGTATTCTAACAAGTCGAGTTCTCCTCACGTCACCTATAAAAAGTAACTCAATATAGCGTTAGAGTTAACTAATTATAATATCGTCACATTATCCATATTAATTTCTAATGTTAAATTTCTAATATTATTATTAGTTAGTATTTAGAGCATTACATAATCTTATCTTAATATATATTCTCTTAAGTTGATTTTTTTTAATCTTAATCTTAATTATATTCTTAACATATATAAATCTTATTTTGTCACATGTTAACATCTATGAATCTTAATCTTAATCTTAATCGATCTTTTTAATCTATAGCTATAAATACATACACATACATACATACATACATATATAAAAGTCACAATCCAACTAGAAATTTTTTTTACCCTTTTCTCTCACTGAGGGACACATATCACCATTTTAAAAAATGTTAGTTTGTTTTTATTTGTTTCTTGTTTTACTCAGTTACTTTTTCCTAATTTTTTTTGTCACATGTTGATGAGATGAAGCTTTTTATTTTTATTTTATATTTTTTGCGTTTTTTTAACTATATCTCATGCAACATTTGGACATCATGGATCAAATTATGATTATTCTTTTTTTTTTTTTTTTGCGTACATTATAAAAAGCACAATGCAAGTAAAAACTTTTTTTACCCCTTTCTTTGATTGAGAAAAGTTAGTTTGTTTTTAACTATTTCTTACTTTTTTCATACTTTTTCTTCCTCTTGTTTCTCTTTAAAAAAAAAAAAATTGTCACGTGTTGATTAGAAGAAGCAATTTCTTTTGCGTATGCAATATTTGGACATCAATATTTGGACATCAGGGATCAGGTGTGATTATTCTTTTTTATTTTTTTTATTTTTTTTGTAAATTGTTATGATGGTCTCCAAACTTTTCATGTGCCGATCGGTCATTATTTTTTTTTTTTTTTTTTTTTTTTTTTTTTTTTGATTTGGAGGTCCTCAAACTCTTAATAAGGGTGCAAATAAGGGATAAATCATAACTGCCGTTTAGAAAGTAATGATTTTTACCCTGAGTTGCCCATGCTTTCAATTAAGGGGCCTTTTGGTAAAAGAATGTGACCAATTGAAATTTAGAAGAAATTAAGTGAAATTTATTATCAAATTAGGATTTAATTATGATTAAAATAATTATTAGAATTAAAATTAAAAGTTAAAAGTAAAACTAACTTTCCTTAACCAAAAAAAAACTCAGACTAAAAACGTGAAAAAAAAAATAAGGAAAACAAAAACAAAAAATTTTCTCGCTTGAAGGTTGTACATGTCGGAGTGGACAGATCGCCGGGAGCGGGCGGGCAGGATCCGCCCGGGTGCGCCAAATCCGACGACGGCGGGGGCTCGCAAAGTAGGGTCGCGTGATGGTGCGACGGGTTCGCGGCGTATCTCGACGGCTCGGCTTGCGCGACAGTGCGATGGTTAGCGACGAAGAGCCTTCGGTGGTGGTGCGGCGGGTTCGCGACGGTGTGGCCGGGTGGGTGCTGGGCTCACATGATGGTGACCGGTAATTGCAGGTATTGCAACCCAAATCTAACCAAAACAAATGCAGATATCAAGCAACCCAAATGCAGACAAAGAGAAAGGTGGGGAGAGAGAGAATGGGTTTTGTTAAATGCAAAAACTAAATGCTAAATGCTAACAAAAGTGAAAACTTGCAAATTACAATCCTCTGACTCTCCATGTTAAGTCTTTTTTTTTTTTTTTTTTTTGAAATGCTCCATGCTGAGTCTTTTGTTTTCACTTTCAACTTCTAAATTCCAATATTGATAATCGTAAAATCCCGCCTCAAAAAAAAAAAAAATCCTGGTTAACGCAAAAAAGTACCAAACCAAACTTCCAAATCCCAAATACCCACTCCACCTCTCTCTCTCTCTCTCTCTCTCTCTCTTGCTTCTCTTCTCTGAAGATCTGGGATTTCACCGTGGACCATGAGGGAAGAAGGAATGGGGATTGAAGAGGGGAAAAGTCATCGGAGTGCGAACTGGGCTCAGGGAGAGAGAGGCTCGTTGTTGCTCACTCAGGGGAAGATGAGAGGTCACGGAGGCATTGGGGTCGCAAACTGGGCTTGGGTTGCTGGGCTCAGGGCAATGGTTTGGGCTCCGCTTGGTTTTTTTTTTTTTGTTTTTTGTTCGAAGAAGATGAACAGACATTACTTCAATGATTTTTGCCCAAGTCGTACACACCTAACTATCCTACATGGATATTTTTTAACAATATTTTAAATTTAATTGTATGGTAGTTATTTAAAGAGCTACTAATAAAAAACAACAATTCACATGTAAGTTAAAATTAAAATTAGTGTACCTAGTTATTAACAAAAATGGTGTATCCCACGATTAAAATATCAATATTAACGGAAATATCGGTAGTCCAATTTTATGAAAATTTTGAAGATATTATCGATATCGGTGGAAATATTAAAAAATTTTACAGAAGTTACAAAAATTTGGTATAAAATATATTTCCAACATTTTATGACACAAATATTAAAATGACGTATAATTACACAAGTTATATATATATATATATCATATCTTACATATCTTAATACAAAAAGGAATTAGTATGAGACTCAAATATGGTTGAAATATCATTTTGATTTAATAAATATTAATGTCCTTACATGTTATTTGAATAGAGTTAAATATAGTTGTGAATATGTTAAATATAAGTTTGTTGATATCTTCTTAATGTATTCTCATATATTGAAAATTGTTCAAAGTTTTTAGAAGTCTAAGCCTCCGTTTAGTAAGTTAGTTGGAGACAAAATTTTTAAGTTTGAGTTGATTGATTTTTCAAAAATTAGTTATAAATTTTGTTAACTTTTTTAGAGAAAGACAAAAATTGAGATAAAAAAATACAGTTTAGCTTGAGATGAACTTAAACACTAAACAAACTATAAGAGAATAATTTATGTTAGCTTTTATATGTTAGCTTTTATTATTATTATTATATTATTATATATAAGATATTGATCTCTCACCATTTATTTGAAAAAAAAAGATAATTAGAGCATGCTCAAAAAGATTGTAAATGTTACTAATCTGGAAGTTCAAAAACTTTCCACCAAAATTTCTAATATTTCCCTATATTTTATAAAAATTACACTATATTTTACCGATATCAATATTTTTACCGATATTTTCTCAAGATTTTGATTGAAAAGATATTATCACTAAAAGATATTTTAGTAACCCTCAAACACGGAAATTTTGGTGGAAATTTCAGAAATATCGTGCATATTTGTGATTATGGATGTACTAGCATTATTTCATTTTTAAATATTTAGAATAATTATCGCAAAATGTGAGTTCGATTAGAGTTTCAAGAATGGATATTTTACGGTTAGACCTCTTATTTTGCATTCTTAATAAAAATTACTTTTTAATTATTAGTTTAATTTTTTAGATGATAAAATCTATGAATATCCATGTTAAAATTTTACATTACACAACAAAAAACTGATTTAATCATATATTAAACAATTAAAAAAAATAATCTAATAATTAAAATAACAGTTCTTAAACTAATACAAATAGAAGATCTTATTGTAAAAACTCTCACTATCTATTTATTATTATTATTTTGGACAAATACTTTATACATATTCTTAAATTTCTTTACTATTTGCATTGTTTTAAAATTAAATAAGGTGATAGTAACATAAGTTAGTGGTAATAACTTATATAACTTCACAATAATATAGTGTTTTCCTCTACTCCAAGGTTTAAAAAAAAATGACGAACCTTTTTTTTTTTTTTAATAGAACAAAGATGACGTTGAACTTGATATTATGAGATTTGGAAATAGAGTTCATACTCATAATGCCCCCGAATTAATATCCTTGTGCCATTTCGTTTTCTTCATTTTAAAATGATCCGTTTAAGCTCACCAAATAAAAATAGTTCTGGAATTTAACGATGGAGTTACAAAATTTAAAAACTTCGATGATATATTATATATAGTCTGTATATGATTTATTCCGTAAAGTTTATTTCTTATATTTTTTTTGAAGATACAATTCATTTAATTAAAAGGTTTTATAGACATCAAATATAATGCAGATAACCATGTGGTATACAATACAAAGCATTTGAGAAAAACCAATTCTATCAGTAAGATTTGATGAAACACAGGGAAAACGATATAAGATGAGACATGATATCAGAAAAATTCCTTGACATGTTAATTTGAGCACGCATAAGGCTCTTTTTGAAACCACTATAATCGATGGAAACTTTCGATATACCAAAAGCATGCAACATATAGCATCAAGGCAATAAACATCTCTGCTAAGAATCACAGCTAGTGGAACTTCTAACTTAGTAAGATCTAAATCTGGTAGTTAGAAAACAAACTCAAACGGTAGGAGAATCTCTTCTATTATTACAATAAAAATACTAAAACTATATGACATAAATATCAACGCCTTTATTAGACTAAAACATAAAAAAACTAAATATTAAAGAACGACCGTCGCAGGCCTTCAATAAAAGTATCGTTGACAAGAGGACTGTTATCGTAAGAGGAATGCTTTGGGGAACAAGTGGCGAAGTCGACGAGATGCCTTCAAACAGTAGAACGTGAAATACATATGTTACCACCATTAGCATCCAGAGCCAAAACCACTACCTCTACAAGAAGCTCACCATCATTCGAAACAAAATCTCAAAAGAGTACAACTACTAGAAGAAAAAAGCGTCACAAAATGCTTTTAAGCCGTATGGAAACCATCTTCTAAATGCCATCAGATCCGCTCTGATGAAGCTAACATGCCAAACACAGCCACCACCATAAAAAAACTCACAATGAAACGAGCCCAAGACCAAATTTTAAGGTCGGACGTCCAACAACACACCCAGAGATGGTCTCAGAATCCCAACCGACTCACTCTATCTTTTTCTCGTTTCTTAGGGCCGGCTGCTTGTTTACCTTTATTTCTTATATTTTGGTATTACATTATCTAAACTCGGACACATATTCCCAGCAATTTAACCACAATAGAAGTTTGCACTCAAAATCACTTATCTATATATATTTTTTATTATACAAATCCTCAAAATATCCCGTTTTTTATAAAATCAATCAGAAAAAATCCTTAAAGCAATTAATTTTTTTAAAATACCATATTTACCTTTCTCAATCTATATTAAATATAATTTAACATTTTTTTTAGACAATAATTTAAGGGAAAAGTACTTAAATGATATAAATTTAAAAATCATTATACAATGATGGCACAAAAAAAAAAGTAACATTGAATCAATATAACACAACTAAACTAAAATTTATGTCATGTTGATCAAGATGATAGAGTTTGTATTATGTTAATTAACAGATGAAAAAAAAAGTTGTTATTTGATTAATTTTCTCATAATTTAAAACATCATTGAATTAATGTATTGAAAAAATCAATCTTAAAACTTTAAAATTCTCAAAATAATTGAAATACTTGTTTGAATGAAATATTTATTTTTTTTAACTTGTTATTTGATTTTTTTTTGTTAAGTTATATTTAAAATAACATTTAAAATAGATTTGGAATGATAACCTTGCTATTTTCTAAATTTTAATTGCTTCAGGGATATTTTATAATTGATTTTACAAACATAGAGTATTTTGAATATTCGTATAATAACAGAGACAAAAGTAGTATTTAGGTGTTCTCGATATTTTCCCTTGATTTTTTAAGTCGCAATTACCCAGCTTCCCAAACCTTTCCACCAATTTCGCAGCTCCACATAAAATAAATAAATAAATAAATAAAATAAAATAAAAAATCAGGTCCACCTTTGCCGCTACATGACCCAACAATTCCACCGGACTCTCTTCGATAATGTTCGAAGAAAAATACGAAGGACTCCAAAATTGATCCCTCAAGTAATTTACTTCTCCTCAAGATTTGATATCTTCGTAAATATCGTTCCCGCGCTAAATTTAGCCCCGTTTTTTTTTTTTTTTCCTTAGATAAATTGTTTATTTAGCTCCTAAACTCTTAATATTATGTAACTAATTTTATCCATGAACTTTTTTTTATAGTTAAAATGCTCACAAATTTTTAAAATGTTACTATAATAGTCTTTTTCATTAATTTTTGAATGAAATCTGTTAGTAATTTGATCAAAAAATAATACTAACTTTGGATTCCGTCAAAAATTGATGAAAAAAACTAATGTTGCAACGTTTTTAACAGTTTATGATCATTCCAGCTACGAAAGAAAATATTCCTAAACTATTAAAAAAGTTATTATAATAGTCATTTTTATCAATTTTTAAATGAATCTATTAGTGATTTGGTTAAAAATAATATTAACTAACATATTACGTTAAAAAATTATCGTACAGAATTATTATAGCAACATTTTAAAAGTTTATATGTATTCCAGCTATGAAAAAAAATTTAAGGACCAAAATTATATAAAGTTAAAAATTCAGAAACCAACCTAGTAATTTGTTCTTTTTTTCTTTTCTATATGGATATGTATGTTTTAATAAATAACTTTATTATTATTATTTTTTTACTCAGCTAGCTACAGTAATATGTTATATGTTTTATTATGATAGGTAACATTTGCTTTTAAACTTATATAATATGATCAAATCACATCAAAATTAAAATAAAAAGAAGGAAAATAATTAGTTTTTCATTTAGATCCAACGCTTTAAGAAAAACTCTATTAGTGGGATATTTTTCTATATCCTACTAAAAATTTCACAATATGTATTTAGGATTTGTTTGCATATTATCTCATTTTTAACTGAACTGTATTTTTTCATCATGTTTTTGTCTTTTTCTGAAAAGTTTTTTGTCTTTTCTGAAAAAGTTAACAAAATTACTATTTAAACTTAAAAATCTCAACTCAACTCAAACTCAACTCATTCACTAAACACCACTTAATAGTTCTTTAAAAAAATTTTTGATACCGTACTACAGTTTTTACTAAAAAATCCTCATTTTACGTTTCCACTGAAATAGAAAATTAACGACCTTACGGTCATTATTAGCTAATACATGTTGGCCAGAATCTTTTTTAACCAAGGTAATACATAACGGGTATCCGGGATTGCCCTCGCTTGAAGTTTCTATTAAAAACTTAACATCGTCGTCATGTCGAATCTCAACAGGTGGCAACGGAACAAGTGAAACAACTAAGAACCTCATATCCAGATCATACAGCGATTGATCTACCATTAAACTGTGACTAAGTCTTTCCACCAATTGATAGTAAGTAATGTCTTTTGAAACTATTATTCCTTTTGTTTTGTTCCCACGAAAACTCCAACAGCCTCGAGTTTCTCTCCATTGTCCTTCATATGAAATATTTAATCTAACTGTGGTACCCGATGACGAATCCTGTAACAAAAATCATCACAAACAATACTTAAATTAGTTTATTTAGATTAAAAAAAAAACATGGTCAGGTTAACGGCTTGACCATGGTCATGCTAACGGTCGGTCAAGATTTCCAAGTATAGCAGAAGTACGTCACTCTCTCCTCTCACTGAGGAAGTGAGGAATTATTTTGAGAGAGGGTGAATAATTAAAAAGATTTGAAACAATCTAAGCCATTATTTTTTTTAATAGAAAAATATCTCAACAACCTTATTTCTGATATAATTGTTAATATCAATGCTATATTTAATAATAAAAAAAAAACAACATAGTGTATGTGGTGATACTCTAAGTGTGGACGGTGAGGAACTGAAAAAAAAAGAAGGGAAAAGTAGATGAGGGCTTAAGAGGTCTATATGTGAATATATACATAAATATATGGACTAAAAAGGGAAAAAAAAAAAAAGAATAAGAAAAAGAATAAGTTTAGAGGGGGCTCAAGAGCCCCGGGCCTCTTTAGCTTCATCCCTGCTTGTCATATGTCCTTGTACTAGGGAAATTATAAAATAAGATTAAGTTATGTATCAACAAAATGAGTGCAGTTGCACGCATAATTTAACTGTTACAAAACTAAAGAACGAGAATAGGCAACAGAGAACATGAAAAACAAAAATACATAGATTTACGTGAAAAACTCTAGACCGGAAAAAATCATAAGCAGAGGATAAGAAAAATCCACTAAATCAAAGAAAGGTACAAGAGAAGCATCTACAATAAAAAAGAGCATAAAAATGAAACCTTAAAACTACATAGTATATACATGCCCAAACCTTAAAACGTAAAACTAGTCGGGTCTACATCGGCCCAATCCCATAGCTCACCATTGAGCCCCAAAATATTTTCATAATTAAAGCTCTACCACATATGTCGTATCGCGAGTTTTTTGGGCCGGACCAAACAGAATTCAGGTTAACTAATTATAGTTATATACATTGTTTTATCACTAAAGTATAGACTTCATCCTGATCTCAAGTTCATATATATTGGTCAACTTTGGGTTATGTGCACAAAACCTTGTTTGGATGGCATGTCCAATTCTAGAAATTGAAAATTTTTTGCAAAAGAATGTTTTTTCCAATTTTTTTAATCATTCTCTCATTTTGAAAAAAAATGAAAATGATCTCATTTTCAAACCTCTTTTATAAAGTATCCTCTTGGAAAAAGAAAAAGAATCCTTATGAAATATTCTCACAATGTACTATTCACAACACTATTTTTCAAACTAATTGTTTTCAAATTTTTTTAACATATCCAAACACTATCTTATTCTCAAAACAAAAATAAAAATAAAAATTAAAAAACTTTCTCATCTAAAATAAGAAGATATTTCTTTTCTAAAATGAACACGAGCTACAAACGGGGATGTTGTTTGGGTGGGATAGTGAAGGCCTTTTATTCCTACTCGCAAGGAATAAATTTTAGTCATGATGAAAAGCTAATG
Organism: Ficus hispida; assembly: GCA_025413025.1. Lineage (NCBI taxonomy): Eukaryota > Viridiplantae > Streptophyta > Magnoliopsida > Rosales > Moraceae > Ficus > Ficus hispida. The sequence continues at coordinate 11,579,466 of CM046368.1, read as the reverse complement.
GATAATGATGCATTGCTCAATAGAAACTAAGTGCCCTTATTATATTTTCATGACAAAATATCTTACAACTTTGGATTTTTTTTATACAATTGTTTCCATTTTTATTGTAGAGCAATTAATTAGTAGGATTATTCTTATATGCATAACTTAAATTTTAGGAGAAATTGCACATTTTTTCCCTGAATTTTAAACCTTTACATAGAATACTCCTTAAATTTTAATTTATAATATTTTTGTCCTGAATTTTAAAAAAGTTTGTGAATTTTCTTCTAAATTAAATTTTTGACTTAAAAATACACATGACACATGTTAGAAGCATGAGTTACTGATATTAAAAGAGAAACTCTAGTAATTGAGTTAAAATACTAAATATTGAGGGCTAATTGTCATTTTTCTTCATAATTCTTTCTTATAGATAATTTTGTAATTTCACACTTAATAAGTGTAATGGGTACTTGGAAGGTTGCTGATGTGTGTCATTTCATAATATTATACTTAATACCCTAAACTCATGCTTTCAACGAGTGTTAAGTTCATTATTTCGTCAAAAATTTAATTGAGAAAGAAAATTTACAAACTTTTTCAAAATTCAGAGAGAGAGAATATTACAAATTGTGTTCAGTGGGACATTTTTGACAAGACTTAAAGTTCATGAGGAAAAATATAATTTGTCTTAAATTTAATGGTAATTCTCACTAAACTATAAACACTTCTACATTGGCTCATAATTTTGAATTAGTCCTACTTATTCCCTTCGTTCTAATTTTCATTAAAAATAGATGAAAAAGAGGGAGTTAATTAGTGAGGTCATGTGATCCTTTTTGATATGCTTTTTACTGAAAATTCTAACAGAAATAATTAAATGAGATAAATTCAAAACTTGATAGAAAAAATGAGAATTTTTACCCCCTATTTGTTTTGTATGCCCATTTTCGAAATGGGTGGAAAAACAACAAAAGAGTGTTTTACCTAATTTTCTCTATCATTCTTCTCATTTTAAAAAAAGAGTTGATATTTTATTCTCAAACATATTTTGTACGGCACCCTTTTGAAATATTTTTGAAATTTACCCTATGCACTATTCTTAACACCATTTCTTCTCATTTTATAACTTTTCAAACAAATTCTAAACTCCTTTTGTTTTCAAGAAGGAAAATTTTTTTACACATCCAAATGTTATCACATTCTCAAAATGAAAGGACCTTTTCATTTCAAACAAGAAAAATTTTCATTTCAGAAATGAGTATGCAATCAAAACAAGCCTTTAAGGCCCTTTGAACTTTAGAGCCACTTTCACTTTGCCCATATGAGTTTCAAAAACTTCCACTTTGTCTTGTGAAGTTTGAATTTAACCTCATTTTATTCCCTCAATCAAATTTTCACTTAAAAAGGATGGACAAAAAGTGAATTAAGTGTAGTTATGTGGTCTTTTTTGGTTTGTTTTTAGTAGAAATCTTAATATAATAGGCTTAGTAAGACTAATTTCTTTAATTTTCCACATGTTTTTAATGGATATTCTGATAGAAGGAGTAAAGTGTAGTTAAATTCAAAGTTCAAATAGTAAAATGAGTTTTTATAGTTCATGAGACAAAGTGAAAGTGACTCTAAATTTCATGAAGCATAGATGAAAAAAAAAAAAAAAGATAATAAGGAGAGAAAAATGAAGGAAAGAGATGGGTGTTTCTTGCAGAGAAGAGACGATGGAGAGGAGGATTCAGAAAATGAGGTATGGGAAAAAAACTCTTTTTATGGTGAAGTAATAACATCATCTACAATTTAATTTTCACCTGATGGCCAAAATAAAAACAGAGTCCCAACCCGTAGAATTTCCCTCATGTTTTTTTTAGTGGAGTTACTTTTTTCGCCACCTGGTAGGTGTCTTGTCTAAAACAAACACTTGACAAAAAGTATTTAAACAATCATAAGAATGTAGACAAAAAATTGAAATTACAACATACCTGAACCTCACTCGAAAATCGCTTGATTGTGCTAGAGGGCATATCAAGTTCAACAAGATTGTGTTGATTAATCTTTAATGGCAAGGACTTCTGAGGGTAGTCATAACAATTGTGACATCTAAAAAAATGAGGAAGAAATTGACAATACTGGGTTAGAATTGTTATATATACCCACTCTGTAATTGTTACAATACTGGGTAGTCATTGTAGTTGTAATATTAAGAATATCAATTTTAATATCAGCCTTTTAATACAAAGTTGTTTTTTAAAAAATTGACTAGTCAATTAACGTAAAAAGATTGTAAATACTAGTTAAAAGATGACAACTTATTACCATCTGAGTTGGTGTCAAAAGACAAACATATAGAAAGTTTGTTTTACCGATAATTGAAATCAAACAATATGGTATTAGATATTATTATTCTGTAGTATTACGACGTTAAAGCTTATATATCAAATGAGAGAGACCTTCTTCGGAGGAAGACTGGACGTCGCAGTGCTAGCTCTTTATAGTCAACAAAATTAGACGTGTCAGAGAATCTTTCTTCAGCCCGAATCCACTGATTAAAAAAAAAGGCAAATCACATTAGGATTTTATCTCGGAGAGAGGACGAATTAATTGTTTTTTCTATAGAAAATAACCGTTTACTGGGTATATGACCTCTGGAGGGTACTGTCGAACAATCCCCCACGCCATTCTTCGTATCAAATCGTGCATATAAATCCGACCATCCTTTATGCTTATAAGAGACCGGTCTATGAGGTCATTAATTCCTAGTCTTGGATAGAGATTAAACCCATCCAGCTTTCTTTCTATGAAATCTCTGTCCCTCCCTTCATAAAGTAATGCTATACGGAGGAAAATTTCTCTGCTAGGAGGATCTAGTTCACTGTAAGACACTTCCAACGCCTGATAAATATAATTAGAAGAATTCATTGTGAGTTCGTCCAGTGCACTTCCCCAATCGCCTGTGTATTGGTCGTTGAGGAAGGAACCAAACACTTTGAGAGCCAAAGGAATTCCACGGGTATAATGAACCACTGATTGTGACAGCTGATCATAATCTGAAATGAAAGGCCTCCCTCTAAAGGCATTCAAACGAAAGAGTTCAAGTGCTTCGTCAAATTCAATCCATCGACCTCGTATATCTCATTAACGGCACAATATCGAAGCACGTTTGTGACTCTTGTTGTTATAATAATTCTACTTCCTGATCCAAACCAATCACGACCTCCGATTAAATGCCCCTGCAGTCTGCTTATCAACATCGTCTAGGACAATGAGCACCTTTTTCCGGCTGATTCTATACCTATCGATTGTGTTGACCATTTTTACTTTTCCTCTCCATTAGTTTTGAAAAAAGTTTGCGTTTTAAGTTAGACAGTCCATGTCGACGTGAATTTTGTCCGACATCTTCAAGAAAGCAACAACCTTCGAATTGAGAAGAGAAACTGTTGAAAACGCCACGAGCAAGTGTGGTCTTACCTATACCACCCGTTCCCCAGAGGCCTAACACACGAACATCAGGTGAGCCAAAGCATAACAATGATTCCAATTTCTTAAGCTGTCTGTTTATTCCCACCAGACCCTCAGAGTCTGCAGTAGCAAGTGGTCTTACCATACTCACAACATATTCAACAATCTCCTCCACTAATTTTGACTCGTACCTAGCATATATAAAATAAAATATATGTATTTATAAATTAAGGATAAGATCTCATAGAAATTAGTAAAAGAAGAAGAAACAGAGCCAAGAACTATTTGTACAGACTAGAGAGGAAATGCAAACCAACTCTTTACACAAGACATACTGATATATCTACAAGGGTCTGATATTTTGTCATCTATCCTCGTTTGCTCCAATGATTTTTTGCATTTCAGAATCCATTGATTCTTTTTAGTGACGCCTTTAAGATGTCTATACTTTGAAAATCTGAGATTCTTGTTTCTTGCAGTGGCACTTTTGAAACTTATTTTCCAACTAAAACTTAAAAGGTTTAATCTCACCTGTACCTCGAATTATGTGGTCATTCTTATTTTGTCTCCAAACCTTAAGACACTCACCTTGCCCTCCGAAATTGAATTAGATCCACTTAACCCTTTATTGCAATTTTGGTTTACAATAGAAGGCGAGAAAATGTAGTGCAGTCATGATTTTTCTAAAATATCTGTTAAAAACGATCAGAAAAAGACAATGTAACCATACTTAATCCTAATTTTTTTCCATCTTTTTTAATATAAATTTGTACCAAAATGGTAAGTGAGAGTAGTTTAAAGTTAAGGAGCAAAGCGAGAGATTTTAAAGTTAAAGAAAAAATGAGAATGACCTATAGTTTGAGAGGCACATGTGAGTTTGATCCAACTTTGAATCTGAGGCGGAATTTTTGCAGAAAGGAAATAGAGAATAATTTCACGAAAACAAATAAATAAAAAAGATATGGAAAACTGAAAATTTTGTGAATTTTGAAAGTTGAGCCTTTAATACTAGAAAATTTTAAAAGCAGCAGGGCGGCCGATTCTACTCTCTATAAGCACTGTCAAATGAGTCCCAAATAGCCAATCAAACTTGAACATATTCCTGATTGTTTTATGAAGTTTTGAATGAAGAAGCCAGCTTGATTTCGGAATGCAAGGTAGGAAACTCCTATTGAAAAACTTACATGCTTGCATTTTACTTAAGAATATCTTCACATTGGAAAATAGAATTTTTGTGAATTTATAACATTGTGTGTTGGTGACAGATAAACATTTTATGATGTTGCGGGTGTTCTTTTATTTATTCCTTTTTTTTTTCTTTTTTTTTTTTTCATTTTTCATTTTTCAATTTTTGAAGCTGCCTATTTTGTTCGAACTAGTCAAAAATTTTACATGTCCTTCAGATTTTTATCCTCTAGTTTCATCACAAACACATATATCCATAAGAATTTAAACCATTTTTTTAATTTGACTCAGTTGGATAGAATAATCAAGTTTAAGGATCATATTTGCAACTCAAAAGGTAAATGAAGCATTTATTTACAGGGTTATCCTTTTTAGCAATACAAAAATATCATCAACTCAAAACAAGGCAACCACTTGCAGATAGCTAGTGTAGTATTGTTCTTAATAGTTTTGTCATGCAATGTAGTGATGGATAATTCAGAATTACCTGTCCCGTGTATCCCATCCCGAAATATGCATGCCCCTATCAATGCAGCTCTCCACTCCTGCAATTTTTCTGCTCTATCTTCAAAATGTTGTTGATGTGCAACAAAAGCACAAGCAAAACTCCCTTCTTGCTTACGTACACGGACGGATCTATGCCATAAAAGATAGGTACAACAATCTGTCCATTCTCCTCCCTGCACTTAAGTATGTGCACTAGTTCATCCAAACACCAGGAGGAAGACGCGTAATTTTCTGAAAAAATAATGAGTGAAATCTTTGATTTCTGGATTGCTTGCAAGAGTGTAGATGAAATTTCCTCTCCTTTCCCAAGATTTTTCTCATCAATGTAGACTTTGATTTGTTTGTCACATAATCCTTTACAAAGATGATCAGTAAAATTCTTACGAGTGTCTTCACCTCTGAAACTAATAAAGACATCGTACTCAAGCAAACCAATGGAAATGGACGACATCGTACCCATAATATCTGTTGGACCAATATATGTGGAACAACATCAGGGGAAAAAAAATGAGGATGAGCTGAAATTGTCTTTGATGGATAATCTAGGAAAAGAAGCCAACCATAATGTAAATGCGAACATTAATGTTAAAGCACAAAAAGCGTAAAAACAACATAATTAATATTGCTTTAGTATGCAATGCTATTTTAACTACTATATAGTTTTTGTCAAAAAAAAAAAAAGAGAAAGGCATAAGTACTAAAAAGATAACACGCCAACAAATAAGGAAATATGAGCATCTCCAATATCAAATGTCATTTAATCTCTTATCAATATTTAAAAGAGGGAATGTTGTCCAAATTTTGTCCTCTCTCTACTTCAGCTACGTGTCACATTTTCTTTTCTCTTCTTTCTTTTTTCTTCACTTTTTTTTTTTTCATTTTTCGGGCATTAAAAACTTGAGAGAGGGAGAGAGAGATGTGGAAAGGTACAAGTAAGAGAGAGAGAGAGAGAGTGAGAGGGCTGCACATGGGAAAAATTGAAGGGATGATAAAACTTCATTTTTCAAGAAGAGAGGAAAGGGGGTTGTACATGGGAGAGAGAGAGAGAGTGGGTCACGTTCTTTAATCTTATCAATAATAACTTACATTTAAAAAAAATACATTTAATAAAACGTTAAAATACTATCTTTAAAATAAATATAAATAGGATTATTTAATTTTTAACCCTATATTTTGCTTTAAATTAAAGGATATTTTGGATATTTTAAATATAAAAATTAAGCGTTGATCGATAAAACATATAGATTTATGCACTAAATATAATCTAATCATAGTAATTAAACAATTAACTATTATCCATCCTTTTAATTCTACATCCCTCTTACCAAACAAGATTAGGATTCTTATAATTCTCTTCATCTTTCATATTACTCGTTCTTCCTATCCTCTATATCATTCCTCCTCTCCATCATTCCAACAAAACATAGCCTCAAAGTTTAGATTGTTAGCAAGAATGTCCCTCCAATATTAAACTGTTAGTAAAAAGATCCACTTTTCATATTTTAGTCATATAAGACTGGGAAAAACTTTATTTTTCATCTTAAAGTTTAGTACATTTGTAACTTTACTAACAAACATTTGAAAAGTAGTACTTCTACCTCTCGACCTTTAAACTATTAGTAAAATCATCTATATTTTGTTCACTTGAAACTAATATAGTATTAATATAACAAAAAATTAATTTAAATTAAATATTTATAATTACATAAATAACCTTAAAGATCTATAAAAATACAGGGCATTTAAATAGACAAGTTCCTTTATTTTGTTTTTGGTTTTGGTTTTTGTGATGACTTCAATTTAAAAAGCAAATCTTATGAACGCTAACAACACCGGAAAGGATAAAAGACAAAAAAACAAACACAAAGTCAATATACTGAAGCCTAAAAAATGACTAATGTAGTCATAAGATTTGTTTTCAAAATTAAAGTCATTACAAGAAAAACAAAAAATAGATATATAATAGTAAAGGAACTTGTACATTTAGATCATTCAATTTTAATAGATGTTTAAGGTTCTTAAAGATTTTAATTTAAATTAATCTTTAGTAGACGAAATATAGTGATTTTTCTAACAATTTAAAGATTGAGACATATAAACATTAGTTTTTCAATGATCAAGGATAGAATTACAAATGTTTTAAAGTTTAGAGGACAAAAATGAAGTTTTTTATGTCTTATATGGTCAAAGTATGAAACAAGGGATATTTCTGCTAACATTTTAAAGTTTCAGGGACATTCTTGCTAACTGTATAAAGTTTGAGGGGGTATAAACACCAGTTTTCAAAGTCCTTGAATAAAGTTAAAAGAATTTTAAACTTCAGAGGGTAAAATAAAATTTCTCATTATTAAATTAGATTTTAATTGTTGTTATGATATCAATCTCATCCATTTAACTGATGGAAGGAGTAATTATTATATTTTATGGTTCAAGAAACATTTCTACTACTTTTCAAAGTTCATGATCCAAAATTTCAAGAGCAATAAAATTCAAAAAGCAAAAATGAAATTTGTTCCTTGGCAAGACATTCCGATTACAAAAAGAAAAGAAGTAACTGTCCCAAAGAGGCAAACATCTAGCTAACAGCTCATTGCTTTGACGGGATATCTAAACAATATTCATTGATTATGTACTATATTAGAAAGTAATTTTTCTGTTCAAATATTAATATTTGGCGTTTTTACATTAATCGACAAAGCACTATAGATGCTCTAGAGAATCAAATGCCCAAATTCGAGATATGCTGCCTATTGTCAAATTGGACATTAGTCATTATAGTAAAATATTGCATCGAAGATCGATTTTCTTACCTAAATGTCAAACTTCATTGCATTAAAGATGCTTTAACAGCTTGTACCGGAGCAATTTGCTTGGTCTGTCGTCGTCCGGGCTTTTTTGCTCGGCCGTGTGCCTGTTAATGAAGTCTTTTAAGTTTTATTTATATACATATATGTATATTAAAAAAAAATTAAAAAAAAATACCTTGCACTGGATCAATTTTTCTTGTAGCTATAGATAGAAAGAAGGAAAAACAGAACCAGCAATTAGAATATATGTATGTGTTTCTGAGAAAAACATGAGAATTTTGAGTGGATCTACAAAACAGAATGACCAACAACGCTTATTTCGTACCTCTCTCTCTCTCTCTCTTTTCGTTTTTTGTTTATGTTTTTGTGCTCATAGTACAGAAAGAGGCTCGAAAGTACTAAGGAATAGGACTCCACTACCTTATTAAATTGTGGTGAGTAAGTTACTTGTATTTGATTTGAAGGAAGTTTCGCAGAAGAAGAGAAGAAGATCCATACCTTCCCTGATTCCCTTCCCAGGAGACGACCTCTCCAAGACGGTCTCTGAGTCACCAAGTCAACCACGCGTCTGAGTTGTCTAGTGCCGAAAATTACGCTGCAGAGTTGTTTATTATTACTGGTTGAAACACGTGTGATGCTCCACACATGTTAGACTAAACAGTATGTTTTGATATATTATTTTAAATTAAAAAATTATTTAATTTTAAATCCAATATTTGAAATTTATATTACACTTATTTTTCTTCATTCCAAAAGCGATTTATTTTAAATTGTTATTTCAAAATGAATTTTTTTTAATATGAAGACAGGGTATCAAATAGTCACTCAATTTAAGAAACTATCTTGATGTGGATATGCGAAAAATTCGTTTAAATGGATCAGTAAAAAAATATTTCAATAAGGTAGTAAAAAAAAATTTATGAATGTTGTGTATTTGATAAAAAGAGATAATGAAAGAAAAATTAAAATTTTAAGAGGATATTCGAGATAGAAAGAGAAAATGAGAGCGTTAAAGTTTGTTTTAAATTATCAAAACAATATACTATAATAATTTTAATGTATATGAATTAAATTAATAATGCGTTTGTTATATCATTTCAAATTCAAAATATTTATTTATTTAAAATCCAAATTCATTTTTTCAAAATTCATATTATATTCATTTTTTTCTCTCTCAAATATTCTTTCAATAAGTGAAAAAAATAAAGAGTAAAATATATATATTTTTTGAAACAAATACATATAAAGAGTACAGTAAAATATCAATAAAAACCATCCCACCCACCGTGTCTAGATTCGATTATGGGACTAAGACCCACCGTCACCACTAGACCCACCGTGTCTAAATTTTTTTGAACAATCAAGAATGTTGAGTACAAGATAAAAGAGCACAAGAAAAACCACGAGAACAATTTATGGTCCGTTTAGTGAATAAGTTTGAGTTGAAAAAATACAGTTTGAGTTAAAAATTTTTGATGACTTTTCAGAAAAGATAAAAACTTTTTCAAAAAAAGATAAAAACTAAGATGAAAAATACAGTTTGAGTTGAAATTCCAAACGAGACCTTAGCAGAGACCGGAACGTTGGTGTAGTACCGCAAAGAATTAAAGACTAATACAGAAACGCATGTGTAGAATCTCAAGCCATGACCTTTCACATCTTTATTAACGTTTGGGTGGATTTTTTACCCACGTAGTAAAATCATACATCTTTGGCCCAAGGATCTTGGAATTTGGATTTCAGAATATGGACACTTGGAGGGCCTTAAACATTAAAGTCGTAACATCAAAGTCCAAAACATCAAATGTCCGTGTCACTAAAATCTGAATTTTTTTTTCTTTCTTTTTTTTTTTTTTGATAAGAAACATTAAAATATGAATTAATAGGTCCGTTTGGTGAATGAATTGAGTTGAAAATTTTTGTTGACTTTTCAAAAAAGAAAAAAACTTTTTCAGCAAAAGACAAAAATTGAGATAAAAAAGTATATTTTAGTTTGAAATAAGATGATTTACCAAATAAAGCTAGATGGTATTTTTAAGATCCGTCTCAACATGATCCATATCACCATTGTCCATAACGTAAAAGTCGGAACACTAATCCAAGCACCATTTGGTCAGAATACTACTTAACTCTAGACAAATTTTCAACTACTTGACTCTAAAATTCACGTATCTATATCTTGTTTTTTTTTTTTTTCAAAAAAGTAAAATTTTAAAAATCCATAATTTTCTTATTTTATATCGAAATGAGATGATTTTTTTAAATCACAAAAAAAAAAATGAATGAAACAAGATCCATATCATTTTTTTTTTCCGAACACATTATAAGTTTTTACATTATTTTATATATCACAATTCATTTTTAGTTCACACATCCACCAAAGACAGTTCCAAATCAACCTCCATATCAAATACACACTTCCAAACTAACCTTCAAAACTCTGTCTTCAATTATTACCCCAAATGACCCCTTAGTCGCTAGGTTGTCCATTCAATAAGAGTGATTAAGAGACATTTCGTCATTATTTTGAGACATTTAACGTCCATAGTTAATGTAAATTACTTCATTGAGTTGTTACAAAATTAAATTAATTTATTATCTTAAAGATAAAATTAGCTCTCTAATTAAAATATATTATTAAACTCCTTTTATTCGCATTGTAAGATAAAATATCTCCAAATTGAGAGGAAAAGATGGACATGATTTTCAATACAAAACCTTGAGGCTCTACACCAGCACTATTATTCTTATGGTTTTTCTTTTGTTCTTTCAAGTTTGCTTTATGTTGTTGATTGTTTTATATTTATATATGTAATCATAATTTGGCACTCTGTCTGGAGACAATCTTTGCATACTATTTAAAAATTTTGTTCTAATGTTTTCTTTTACAAAAATTAAAATTTACAATTTAAATTAACTTTTTAAATCTGCAATCTAAAAATGGGCTTAGTTTCTTGCACAAGGATATTCATTTGGTTTTGGACATATTGATTGATATAACAATATTTTAAACACCTAATAAAAATAATGAAAACTCATCTACGCCACTTCTGTTAATACAAAAAGTTAAGATGATTAAAGTTGATGACCATTAAGTTTCAGTTGAAATTAAAAAAATATTAATAAAAATAAAAAATAGAGAGAGATGGAGGAAAGAGATATATAAACATAAAATAGTGGGTGTGGAATATATTTTAAATGGGAGATAGATATTTATTTTATGAAAATAATTATAGCTAGTTTTGAAAACATATCAGGGTGCGTAATAAGTAAATTTAATCACTTAAAAGGGATACATATTGAATGACCGGGTGTGGAGAGTTAAAAACGTGTGTCAATAGAACCTCTATTTTTCATAACATACTATAGAAATTTGAATGTATAGTTAAAAGATAGTGTAATAATAATATGAATATATTTCATGTTATTTGTCTTTCAAAAAATAGTAAAGAATATAATGTACAATCCCATTAAAGTAAAAGGTTGACTACGTCACGGTATTGGCGAACTTCTTTTTTAAGCAAGGTATAATACATATTGGGTACCGGGAATTGCCTTTGCTAGATGTTTCATTAATAAAAAAGTTAACATCTTCATCATTTTAAATCTCCACAGGTGCCATTGAAATACCTGAATCAACTAAGAATCTCATGTCTAAATCATATTGCGATTCATTAACCATTAAACTATGCCCAAGTCTTTCCACCAATTCATCGTAACTAATGTCCTTTGAAACTATCATATTCCTTTTGCCTTTTGACCATTAAAACTCCAACGATCTTGGGTTGTTCTCCATTGTCCTTCGTACGAAATTAGTATTCTAACAGTAGTGCTTGATGTTGCATCCTGTAACAAAATTTAAAGGAAAAAAAAAATAATAAATTCATATTTAGATATAAACTAATTGAACTCGACCGGTCAACATTTTCCAAGTATAAACTATCTATCACTAGTCATGTGTGCTTGTACCCGGGAAATAATATGGGTTAAGTTATTATGCCTAGATTCAATATCAATAGAATTAGTATGATTGCAGACATATATTTTTAATAATTTCACATATGATTTTATCACAAAATGTAAACTTTTATCTCCTTCCCAAGTTAATATATAAAATAAACAAATTTATATATATGAGCATACTAAGGTTCTTGAGGAATATTGAAACCTCGGCACGTGTTAAATCTTTGGTTAAATGACAATTGTGAATGGGTTGAAATTGACAAGTCAAAAAAATTTTTTAATAGAAGGTGGATCGGAACTGTTGATTGATGACAACCTACAAGTACAGGGGTTTCTTGTTTTGTTTGTTTTTAACCCAAAAAAAAAAAAATATATATATATATATATATATCATAATGTGTTAAGACGTGGGACTAATTTAAAATTAAAAAATAAGGTGAGGTTTTTGTTTTTTTTTTCTTCCCCTTCAAAATTTAAGAATAAACATTGAAGTTCAGCAGACAGCAGGTGAGATTGTGCTTGAAAATTACATGTCTATCAAAAGCTTGTAAAGAAGAGATGTATAAGGAATTTTAGTTGCTCTCGAAAGGCAAAGAAAGACAGGGAAGGAGAGGAGAGAGATAAAGGAAAGAGAAGGGTGTTTCTTGTAGCAATAATTCGAACTATTATAAAACAAAAACATCATTAACACTTAATATTCATATAATGGCCAAATTTTGTTATCTACATATGGAGCAAAACAGAGTCCCAAACCTTAGAATTAATTCCCTTATGTTTTCAGTTGAGTTACTTTTTTTTTTTTCATCACCTGGTAGGTGCGTTATCTAAAACAATCCCATGAAAATAAAATATTTAAACAAGCATAAACTTAAATCATTCTAGACAACAAACTGAAATTACAACATATCTTAGCCTCATTCGAAAATTGGTTAAGCTTGTTAGAGGGCTTATCAAGCTCAACAAGATTGTGTGGACTAATCCTTGAGGGCAAAGATCTTTGGGGGTAGTCCTTACAACTTTGATATCTAAACAAATGAGGTAGAAAATATTGGCAATACTAGGTGAGAAATGTTATGCTTACCCACCCTGATCTACTATTTTTATACTACCTGGCAGCTGCCACCTAAGAAATGATTTGTCAAATATTTGAAAATGTCACAATACACACACACGTAAAGAGGTTGTCTTATATTCGGCACCAACACCTATATAAAATGACATTTTGTAACTTTTTTTCGTAAGTTATTATAATAATTAGTTGATTCCAATATAATATTTTTTCGATGATTTTTGTCTTTTGCACAAATAGTTTTGAAAAGTATCATTGTAATATTTTAAATAGAAAGTTATATATAAATCAATTAATAGTTACAAAAGTATAAATAAAATGTTATAACTGCCGGATGGATAGGTCGGGTTATCGAATTTGAGACATTTCCTATATGTCTATATATAGATAATGCTTAAGACATTAATTCTAATCTCAACTTTTTAAAACCCTATAAGATAGGTGTTTAAAAGTTATCAAGTCAATAAAAATTAAAAAATTTTATCTCCTAGTGAAAAAATAGCAACTTATCATCACATAAATTGTAGCCAAACAGACACATATATATGAGGGATTAAAATTGAGGTTATCTGAGGGATCTAAAATTCCCCACTAATTAAATAGGTTCCGAGATTCATCTACTAATCTTCTCACCTCTCTCTCCCACATTTCCCTCTTACTCAAAATTCCATCAAGTTGCAAGAAAAATTAGTATCTATGTCTAGAAGATTTGAACCCAGAATACCTGTCCATTTTAGATTTGGATTTTTTTTCAGGAGTGAGGAAACCTCAGGATGATGTTTCAGGGAAATGAAAGATTTTGAGAACCAGACACTAACGATAGAAAAGGAAAACATTGATTTAGCTTTTACTTGTCACAGTTTTGAAAGAGACACTGTCAAATTAGAGTTCGAAATCGACTTAACTTAGACATGGAACAATGTTATAAGCATCAGTGATAATGAATATCACCCCCAATAAAAAATGAATCTGACTCATAGATGGGGTCCACCTCATCATCTATTAGTGACAGCATTTAGCACGTGATGCCCAAACATTCTTCTTATTTATAAGTTGTCTTTCGGATAATTACGATATCCAATTCTAAATCCTCCGCAGCCAAATTGTAAACTCGAAATTTGCTGTATACGAACAATGAGTTGTCAACCAAACGTCGTGGTTATTAGCTAAAAATAATAATAATAATAATAATAAATACAGAACTTGAGCCATCATACTTTGGTAGGTTTGTGAACTTAGTCTCATGTTTAGTTATGATAAAAACTAGTCGTTGGTTAATGATTGGCTGCAGATCTATCATGCATTTATTTAGGATTTACGTATTATAGTGTATATATATTGTTTCCAAACACTCACCAGCCTCCACAACACAAAATTAAATTATAAAATCTTTTGCTAGCCTACACATTCTTTTCTCTTATTAAAAACAATTCAAGTTTGCTACAAATAAGTTGGTGCGGTTATAAGAAATATATATATATATATATATATATATATATTTGTTTTTCTCTTACTTCGATACTTGATAACCTCATCTAATATCCACTAGCCAATTGGCTGTACAACATTGGGCTCAAGGTGCTGAAATGAAAACTTAATCTATCATTTGAGTATAATTACATCAGATTCATTCCGTTTCATTAATAGGTCTTGAAATTCTTTAAAAATCAAATGAATAAAGGGACAATGTACCATCAACCATCCCTTTCCTTAAGGTGAAAAAAGAAAAAAATAAAAAGAAATTGCAAGTTCACTAGTGTAGCTGAGGTTAGGTATACACGGCCGTGGAATGATTGCTTTTTTGGAAATATATGATTTATGCGAAATGATAATATAATCCATTGATTGTAAACGGTTGATTTAATGACGCTATTGACTTTATATTATGTAACATATGTAACATATATATATATATATAAATAACAAACAAAAAAAAAACATTTTGTTTTTTCCCAATACATTTAAATGTGAAAAAAAAAGAGGATCTCCTTTGGATGAGGCATTATCTTGATGGAAATCTTAGGTGTCCTGCACTATACATTATCATTTTGTGCTCATGCATGGTCCTTTTGTCTCTTTTTCTTTGCAAGGCTCTTGCACTAGATCCGTTGAGATAGAAGTTAATATGTTGTAATAAAATATTAGTATTCACCTTATTGGAATTTCAATAACATTTATAAGTTGAAGCTTTCTATTGTGTCCTTATCCGTTATGCATTTTTTTCCCCTTTCGTTTTAAAGAAAAAATTATATTCGACTAAAAAAAAAATATAAACGCTAATGCTAATGATCATATGACATATGAGATAAAATATAGGGTCTATCAATAAAATCTGATAAAGTTTAGATATAATGACGTACACTGAGACTTGATAACGGAAAATTTTTTGTATTTTATTGAAAAGTTAACAAAAATTTTAACTAATTTTTGAAAAGTTAACAAAAATTTCAAGCTCTGAGGGTCTTGGAGACCCATTTGAGGTAGCAGGAAGGGAGGGTCCCCAGCGTCTTCCCCTTGTGTTTTACGAAGTCTATGACTCTGTCTCTTGCCGGGATTGTGTGTTTGTTGTCGGAAGAGCATTTGAGACTGGTTCTGTGGTGGTTTGGAATGGGAGTTTGGAAATGGTAATGGGAATGGAGGAGAGCAATGTTGTTCATTGAGGAGCACAAGAAGAGCCTAAATGAGTGTGGACATGTAGCTGGAGGACAAGGAAAAGAATCGGGTTTTTTTTTTTTTTTTTTTTAATATGGTGTCAATGAGTTTTTACGGTGGCATTCATAATAAAAACTTATGTTACTATTATTTTTAACCTAATGGTGGGAATTTTCAAACTACACATTTTTTTTTGAATCAATATGTTGATAGATTATTTCTGTAACAACAACACGTAATAATATCTAGTCATAAATTAAATAATTAAAAAATTAATAGAATGGTTAAGTTAACAGTATAATGCCAAATGGGAGGGCCTCATTGTTCTGTTGGTGGCAAATTTGATCCTATTGTTTTTATCTTTGTGATTGAAATGAACCCCAACTTTTTGAAAAGAGTACAAAAGATGATTTTTTAAAAGGATCTTTTAAAGGATTTGCTAAATTATGTCTCTAAACTATTATGTTTGTGAGGTTTCGGTCTTCATTCTTAAAATTAAAAAAAAAAACTAAAACCTTAATTTTCATGGAATTTACTAAACTAAATTTAAGAAACATAAAACAGAAGAAAAAAAAAACCCCTTAAAAAACCACCATTTTTCTTAAGATATAGTTTCAATAAATCCACCATATTCCATATCTTAACATAGAAATCTCGGGTAGATCTTAAAAATACCATTATACAAATGTTTATTTATATTTTTCAATGTTGTTTAGTTATTTATTTTTTTGAAAAAATAAGGAAGTTAATGTACATCCCCACTGAAGTAAAAGACTAGTTCTGCCATGGCCAATATTTACTGATAAATGTTGGCCAATATCTTTTTTAATCCAGGTAATGCATAATGGGTATCGGGGACTACCTTTACTAGAAGTTTCACATATAAAAACCTCAACGTCTTCATCATTTTGGATCTCAACAGGTGCCGTTGGAACAGCTAAATCAACCAAATACCTCATGTCCAGATTATATTGCGACTGATCAATCATTAAACTACGGCTAAGTTTTTCCACCAATTCATGGTAAGTAATGTCCTTTGAAACTCTCATATCAATCATTAAACTACGGCTAAGTTTTTCCACCAATTCATGGTAAGTAATGTCCTTTGAAACTCTCATACCTTTCGCCTTTTGCCCATCAAAACTCCAACAACCCCGATTTCTTTTCCATTGCCCTTCATATGAAATGTATATTCTAACCGAAGCACTGGATGACGTATCCTGTAATAAAATTTAACATTAAAAGCAATAAATTTGTATTATGTAAGAACCAATTAAACTTGACCATGGTCATTTTAATGGCTTGACCATCATGTGAATGATTGGTCAAGATTCTCCAAGTCTAAACGATCAGACATTATAAAAGTACGTGGCTCTGATCATGTGTGCTTGTACCGGAGAAATAATATTATAGGTCAAGTTATCATGTCTAATTTCAATATCAATAGGGCTAGTACATGCATGATCTAATAATAAATATACACTTGATTGGTGTATTCTTTCACAAGGTGTAGATTTCAACTCTTTTTAGGCTTTTACAAACTAGATATTTGTAGGTGGAATAATATTAGGAAAAAGCACTTAAAATGATACAAATTTAAAAACTGTTGTATCAACATAACAAAAAAATTTGATACCGAACCAATATGATACAAAAATAAAATTGAAATTTATGTCATGTTAATCAAGGAGAGAAATCATATCATATTGATTAATGGATGAAAAAGGTGACTCTATGGTGAGGAAGGCCTTTATCTCCACCCATAAGGAATGAATTACAGTCATTTGATGAAAAAGGAACGGATGATGATGCACTGCTCGATAAAAACAAGGGTGAGCACTGCTACATATTCTCAATCCTCTGCTTTCTTCTTCCTCTTTTTCTCTAGGAGGGAGAGAATAACTTCTCCCTCTTTCACCGTCTTTTTTGCTACTTTTTTTTTTCCTTTGACTCTCTTAGGGAAACAGCCCTAGTTTAATTTGAACCATTTCAACTTAAAGCCACTGCTTAGAAGAGTATTTAAATGGGAAATGCCATGCAATCTGTTCCTACTTAAATTGACAAATGTGTCCGCAGCACTTTTTTTTTTTTTTTTTTTTTTTTTTCCTTTCCAAAAAACAAGTTGAAGAAAAGTGCTTTTAGCCCAAGAGATTTTGACATGTTTGTATGAAGTTCAAACCAACTCAGGACAAATATTAATGTTCATGACCCAATATCTTATAACTTGGGATTCTTTTGTATGATTATTTCCATGTCTAGCAATTAAACAATAGGATCTCAGTTGTTCTCATGGATTTTATTTTCAATCCTATTTTGCCCCCTCTGGCTTCTCCGAACTTTAAGAACTTCCACTTTACCTACAAATCTTGAATTAGTCTTACTTCACCTCTCATGTAAGAATTTTCATAAAAAACAGACAAAAAAAGGGGTTGAGTCTGATCATGTGATCTTCTTTCCTTTATTATTATTATTATTTTTTTTAAATGAGGGGTATTTAAACAAGCAGAAACTTGAAGCATTCTAGACAACAAATTGAAATTACAACGACATACCTGAACCTCATTCCAATATTGCTTAAGCTTGATAGAGGGCATATCAAGTTCAACAAGATTGTGTGGACTTATCTTTGAGGGTAAAGACTTCTGGGGGTAGTCATAACAACTGTGATATCTACACAAATGAGGAAGAAATTGTTAATTCTGGGTGAGAAATGTAATACTATACACATTAACAAAGCTAAGAATATCAACTCTAGTTCCAATTTTTTAATACCAAACTATATAGTATGTGAGTTGTCGTTTTTTATAGGTTGGTGTTTTTAAAAATTAACAAGTCAATTAAAATCTAACGATTATATTTAATAGAAAAAATATGATAACTCACTAGCAGTTGATATTAGGGGTGGCAATACGGGTCGCGACACGACGACACGACTCAAAAATGACACGAATTTCACGGGTTCGGGTTGGGAAAAATAGGGAGCGGGTCGTGTTCGGGTTGAGAAATTTTGACACGAAAAAAATTCGTGTCGTGTTCGGGTTGGACCCTTTTTTTCGTGTCCACTTTTCGTGTCAATTTTGGGTCAAATTTTGTGTCAATTTCGTGTTGCGGGTCAATTTCGGGTCAATTTTGTGTCAATTTCGTGTTAATTTCGTGTCAATTTCATGTTGCGGGTCAATTTCAGGTCAAGTTCGTGTCGCTGGTCAAGTTCGTGTCGTGTCGTGTTAATCCGTTACGAGTTCGTGTCGCAGTTTCGTATCGGTTTCGTGTCACGGGTCGTGTTCGGGTTGGGGAAAAAAAATTCGACACGACACGAACACGACACGAGACACGAATTGACACCCCTAGTTGATATCAAATAAACGTGCGCCAATTAAAATTTTGCATTAGGTACTTAAAAGTTGGTGTAGATTAGTATTTATACTATCATTCTTATCAGTAATTATGAAATCTCAAATTAAACATACCTCTTTCCTAAGATTGTAGGACTCAGTAGCTCTTCGTAGTCAATATTAGACATATCAAAGTCTCTTCCTTCAGCGCCAATCCCCTCATAATTATTAAAAAAAAAAAAAACAGTAAGTGATGTAGAATTAGAGCAAGAATGGAAAAGGGAATCAAATTTGGGAAGAAAGTGAAAAAGAGAGAAGAGATGAAGAAATCAAGAGGAAGAATTATTTTGCAGTTTTTACTCAAATTATATACGTCTTCCTATGTAACAATATATCCATTAAGTACATGCTTATAATACGTTGTCGCAGACATAACTTGATAGTATTATCATATCTGACGACACAAAAAGTATAGAGTTTGAATTTCCCTAGTTCAAAAAAAAAAAAAAAAGGAAACTAGATAAAATGAAATTAAATCCATAAAATCAAGAAAATTTCCAAAATTAAAATAAAATCATCCCTACTTAATTCCTATGATTGTGCCTAAAATAGTTTGTGATTTTCTTTTTTGATCTGCATCAATAACATAATCACATTATGTTAGTTTGCTAATTCATCCCAAAAACTTAAATTGTTAAGAGATAAGCCAACAATTTATTGCCTCTATATCGATGACACTTACTTTGTTAAATGATGACTCATAATTTCTTTCATGCTTTCTGTTGGACAGACGATCAATCTCCCACGCCATTCCTCGCATCAAACTGTGCACATAAATCTCACCATCTCCCTTTATGCTTATCAGGGACTTGTCTACGAGGATATCAATTCCTGTTGTTGCACACAAACCAAACTCTTCCAGCTTTCTTTCTACAAAATCTCTGTTCCTTCCTTCAAGAAAGCGTTCTATATCAAGGAAAATATCTTTCTTCATATCGTCTAGTTCATCATAAGACACTCTCAACACTTTATAATATCATTTGAAGGGATACATCTCAGTTTGTTCAATTCACTTTCCCATTCTCTTATGCTTCGGCCGCAAAGGAAAGAACCAAGCACTTTGAGAGCCAAAGGAATTCCATGGGCATAATGAACTATTGATTGAGACAACTGAGCATAATCTGAAATGAAAGGCCTCCCTCTAAAGGCTTTCAAACAAAAGAGTTCAAGCGCTTCATCAAAATTCAAACGTTCGACCTCATATATCTCATCAACAGCAAATCTCGAAGCAAATTTCTGTCTCTTGTTGTTATAATAAGTCTACTTCCAGATCCAACCATTTATGATCTCTGGCTAAACGCTCTATTTGATGCGAATGATCAACGTCATCTAGGACAATAAGCACTTTTTTAGGTTGGATTTTATACTTAACGAAGGTCTGAGCACATCTTCCTTTTCAGTAGTTCTGATAAAAGTTTGCGTTCTAAATAATCCACTCCACTTTCTGAGTCATGCCTATATTTTTGAGAAAGCAACAACCTTCAATTCCGAAGATAATCTGCTGAAAACTACACGAGCAAGTGTGGTCTTACCTATACCACCCATCCCCCAAATGCCTAAACACGAACATCTGGTGAACCACACGCAACAAGATTCAATTTCTGAAGCTGTCTATTTATTCCCACCAGACCTTAAAGCTTGTTGTAGTACGTGATGAGGCATAACTTAACTTACTCGCAACTTGTTCAACAACCTCCTCAGCTAATTTTGACTCATACCTACCATATTTCGAAGATAAATAACAATTACTAGATAGGTGCTTTAAAAATCATCAAGTCAATTAAAATTAAAAGAAAGATTGTATTTATCAGTACAAAAATGGCAACTCATCATCGGAGTTGGTATCAAGCATACACACAAATACAAAGTTGCTTTGCCTGTTGAAATTTTAGACGAGGGTACTAAAAAGCACTTCGATTCACTTTCAAAAAAAAAAAAAAAGTGTTAATTATCGTAACTAATACTATTGTTATAATAATTATGATATCACAAATTAAACATACCTCTTCCCTAAGACTGTACGTCTCAGTGATAGCTCTTTATAGTCAATATTAGACATCTCAAAGTGTCTTCCTTCAGTCCCAGTCCCCTGATTATTATTATTATTATTTTTACGAGAGAGACAAATCACATTAAGATTATATATTGGAGAGAAATGAAAATCAATTGTTTA
>CM046368.1:11530045-11558183 GCA_025413025.1 Ficus hispida | reverse complement strand
ATACTAAGTATGTTTACTTTTGTTTATATATTATTATTATTATTATTATTATTATACATAAATATACATCCTATGGATGTTAAGTTTTCCTTATACTGTTAAACATATGTATATATATACAAAAAAAATGTTAAGAATATCAACTATAATCTTGATTTTGAGTACTAACTTTTATAATATGTGAGTTATCATTTTTTTTATTGATAAATATTTAAAATATTATTATATTAATTAATAATATCTATCAATAAAAATATAATATATGAGTTAATATTTAAAAAATTAATATTAAATTTAGTATCCTTGCGTCTGTTATTTATGTAAGGAAAGACGGAGGATGACGTGAATGAACGAGAAAAAAATAATAAATAAAAAGGAAGAGCATTCTCGAGGAAACGTGAAGAAGTGGAGGAAAAAGAAAAAGAAAAAAGAAAAAAGAAATCATTGACAGCCCGCAATTAATATTCCAATTGATTTCAAAATTTTACATGAGATTAATTTCTCACAATTTTATACAATACAGATTTCCATTACTTTTACACATTCATGCATGTCTCTCTTTATTGTCCAGTCTCCTCTTCTCTTCCTCTGCCACGTTCAAAAAAAAAAAAATTCCAGTTACATCCTGTTAATCTCAATCCTGCCATCTACTTTGTAAACCTTTGATTCTCCAAGCTATAATCAAAAAGATTTTATTGTATATTTTCTTTATTATTCTTATCGGTTTAGGATCCTTCGGGGTTGAGCGACTTTATTGATCAATTTTTTCTTATGGGTTTGAAGAGATGATAAGAAATATCCATGCAATGATGATTGATGGAGGCTATATAATTGATTGAGGAGGATTTATTGTATTAGAAAGATGTTATGTTTCGTAGATGGTTGATTTTTGTTAATTAGATGATTTTAGGGTTTTCATCTTTTCATTAATGATTTCGTTGAAGTGTTGTTTTAATAATTTTATATATTAAAAAACATGCCTCAACACTATAATTTGTATGTATGCGAGTCATGTACGCTATGGCAATAATATTTATATTTTTAGTGAATTTTATTTATGGAATTTTTGGATTTGACCATTGCTGGAAATTCTAGGTTTAATGATTAGTTTTTAAAACTGCTTTTTTAAGGGTGCAAACTGACTCTGTTTTTAACGAAATTAGTATTATTGGAAAGTTTTGGATGTCTACTTTTATTTAAAATCAGTTTCAGGTTGTTTGAAAACTGGTGTGAATTTATATGATTTTTCAAAGAGGCAAATGTCCGGCTGCAGTTTCTGTAAAATTTTGGTGATCAAATTCGAAACTGTTTTGAGCATACAATGTCTCGATTTTAACAATTAGTACCATTAGAAAGCACTGAATGTTAATTACTTTAAAATTGGTTTCAAATCATTTACAGTCCTGTATGAATTTTTATAAATTTTAAAGGGACAAGTCTGGTTGCATTTTTGTAAAGTTTTGTAATTTTGTGTAATTATTGGATTTTGTATTTTGATGTTATTGAATGATGAAATAAGCCTTTTAGTGATTTTTAATGTGATAGATGCGTTGATAAATTATTATAGCCTTTTGGTATTTTATTGTATTTATTATTGATGGCATAAACAGTTCTAAAGTAGCACCTGAAACTTCTATCGCGCGTCACTACTAGAAAAGTTTTAAATGTTAAGTAAGGTTAATATCTGAAAATCATAATGTTAATTCCTAAATTAATTAAATATAAAGTTATGAATTTTTTATTAAGATCATTTTTAAAAAATGTTATTGTAATTTAGACTATAGTTTTTGAGTGGTTAATATAAAGTTATGTTATGCTAGAAGAAATTGGTACAAATGGTTTTCTACTAACAAATTGATAGGAAATTTTTGAAGTTTCAACAATTATGCATCACATAAAAAAAAAAAGGAGAAAAAAGTGGGGGATGTGATTTATAATTTTAATAATCATTTAAATGCACGAATTCTGATTAAACATGATCAAGATGTAAATGTTTAATTATTCATTATAATAATACCATGAATAGTAAATTTTGTGTTACAGCATATTTATTAGTATGTTTGAGTATTTTTCAAATTACATGATTAATGCGAAAAATTAAGAAAAGTGCATTCAAAAATAATAATAATAATAATAAGTGTGATCTCGGACAAAATGATTTCAGAATTTGTTAACTTGTGAAGTTCAGAGTTAATATAAAGAATGACACTATAAATAAGATTCTGAATTAAACATGAATCAAGATGTAAATATTAATTATTCATTATAATAGTACCATGAATAGTAAATTTATGTTACAGCATATTTATTAGTATGTTTGAGTACTTTTTCAAATTACAGGATTAATGCGAAAATTAAAAAGTGCTTCAAAAATAATAATAATAATAATAATAATAATAATAAAGTGTGATCTCGGACAAAGTGATTTCAGAATTTGTTAAACTTGTCAAGTTCACGAGTTAATATAAAGAATGACAATATAAATAAGTATTTCTGAGACAATTTACAGGTGACAAATATAATTCTGAATCATAAAATTGATTTAGAAAAGTATTATAACGTCAAGTGAATTAGTTGTATAAGAAAAAAAGATTATATTCTGATATGAATTAAGAATAAACTTAAAATTTAAGTCGAGTCTATTATCTTAAATGATTTAATTGACATATAAAATTTATAAGTTAAAATCATATTAATAATCATCATTTAAAATGTATCCACAACAAATGTATATTTGTATATAGATATATATTGAGAATTATGTAATAAAGGTGTCAAAATATTTCTTTGACAAACGGATGAATGCAAGTGTATACACGCGCGCGCACATATATATATATATATATATATAATATACGGCTCATAAGGAGGAGGAGAAAAGAAACTATAAATGTGTGTGTATATATATATAAAATGTGTGGTCAGTCCACACTTGACGTTAAAAAAAAAAAAAAAAAAAAAGAACAGTGGACTCTCACCGGACATATATTTTATAAAGTATTGGGTTTAGTGTGAGAAGAATAAGAATAAATAAGAAAAAGAGAGGATAAACATCAGATTACCTCCTCCTCTCTCTCTCTTCTTTTTCACTCTTCTCTCTCTCTCTCAGTCACGCACGTTGCTGGCTTCGCAGGAAATTCAATCTCCGGCCAGCCAATTCACACGCGCCGGTGATCCATGCAACCCATCACCTGAGCGTCCAATAGCTGGAGTTTGGCGGTATTACTCGCCGCCGTTCGCCAGAAAAATTCATTGAAAGTTTCGTCAACATAAGCTTCAGCAAGATTTTGGTGTAATCCGACCTCTATTTTGCAAGCCGTTGGTTTCGTTGAGTTCCACTTGTCGAGAGGAACAAAACCCAGTCCATCACTAGTCTGATCGTTGCCGGAAATTTCCCGATCGCCTCCATCTTCTATCCGTTTTCTTACATTTCGAGTAAATCGAACGCCGTTTGAAGAAATCGACACCGGAAATGGGTTTCTCTCGTCGAGATCTTCGAAGCGGTGTCCATCTCTGTCCCTTTTGCCGCCGCGGTCAATGCCCGTCAATTGCGGTCAAACCAGTCAACCGTCTGACCCCGTCGACAGTTTTAGAAGATCACCTTTCCGGTCTATTTTCGATGTTCCGGACATGTTTGCGACTTCGGATTTGCGAGATGGAGTCTCGGAGGTTAAGAATGGCGATTAAAAGTTCCGCCGCTTGAGATCAAAGGTGTTTGAACGCCATGATCGTTTATCACGAACGTCGTCGAACGATCTCGGTAGTAATCTGACGCTTTAAGTCATTTATTGGATTGATTACATGCCTATTTATATATTTGAATTGAATATCATATTTAAACAAAAATTATTTGATGATCATTCAATCAAGTGTAGTTAGATTAGAATGAGATCTGTTTTATGTTAATATGATAAATTGGCAGTCTTACAGTTATGTGAGTCGACATTTTTATAAACTGATTTGATTTCAGGTTTAATTTTTGCATATTAAGAAAAATAAGCGTTATGTTGTTAGATTTTTATAAATTCAATATAATTGATGATTTAATTTATAATTAGTTTACAAGTTATCCTGTCAGAATAATTTTATAATTTAGAGTTATGTATTGATTTAAGTGAAAAGATTTATGGAATAATATATGTATGGTGTTTATTTTCTCACCAATAAGTTTGTATTTTTTATGTCTTGTTGCATATGATACGAGAGTAGTAATAATGGACATCTCATATTCTCTCTAATTAATAAGATCATTCTAAATTGATATTCAAAGAACGCCAGTGTTTAAGTTATTACATGGTTTAACATTATGATATTTTAAATAGGGGAAAAGTGTGTTTTATCAATTTTATTCTTGATCTGAAGTCAAGTCTTGATTTCTGTAGTTGATCTATGATTTTCAAGTTTAAATGTAACAAATCATGACCTTAACTGATCTTTGAACATTTTAAATGGGAAATGAGATTTAAGAACTATGAACAATATTAAAAAAAAAAAAGGTGGTTTGATCACAAATATGATAAGACACATTTAATTGTGGGTGTCAATTTTAATTAGGACACAACACCGGGTTAACGAGGTTAAGATTATCGAGATAAACATTAAATGTGGAATCCAGGTAAGTAAATCTCACCTACACATGAAACTTGTTTGTCGATGTGAGCATATCTGTGAACATTTGCTGTGCATATTTAGTTGTGATTGAACATGTAAATGATGCTTTTGCATAATTGATTATATAGTTGCTTGATATGCTTTAGTGAACATATTTTTTATGCTTAATAGGTTTGAATTGATGTCGATGCCTCTATATTATGTGAAACTGCTCATGAGTTACGAGCATAATTGCTTGCTTATCCTAAGAAAGAAATTAATGAAAGTAAAAGATAAGTTCAAGTAGTGTGTACCAACCCCAATAAGCAGGGGATTTTTATGAACGTTTTAAATAAAACTTTGGGTATATTAGATTGGGGTCACTCCCCCAACTTCTCCTTGGTTGCGCGCAAGGGTACATACACAATGGAGCTCAGATAAGAAGATAATAAGCATAATTTAACTATGCATAAAATGTAATGCATTATTATGTGCATCATGAGATTTGAATGTATGTTTATGGAATCATGAATCATATTACATGCTCCCCTAAGAAAGTAAGAGGCTAGTGAAAGCGAAAGAAAGTTTAGTGTCGTACCAACCCCCAAGAAGCTAGGGGATTTTTATGAACATTTTAAATAGACCTTGGTATGTTGGATTTTGGGGTCACTCCTCCCAACTTCTCATTGGTTACGCACTATGGTAATACACACGGGCCCAAAGTAAAAAAGTTAAGGAAGAAGAATTATGAAACAGAAAGTATGAAACAATAAAATGATAATCAAGAAGTAAGCATAATTGTACGATTCATAAAATGTATGCATTATTATATCATTTTGTTTATGTGAGATTTATGTTTGTACTTGCTGAGCGAAAGCTCATTAATATTTATTCATGTATAGGCAACACAGTGATTCGATGGACTAGTGGATTGAGTCGAGACAATGGAGGCATAGGTTATGGATATCGCCATCAAAATGTAAATTCCGGAATAAGTAATGCTTTTAAATTATGATAAGCTTTAAAAGATTTGTATCTTTTTAAATAATTATTTTTAAGTAATTAGTTTTTAAGGAACCATATGAAATGAATGCTTGGTTTAATTTTAACTAAGCAAGGTTAGGAAAGTTTAATATTTTAAAATTTATTTTTAGTCTTTTGCTTGTAAGTATTTAAATGATGAAAAGACGTCTATTTGACCAAGTAGTTTGGTTTACAAGAAACCAAACTTAAGATATGCCGATACTAATTTAATTATGTAAGTTTGACATGATGTTTTAAACTTCAGATTCAGTTTTTACTTATTAATTTGTCAAGTTTATATGTCATAAAAAAAAAAAGTGTTTCTAAGGTGGGAGTCTTTTTTGAAAAAGTTGTATTGTGTTTGCATATTTAAAAGTTAAAATGATTGTAGACTTCATGTAAGTTATGAATATTTAAGTAAAAAAAAAAAAAACTGGAAATTTTGGTGATCAAGTTTAAGATCAAAGCAAGTAATTATGTTTATGAATTAATTAACGGCCGAAATTAGGTTGGGTTGTTACATAAGGCGTTAAGGTAAGTACATTATCACCATGACAAGAATTAAGAAATTGAGAAATATATATTTTGATGTTGATGATGATGTTAGATGTTTTTTTAATACTTCTTTTATGATGATATTTTGATGAAAAATATATATACGTATGTATATGTATTTTTATGTTTTTAAAATGATATTGCACACCATTGATGGTGATAATGATGTTGTCATTGTCGGTTTAAGATTAGCAACCTATTCCTTCCGTGACTTGTGCGCTTTGATGGTACACGTCAGTCTAACATATGATGGTTTTGAAAGTTAAAAAGTTTTTTCAAAGATGTTTTTATTTATGATGATAATTTATGATGATGACAAAAAAATAAAAAGAAAAATGTTATCTATATTTGAGAGATTCAAATGTCTTATTAAATCTTTATTTATATAAGTTAACCCATGTTGCAAATAAAGAAATGATAAGATGTCATAATGGAGAAGTTTGGAGCGGAAGCATGACGATGTGTAATGGGAAAATGAGATGAACGATTATGGGATAACACGTTTAATTTCAAATGAAGTATTGGGATTTTAGTTTTTTATTTATTTAATTGAATGCTTAATATGGACTTTTTAAATTTTATTTTGTGATATGGTTTTAAAAAATTTATATTATTTCCAAAGTTATTTTGATAAGGTTCTAATAAATTTTTCCAGAGTTTTCTAAAAATATATCTAAATAAAGTTTTAGATAAGTCAAGATTTTTATTTAAGTTTATTATTTTTACAATTTTATAAGAGGTGAATGTTGAAAAGATAAGTCAATCGTGATGGTTCGTGAGGGTCATTATATATTAATATAATATTAAAGAAGAAGGAAATAATTTTAGCAAATAAAAAATTTGTAATATGTTAGTTAATATTAGAGGGGGTACATGGGGTGCTTTCACCAAAAAAAAATAATAATAATTTTAGCAAATAAAAAATGGAAAAGGAAAAGGAAAAGGAATAAAAAAAAAAAAAAGAGAGTAGATGAAAGCCAAAAAATAAGAAAGAAAAAAAAAATAGACACATGACGCAAGAGAGAAGAGATTTTGAATTTTTTTTTATATGTTAGGCTAGGATCAGGATTACAATAAGGGCCCTGGGGCCCAAGCACCTGCATCGTAATTTCAGCCACACACAATTGACTCGCTAGGTTGACCTGGTTAGTCTTCCAAAGATCGTCTCCTGGGAAGTGAATCAGGGATGTATATTGGTTTTGTTTTCTTCATCTGCGGAAAAACTTCCTTCGATTACAATTAACTTACTTCACCACAATTAATTAAGGTCGTGTTACTATACTATGAGCACAAAAACAAAAAAGAGATACCAAAATAAGCGTTTGATCATTTTGTTTTGGAGATCCACTCAAAATTTTCATATTTTTCTCAGAAACACATACATATATACTAATTGCTCTTTCTGTTTTTCCTTCTATCTATTAATTGCTGCGGGGAAAAAATTGCTTCAGTACGGGTAGTTAGGTTCCAGTTTCAAGATCAGATTTTTGATTTTGGAATCAGGAAAAAATAATAATAATAATAGCTTACAGAAATATATTGTTTGGCAGGTTTGTTTTGGGACAAGACGGAACAAGATTTTGAAAATGCTTCAATAAAAATAGAAAGTGAAACATCGTATGGGCTTTCCAAGGAGAGTTGCTGCTTCCTCTTCCAAGTTGTTCATGCATTTTCAATGCAGTTTTGTTTGATATTTTGGTAAGAAAATCGTCCTTCAATGCAATTTTATGTTTAATGTCAAATTTGGAAATACATCATATTTAGTGCCAAATTTAACAAAAAAGTATAGCATATCTCAAATTTTAGCTTGATTACGCCGAGCATCTACAATACAGTGTCAATAGATATGTTAATACCATTTTTTTAAGTGGGTAATTTATCTGTTCAGTCCTTGAACTATGAGTATTTTATCACTTTGGTCCTTGAATTTTTTATTTTGATTAATTTAGTTCTTGAACTTTTAATTTTTGATTTGATAGTTCTAGTCCCTCACATTAAAATTGACGGATAATTTCTGAAATTTAACATAGATAATCATATCTCTATTACATAATAGCTACAAATTTTAAAGAAATTATTATATTAAGCTCAAAAGGTTTTAGTTTTTAATTTTAATAAGAATAAGGAGGAAATTGTTTTACTTCATGCAATTAATTTTTATAAAATTTTATGTCAACATGGAGTTGAAACATGATTATCTATAATAAACTAAAAAAATTGTTTCATCTGTTTTAATGTGGGGGATCAAAAGTGCCAAAAATTAAAAATTCAAGGATTAAATTGACCAAAATAAAAAATTTAGAGATTAAAGTGACATAATACTCATAGTTCAGGAACTAAGTGAACAAATTACCCTTTGTTATTTGAATAGAAAAATTGCTTTCCAATGTAGTACTAAATTTTTGGTGTTGAATTTGACATATACTATATTTTGTTCGAAATTTGGCACAAAAAATAGCATTGACCAGATTATGACATTTTATTGCTGCTTGATATGTTGACCTTTTTATTTAATAAATCTTCACATTGGCATTAACTTTAAATAGTCTAAAAATTAATTTTTACTTTTATAAGTTCTAAAGCTTAAAAGTTATAACAGAAAATTAATGTAACATCGTATAATGGAGTACATAATAGAAAAAGATATTAAATATGTTGTTCCCATTCTCAAATTCACATTAAAAGTCTCTCTTTTGGAAGTTTTAAAACTTAAAATTTTTGTCAAAACGTAGATATAACATTTAAATTATAATTATATACTAAGGGACAAAATAAAAGAACATATTAAATATATTATTTTGTATTTTTGTGTCAAATCAAGAAAGACTATCTTACATGTTTGGCTATCTTTTTCCTAGATTCTCTATCGACAGAAGTGCAGCTCATCCTCATTAAATTTGTTGGTGCTGTTCCACCGATATGGCCCAACAGGTATTATGGATTCGGCTCCCCACACCACGTCCCTCCAATTTTAATAGTTGCCTTGATCACCATGTTTTTATTAGCTTTAGAGGTGAAGACACTCGTATGAAATTTGTTAGCCATCTTGAAAAAGCATTATGTGATAAGCAAATCAAAGTCTACATGGATGAGAAAACTCTTGAAAAAGGAGAGGAAATTTCACCAGCACTATTGAACGCAATCAAAAAATCGAAGATTTCAATAATAATCTTTTCAGAAAATTATGCTTCTTCGACATGGTGTTTGGATGAACTAGTGCACATACTCAAGTGTAGGGAAGAGAGTGGACAGATTGTTGTACCTATTTTTTATGGTGTAGATCCGTCACAAGTACGGAGGCAAGAGGGGAGTTTTGCTCATGCTTTTGTTGCACATCAACAATGTTTTGAAGACGGGGCTGAAAAACTGCAGGAGTGGAAAACTGCATTGACAATGGCAAGCAATATTTCTGGGTGGGAATCACGGAACAGGTAATTCTAAATTATCCAATTACAACCTTGCATGACAACTATGAGAACAACACTACACTAGCTATCTATAAGTGGTTGCCTTGTTTTAAGTTGATATGTTTTTTGTATTGCTATAAAATAGATACTTTCATTTAACCCTTTTATCTTTGAGCATTTATTTTTGCATCTATGATTTTAAACTGATTATTAATTTATTAAATATGCAACTGAGTCGAATTAAAATTTTGTTTAAACACTTCATGGATAGCTATGTGCGTGTGCGAAGATAAAAATCTAAAGCACTTATAACTTTTTACCTAGTTGGAACAAAATAGGTTCCTTAAAAAATTGAAAAAGAAAAAGAAAAAAAAGAACACTCGCCGAATCATAAAAATATCATCTGTTACCGGCACACAATGTTATATATACAGTCTACTTTCAAAACATTCTATTTTCCAATGAAAAGCTATTCATAAGTGAAAATGAGAGTATGTAAGTTTTACAATAGGAGTTTCCTACCTTGCATTCCGAAACCAATTTCACTGTTGCAGAGCATCAAAGCCAGTTTCTCTTATTGCAAGGTGTAAACCTTTCGCTTCTCAGTTGCAAGATGCAGGTGAATCACGAAATCTAGGTTGTCACAGTCAATCTTACAAATTCAGAAATATGTCAAAATTAAACTTCTCATATTATTAATGCAAGAATTTCTAGCTCAAAGTCACACACACACATATATATATATGTGTATATTTATGTATGTATGTATTTGTACCAAGCTGGCTTCTTCGTTTAGAACTTCATTAAACAATCAGGAATATGTTCAACTTTTCGATTGGCTATTTTGGGACTCATTTGACAGAGCTTATAGACATGTAGAATTCGGCCGCCCTGCTGCTTTCGAAAAATTAAAGTATTAAAGGCTTAACTTTTAAAATTCACCAAATTTTCAGTTTGCCATATCTTATTATTTATTTATTTGTTTTCGTGAAATTTAATCTCTATTTCATTTCTGTAAAAATTAAGCCTCAGATTTAAAGTTGGATCAAAATCACGTGTGCTTCTCAAATTATTGGGGCATTTTCATTTTCTACCGACCTTTAAAATCTCTAACTTTGCCCCTGACTTTTGAATAAGTCCACTTAAACTCTTTAGTTAAAATTCACATATTAAAAAAAAAAAAAAAAGGATTAGGTGCGACCACACTACCTTTCTTCTTTTCATAATTTTTCTAAATAGAAATTGCAACAAAGGGGGTTTAAATGGGATTAGTTCGAAATTCGGAGATTTAAGATGAGAGTTTTAACCATGTTTAGAAGGTAAAATGAGAATGACCCTATAGTTCAAAGGGCACAAGTAAGAATAATCCTTTAAAGTTTTAATCGGAAAATAAGTTTTAAAATGCTACTGCAAGAAACAAGAATCCGAGATTTTCAAAGTATAGCAGGCATTTCATCAAACATCTTAGAGGCATCACTACAATGAATAAAAGATTCTGAAATACAACCAATTATAGGAGAAAACGAGGATAGATGACAGAATATCAGACTTTTGTGGGTATATAGTTGGTTAGCATTTTGTCTATTGATCTCCTCTGTCTAGCCTTTCTAGTCTGTACTAAAAGAATTATTTTAGGATTACTATTAGTTATTTAATTTCTTTATTATCAAGGCTAATTTTGGTCTTTTCATTGGGTAGTTTGGTATTTTTCTATTTTCTTGCGATGGTAATTCGTAACTTTTCACACAATGGCCATTGTCTCTTTCGGTTTGCATTCTTCCCCTTCGTTTGACCATGTTGGGTATTGCATTCTCCTTCATTCTCTGATTATTTGCATTAGTTGTGGTATTCTTTCTTTTGCTTGGCTTTGGTCTAGGCTCACAGGTGAAAAGTTAAATAATTGACTAACTCTCTATGCTTGTTGCAATCTGAGGAAGGGTGCAAAATTATATTAGGATTTTATTTATAGGATTATTTTGTTATTTATTTACTTAATTAACAAGGTATTTAGTCTTATTATTATATGTAGTTTGGTCTTTTGTTATTTGTTTATATAAACTTTTTTTTTTTTTGTTAAGCATTAATAAAAACTGTAAAATATATATATATATATATATATATATATAGCTTAGAATCAAAACTAAAACTAAGTTGTCGACTGAAAAGCTTGTAAAAAAATATATATATATATATATATATATTTTGAAAATGAGATGGATCTTCATTCTATTTCTTCCACTTTTACTAATTTCTATGAGATCTTATCCCTTACTAATTATTATTTATCTTCTATATATGGTAGGAATGAGTCAAAATTGGTGGAGGAGGTTGTTGAATATGTTGTTCGTAAGGTAAGGCAACGTACACCTGCAGACTTTGAAGGTCAGGGGGGAATGAATAGACAGCATCAGAAATCTGAATCTTTAAGTACGTCAAGTTATACCTCATCACGTACAAAGGGAGAGTATTGCTTAAAAATTGAGGATCTTAAGGGAATAAAAAGACACCTTGAGAGATTCGAGCCATTGTTCGATGTTGGCTCACCGGATGTTCGTATATTAGGCATCTGGGGGATGGGGGGTATTGGTAAGACCACACTTGCTGAAGTCATTTTCCGGATATTCTCTTCTAGATTCGAAGTTCGTCTCTTTCTTGCAAATATCAGGGAAAAATCAAAACGATTTGGACTAGCTTATTTAGAATATAAGCTTTTTTCAGAACTATTGAAGGAGGAAAGTATTGATATGGCCGACCATTCCATAAAGGATAGAATCCGACGGAAAAATGTTCTTCTTGTGCTAGATGATGTTGATAATTCACAACAGCTAGAGCGGTTAGCCAGGGATCGTACTTGGTTTGGATCTGAAAGCAGAATTATTATAACAACAAGAAACAGACATTTGCTTCGCTGTTGTTGTGCTGATGCGATATACGAGGTCGATGGATTGAATTTCGATGAAGCACTTGAACTCTTTCGTTTCTATGCCTCAAGAGGGAGGTCTTTCATTCCAGGCTATGCTCAGTTGTCACAGTCAGTGGTTCATTATGCTCATGGACTGCCATTGGCTCTCAAACTGCTCGGTTGCTCTCTTTACGGCAAAAGCAGAAAAGTATGGGAAAGCACATTGGACAAACTGAAAGAGGTCCCTGTGATGGAAATTTATAAAGTGTTAAGAGTGTCTTATGATGAACTAGACGATATGGAGAAAGATATTTTCCTTGATATAGCATGTTTTCTTAGAGGAAGGGACACAGATTTCGTGGCAAGAATACTGGAAAAGTTTGGTTCAGTTGCAAGAATAGGAATTGCAGTCCTCGTGGACAAGTCTCTGATAAGCGTGAAGGGTGATGGTGAGATTTATATGCACAATTCGATACGAGGAATGGCGTGGGAGATTGATCGTCAGTCCACTAAAAAGCGTGAAAGGAATTATTGGTTGTCGATTAACAAAGTAAGTTTCAAAGTCATATGGGCAATAAACGTATATTTTCAATGAACAATTTTATTTCGATTTCTCTCCAATATATACTCTTAATGTGATTTTATTTTTCAAATTTTCATAATTATCAGGGGATTGGGGCTGAAGGAAGACACTTTGACATGTCTAACATCGACCATGAAGAGCTATCATTAAGACGAAGAGTCTCAGGAAAGAGGTATGTCTTAATTTGAGACAGCTTATGGTTCCTAATAATTATTAGAATAATATTACTATATCATGTATCTTAATTTATACTACCTTTTTAATACCATATTCTTCATGAAGAGCGTTCTAGCTAAACACCCAGATATCATTAAAAAAAAAAAAAAAAAAAAAAAAGAACATCCCGGCATCGTCAGCTGAAAAGTTGTTACGTCGCTAAAACAACAAAAATTGTTGTTGTTAAACCGTTATTAGCGGTCAACCAATAAAAATACGAGGCAGCAAGAAGGTTTTAGCAACGGCAAATTAGAGCTTTTTACCGCTAAAAGTCTAATTTAAAAAAAAAGTTGAAGTACACAATCCATTCTCCTTTCTTATATAAGTTAAAGATATTATTATTAGTTACCAGTTTTTTTTATCACACTAAGAAACAAGTTATGCTAAAGAAAATTAAGCTAACTTAATATATCTGACAGTCTAATAATCTACTATATAATAGTTAACAATAACAAAAATGACTTAATTAAAAACATAAATAAATAAATGCCCACTACAAAATTATAAATTATGATTGCATGCATACTCTGATAACAATTATACATTTGACTTCATTATAAGAATTTTTTTAATATATATATATATATATATATATATATGAGTTTGTTAGATATGAGAGAAAAGGTGGGACAAATGAGAGGTTGTTTGGTATGAGAGGGGGGATTAGGAGAGAAGCTTCAAATCCTTCAAAAACATCTTAATTTGATATATTTTAATTGAAAAAAAAAACCCAAAATACCTACAGTAAAAAAAATCCAAAACCAAACGAAACACAACAACATCATAATCATCAATATAGTATGAAACTAAACCAAAAAATACATACAGCAAAAACTCCTAAAAAAAGAGAGAACCCTAAAACATCGTCATCATAATTATCATTCTACAACTGACAATACCATCAAAATCATCATCATAATCACCTTATCCGAAATCATCATCTTACCCCAAAAACCAAAAATTGAACTTTCAAATCCAATCACCACAAACGGAAGTAGTTACTCTTGAACGGCAACAGCGGGGAAGACTTGGTAGTGGTCATTGGAGGCGGCGATGGCAAAGGGCAGAGAGATTGGGTTTTGGGGAGAAATCGAGAGGAAGAGAGAGAAACTAGAGACTCTAATGAGTGGTACTAGGTCAGAGGTAGGGGAGAGGAGGATGATTTGGGTCGTCGGTTTTCTAGACAGCCGAAACTGATACTCACCAACTAGGGGAGCAAAGACTGTCCCTTTTTGAAGGGTTGTATTTTTTCAGAAAATATACGTTTTTCGAAACCTCTTGAAGGAATATGTTTTCTGAATGACATTTTTTTTTCCCTCAAAAGGTGTTATTAAAGGTTGTCAAACTTCTATAAAGAGTTGTAGAGAGATCAGATTTCATTCACTGAAAAATTCAATCTTTCTCTATGTCTCCTACTACTATTCGTTCAGAAATATTGTGTTCTTTTTTCCGTTTCGAATTTTCACTTTTGCTTGATGTTGAAATTCATTATGAATGCTTGTCATATCTTGGAAGTGGTTTTCCATTCAACTCAAAGCAATCTTCTAAGAGGGGGGAAATAACGCTTTAAGGAAAGCTTATTTTAAGTCTCCACATCTAGATTTTCCAACAGAAAGAAAATACAGGAACTGAAACAGATAGCAAAAAAAACATTTGTTCAGTTTTGGGAATGGGACTATTAGTTCGGTAAATTTGAATGCAATGTCAACTCAATCAATTTCATAAGTTATTTTGGTTTATTTGGTTTTTTCTAGGAGTGCTAGTCTATATGAACCGACATCCTCTGTCCAATTTTGATGTCTCAAATGGTGTCTAACAAATTATATTTTGATACATTATTGAAAGAAGTTAGCTTTTAATGTATAAAAAATCAGTTATATAACATTTCAAACTTTTTAACATGACATGGCATAATATTACTGGTTAAACACCATCTGAAATACCAAAAATTGGACAGAAGATTTGAATCCAATTTATATGCAAGAATTACAGTGATGACTTGTGTCGTTTAAACACTTTGTCGCTGATTCACCCCAAAAACAACTGCGTATCTGTAAGGTTGGACTTGAATATTCTCGAACCTTTACAGCGACAAAAACATTTTTGGAAATTTTCCCAAAATGAAATCGCCAAAAAATAAAAATAAAAATTTGTCGCTTAATTTTCACAAAAATCAAACACGAACACAAATGCAAAATATGCAATAAACCTTTTTTGAGCCCTAACAACTCACATTAAAATGAACGAAAATCTATCCCTTGAAGGTAGGGTAGCAGTATGAAGTCTCTGTACATATATAAGTTGGTTTTTCTATTGAAATAGCTCAGAAATTTTTTTCTAGTAAAAATATATATTTAGCTCCGAAACTTGTTCTTCATATTTCTTCTTTTACAAATTTTTTTCTAGTAAAAATATATATTTAGCTACTAATTATATCATCTATATGGGGTAGGTATGAGTCAAAATCAAGTGAGGAGATTGTCGAAAAAGTTGCGAGTAAGTTAAGTTACGCCTCATCACGCACTACAGCAAGCTTTAATGGTCTGGTGGGGATAAACAGACAGCTTAAGAAAATTGAATCGTTGTTTGGTGTTGGCTCACCAGATGTTCGTGTATTAGGCATTTGGGGGATGGGTGGTATAGGCAAGACCACACTTGCTCGTGTCATTTTTAACAGATACTCTTCTCAATTTGAAGGTTGCTGCTTTCTTAAAAACATTAGGGAAGAATCAAGGAAACGCGGACTGGCTTATTTAGAACACAAACTTTTTTCAGAACTACTGAAAGAGAAGATGTGATCAGACCTTGGGTTAAGTATAAAATCCAACCTACAAAAGTGCTTATTGTCCTAGATGACGTTGATGATTTACATCAAATAGAGTGTTTAGCCAGAGATCATAATTGGTTTGGATCTGGAAGTAGACTTATTATAACAACAAGAGACAGAAATTTGCTTCGACAATTTGCCGTTGATGAGATATACGAGGTCGATGGATTGAATTTTGATGAAGCGCTTGAACTCTTTTGTTTGAATGCCTTTAGAGGGAGGCCTTTCATTTCAGGC
Organism: Ficus hispida; assembly: GCA_025413025.1. Taxonomy (NCBI): domain Eukaryota; kingdom Viridiplantae; phylum Streptophyta; class Magnoliopsida; order Rosales; family Moraceae; genus Ficus; species Ficus hispida. Next base: position 11,541,843 of record CM046368.1, on the reverse strand, counting down.
TATGCTCAGTTGTCACAATCAATAGTTCATTATGCTCATGGAATTCCTTTGGCTCTCAAAGTGCTTGGTTCCTTCCTTTGCGGCCGAAGCATAAGAGAATGGGAAAGTGAATTGAACAAACTGAGATGTATCCCTTCAAATGATATTTATAAAGTGCTGAGAGTGTCTTATGATGAACTAGAATCTACGGAGAGAGATATTTTCCTTGATATAGCACGTTTTCTTGAAGGAAGGAACAGAGATTTTGTAGAAAGAAAGCTGAAAGAATTTGGTTTGTGTGCAACAACAGGAATTGATATCCTCATAGACAAGTCTCTGATAAGCATAAAGGGGGATGGTGAGATTTATGTGCACAGATTGATACAAGGAATGGCGTGGGAGATTGATCGTCTGTCCAATAGAAAGCATGAAAGAAATTATGAGTCATCGTTTAACAAAGTAAGTGTCACGCTATACAGGCAATAAATTAATGTACATTTTCAATGCACCTAAATTTCAATCTCTCTCTGATGTATAATCATTATTGTTAAATATAAAACTATTATTGGCTTATCTCTTAACAATTTAAGTTTTCGGGATGAATTAGTAAACTAACATAATGTGATTTTGTGTTATTGATGCGGATCAAAAAAGAAAATTGCAAACTATTTTAGGCACAATCATAGGAATAAAGTAGGGATGATTTTATTTTGATTTTGGAAATTTTCTTGATTTTATGGATTTAATTTGATTTTATCTAGTTTCCTTTTTTTTTTTTTTTTTGAACTCAGGAAATTCAAACTCTGTATTTTTTGTGTCGTCAGATGTGATAGTACTGCCAAGCTATGTCTGTAATCACGTATTATAAACATATACTTAATGGATGTATTGTTACATAGGAAGACATACTATAATTTGATTAAAAACTGCAAAATTAGTCTTACTCTTGATTTCTTCCTCTCTTCTCTCTTTTTCACTTTCTTCCCAAATTTGATTCCCTTTTCCTTTCTTGCTCTAGTTCTACATCACTTATTAGTATTATTTTTTACTTTTTAATAATTATGAGGGGATTGGCGCTGAAGGAAGAGACTTTGACATGTCTAATATTGAATACGAAGAGCTACTGAGGCATAGTGTCTTAGGAAAGAGGTATGTTTAATTTGAGATTTCATAATTACTAATAAGAATGATAGTAAAAATACTAATCTACACCAACTTTTTAGTACCTGACGTTAAATTTTAATTGGCGCGTGTCTATTTGATATTAACTGCTGGTGAGTAATCATATTTTTGCTATTAAATATAATCATTAGATTTTAATTGACTTGTTAAATTTTTTAAAACACTTACCTATAAAAAAACAATAACTCACATACTATGTAGTTTGTTATTAGAAAATTGAAATTAGAGTTGATATTCTTAATTTTATTAATGTGTATAGTATTACATTTCTCACCCATAATTAACAATTTCTTCCTCATTTGTGTAGATATCACGGTTGTTATGACTACCCCCAGTAGTCTTTGCCCTCAAAGATAAGTCCACATAATCTTGTTGAACTTGATATGCCCTCTATCAAGCTCAAGCAATATTGGAATGAGGTTCAGGTATGTCGTTGTAATTTCAATTTGTTGTCTAGAATGCTTTAAGTTTATGCTTGTTTAAATACCCCTCATTGAAAAAAGTAGATTTGCATAACATACCTACGAATTGATGAAAAAAGTAACTACACTAAATATATAAGGGAAATTTTATGGGTTGTGACTCTGTTTTGCTCCATGTTGACGGCAAAAAATTCGCCAACAACAAAGAAAAATTTACTCGTAACCTCACTATGAATGACCTCTCACATAGAACAGGAAATTAAAATGCAAAAAAATAGAAAAGACAAGAAATTATAGAGGTTCGCCTTCTAAGAAATTACTACGTCCCCTTTGGTGTTGGGGTGCTTTCTCTGTATTGATCAATTACATTTGAGACTATGTTTGACAAAAAGTTATTAGGGTTTCTAAGGAGGCTGAAAAGACCTACATCGATCAATTAGGTTTCTAAAGGATAATTCTTCGTATATATTTAAAATTAAATACAAATATTCAAATAGATAAAGATGATGGTTTTTGTAGAATCCTCCTATCTTGATCTTTATCCCATATCTCCATTTGAACTGCACTTGATATACCTTCTGAAATAAATCCCGTAACTTATGAAGTTTAAAATATTATTACATCCTTATCGGCCTTTCTACATTCGTAGATTCAATTCGATACCCTTTATCTTAATGGCGAATGAAGTCAGTACCCTTTGTTAATAGTGTTGATTGACGTCAACACCCTTAGCTTAGTGTTGATTTAAGTCAGTAGCCTATATCTGAATGACACTAAATGGATGCATGTAAGAACTTTATTAAGTGAAATTTCCATGTTTCATCTTTGGAGTCAAGACATCAACTCTAACACCCTATCAATACTCGATATGTAGTTAACAAATGTTGACCATTAGAAGAAAATAATGTTATTACTTCACAATGACAAGAGTGTTACCGCGTTTTCTCAATCCTCCTCTGTCACGACCCAAACCCAGGGACTGTGTTTAATTTGAATTAAGTAAGATTAATAAGAATAAATTCAGGATTTATTAATCAAATCCTGTAAAAAAATTTTAGCGAAAATACATAATAAAATATATTTTTCTAGAGTCTTTAAATCATACTTATTTTTCAAATAATTCTTTTAAAATTTACAGACTCTAAAATGATACAACTCTAGGATAGTGTCGACCAATACAATTTATTACACAATTACAGTACAACTTAAAATTAAAAATACTGAAATAGTAATATAAACCGAGCAACCGATTGTTCAAGTAACTGCAGCTCAAAAGTAATTCTTCAAATATAATACTGCTAACCCTAGAGGAAGGAAAATAATAAAATGGGGTGAGCCTAATGCTCAGCATGAAGGATAAAAAGGGAAAATGACAATAAAACGACTCCAATCATTTATAATCAAATCACACCAACTAAAGGTAAAAGGAAACACATAAAATGTAATCAATCATTAAAATGAACATGAATAAACAAATAATGAATGCAAGAAGGAAATCAATGCTAAATAAAAATACTATTAGACATTAAAATAAATATATTGCTACTAGCCGTATACACCTCATGCGAGTTTAGGGATCTGCCCCCAAGGATATGCCCTCTGCTCCCTATCCTATCATGTACCTATCATCTACCACTGATCCATGGCATAAAAACCACCTACCAGATCTCTAGCCAGGTAGGATTTGCAATCAAAACGTGCTTGAGCCTTGCCAACCTAAGTCTAAATCACTTTTCCAAAATACAATATATACATATACTACACACTTAACAAAAATACGTATAGTATACTTTTATAAATATTTTCGCTTAAAAAATCATTAATTGTCAAATAAATCACAAAAATAACATTCATGCAAGATTAAGACTAATTCAAGATCCGTAGATAAAGTAGAAGTTCTTAAAGTTCGGGAAACCTGGAGGGGGATTGAAAATAAAATCCATGAGCACAAATGAGATCATATTGTTTAATTTCTCTATAATAGACATGGAAATAATCATACAAAAGAATCCTAAGTTGTAAGATATTGGGTCATGAACATTAATATGTGTCCTGAGGGGGTTTGAACTTCATACAAACGTGTCAAAATCTCTTAGGCTAAAAACACTTTTCTTCAACTTGTTTTTTGGGGGGAAAAAAAAAACAGTGCCGTGGACATTTGTCAAGTTAAGGCGAGTAGGTTTTGAGTAGGAACGGATTGCATGGCATTTTCCTTTTGTCATTTTCCCATTTAAAAACTCTTCTGAGCAGTGGCTTTAAGTTGAAATGGTTCAAGTTAAACTAGGGCTGTTTCCCTGAGAGAGTAAAAATAAATAATAAATAATAAAAATAAAAGGTAGCAAAAAAGACGGTGAAAGAGGGAGAAGTTATTCTCTCCCTCCTAGAGAAAAAGAGGAAGAAGAAAGCAGAGGATTGAGAATATGTAGCAGTGTCCGCCCTTGTTTTTATCGAGCAGTGCATCATCATCCATTTCTTTTTCATCAAATAACTATAATTCATTCATTACTTATGGGTGGAGATTAAGGCCTTCCCCATTATATAGCCATCTTTTTCTTCATTCATTAATCAATACGATACAAATTCTCTCTCTTAACTAACACAATATAAATTTCAATTTTATTTTTGTATCATAATAGTTTTGATATCAAATTTTTATGTCACGTTGATGCAATAGTTTTTAAATTTATGTCATTCAAGCGCTTTTCCTTAAAATTATCCCATCTACAAACATCTAGTTTGTAAAGCCAAAAAATGGTTGAAATCTACACCTTGTGGAAGAATACACCAATCAGGTGTATATTTATTGTTAAATTATGCATGTACTAGCCCTATTGATATTGAAATTAGACAATATAACTTGACCTATAATATTATTTCTTCTCTGGTACAAATGCACACGATTAAAGCCACATACTTTTATATATTTGATTGTTTAGACTTGGAGAATATTTACGAATCATTCACGTGACGGTCGAGCCATTAAAATGACCATGGTCAAGTTTAATTGGTTCTTATATAATATAAATTTATTAATTTTAATGTTAAATTTTATTACAGGATACGTCATCCAGTGCTGTGGTTAGGATATACATTTCATATGAAGGGCAGTGGAAGAGAAATCGGGGTTGCTGGAGTTTTGATGGGCAAAAGGCAAAAGGTTTGTCAGTCTCAAAGGACATTACTTACCATGAATTGGTGGAAAAAATTAGCCGTAGTTTAATGGTTGATCAGTCACAATATAATCTGGACATGAGGTACTTGGTTGATTTAGCTGTTCCAACAGCACCTGTTGAGATCCAAAATGACGAAGATGTTGAGGTTTTTATATGTGAAACTTCTAGTAAAGGTAGTCCCCGATACCCATTATGTGTTACCTGGATTAAAAAAGATATTGACCATCATTTATCTGTAAATAATGGTCATGACATAACTAGTCTTTTATTTCAATGGGGATGTACATTAACTTCCTTATTTTTTCAAAAAAAAAAAATAACTAAACAACATTGAAAAATATAAATAAATATTTGTATTATGGTATTTTTAAGATCTACCCGAGATTTTTATGTTGAAATAAGGAAAATGGTGGATTCATTGAAACTGGTATCTTAAGAAAAAGGGTGGGTTTTTAAGTGTTTTTTTTATTTTGTTTTATTTTTCTTAAAGTTAGTTTAGTAAATTCCATGAAAATTAAGGATTTAGTTTCTTTTTTTTTTTTTTATTTAAGAATGAAGACCGAAACCTCACAAACATAATAGCGAACATAATAGTTTAGAGACTAATAAAATAATTTAGCAAATCCTTTAAAAGATCCTGTTAAAAAATCATCTTTTGTGCTCTTTTCAAAAGTTAAGGTTCATTTCAATCAAAAAGATAAAAACAATAGGATCAAATTTGCCACCAACCGAACAATGAGGCCGTCCCATTTTGCATTATACTGTTAATTTAACCATTTTATTAATTTTTTAACAATATAATTTATAATTAGATATAATTACACGTTATTGTTGCAGATATAATCTAAAAATATTTTGATTTCAAAAATAAATAAATAAATAAACGGTTCGAATACTCCCACCGTTAAGAATAATAATAATGACGTGTTATATGATGAATGCTTATAAATTATAGGTTAGTTTGGGGTATAAGTTTAAATTTAAATTTTTTAACTTAATTTTTATCTTTTTTTGAAAATTTTTTTTATTTTTTTTGAAAAAATCAACAAAAATTACTATTGAAACTTAAAAATTTTAACTCAAATTCAAACCCCAAACAGTGTATCATAAAAAACGGTTCTCACCCGTCCTACCGTGAAAATTCCGTAACCACAGAACCAGTCTCAAATGCTCTTCCGACAACAAACACACAGTCCCGGCAAGAGACAGAGTCATAGACTTCGGAAAACACAAGGGGAAGATGCTGGGGACCCTCCCTTCCAGCTACCTCAAATGGGTCTCCAAGACCCTCAGAGCTCGCCACTTCGAGGACTGGGCAAAGCTCGCCGACCAGGTTCTCCAAGACCCACTTTACCAAGACCGACTCGAATGGGAATTTGCCCAGAACGCCCTCGACGGAAACAGAACCTCCTCTTCTTCTTCTGGGGTTGCGGATTTGTTGGAGATAAGCCAGAGATTTGGGTGGGACAATGAGGATAAGCTTGGCTGGAGCAGGGTTGACTTTGAGCTCTTGGGGACTTCCAAGAGTGGGCGGATGCCGAGGGTGGATGGAGGGAAAAGTGGAGGGAAAGGAGGAGGTAAAAGGGGAGGCGAAGTTGAGGATGAGAGAGAAGGTGGTGGGAGTGGGAGTGGGAGTGGGAGGAGGAGGAGGGAGAGGAGAGAGAGAGTGAAGTTGAGGATGAGGAAAGAGAGAAGGGAGGAGAAGTTGGGGATTGTGGAGAAGGGTAGGGGTAGTTTGGGAAAAGAAAATGTTGATGGTGGGAATGAGGTTGGACTTCGAAAGGAGATTGAAATGGGGGAGGTTTACAACCCATTTCCGGGACGTCAACAGTTTTTGTAAAAATTAAATGAAAATAATTATTATAATAATATTTTAATAATATAGATATATTTTTTGTTTTTTTGTAATTATAATGATAATAAAATATTAAAAATATTATTACAAGTAGTTTTTTTTTATTGATTTTTTGATGGAATATGAATATGTTAGTTAGTCTTGTTTTTGATTAATTTATTAATGTAGTTCGTTTAAAAATAAATAAAAAGATTATTATAATAATATTTTAATAGTTTAGGGACTTTTAGTCACGAAAAAAATCTTATGAATCAAAGTTGCATAAAAATAAAATTAAAAGTTTAGTGACTAAATAAATAATTTATTTCAAAAAGAAATAAAAAAAATAAAGCAAAGAGAAAAAAAGAAAAAGAAACACAAGGGAGTACTATATTGTTACTATAATATCCCATAAAATAACAATAGTTTTCTTCCACGCACATGAGAATAATTAGATTATGGTTTTTAACAAAGGTTTTTTTTTTTTTTTTTTTAATTATAAATGGCTGCAATTGCTGCTTTCCCATTCTAACAAGTAGGCTCATTCACGGTGAAATTTGCAGAAAAATATGATTGTGCTGCACCAGAATACAATTCCCGTGCTTAAAAAAATTAAATAAAATAAATTGAAACGATAATTCCTAAAGGTTATACAGTCAACTGTAGACAACATTCATATCCCAAAGAATGTGAACGTAAGCTTCATATGTTCTTGAGTTGCAACCTCGGCCAATTATTAAACAAATTAGAAAGAAAAAGCATTTCAATGATAGGGATTTAAGAATATAAAGTTTTAGGGGATGCAGACAGAAAAGATATGTGAGTAAATTACATTTTTAAGAAGTTTTAATAAAGCAAAGAAAAGTAAAAGTAAAAATAAAAGTAAAAAAAACCCACAATGACAAATATAAGAGAGAGAGATTTATATCTACATCTAAAAGAGCGAATATGTTTTTTTTATCAATGTTTCAAGGGTCGCTAGGTGATGGCTCTTATATTTGCCATGCGGCTTTTTTTTTCTTTTTCTTTTTTACTTTGCTTTGCTTTAATTTGTTTGTTTATTCTGCACGTACAAAGCATGTGTTATGTAATTAATTGTAGAAACAAATCAATATAATGTAATACGGGAACTCTGCTTTAGACGGAATATAGGGAAAAAATAATGTATTCTAATGATATAAATTCAAATAAATTTCAGGAGGAAAAGCGAAGATTAAAAAGTAAGAAAAAGTAGTTAAAAAAAAAAAGGTAAGAAATGAGAGCAACTAAAGGGGCAAAAGAGTTGAACGGAGTAAACAAAGAATAAGAAGGAACTCTCATTTATAATATATTAATTGAACTATATTATAAAGAAAAAGTATTTCAGTACAACACATTTTAAAACTATGCAATAGAATATATTTAAGTAGGATTGATTTTTTTTTGGCGGGGGGGGGGGGGGGGGGGGGGGGGGGGGGGGGGGGGGGGGGTGGTGTGTGGGGAGGAATTGGTAAGGTAATCAGGAAAGAAAAGGTAGAATTCGTGAGTACCACATTCTAAAAAATAGTAATTTAGAGGGTAGGGAAAGTCCTTAAAATAAGGATATACTTGAGAAAATTTATTTTGCAATGGCAAATTAAAAAGAAAAGGCATTTCAAAGAAACACACTTAAAAAATAAAAGGAATATAAGAAAAAGAAAATATTTAAATAAGAATATCTTTGAGAAAATTAATTTGGAATGGGAAAAATTCAAAAGAAAAGCCATTTTGAATATTGAAATATATTTTTGTAGGGGCATTTTTTTTTGGGGGGGGGGGGGGAACTTTTTAATAGGGAATGAGAAAGAAAAATCATCCAAAAAAAAAGGGATTTTATAAAACTGTAAGGAGAAAAATTTCCGTTGGGACACTTTTTAAACATATAACGTTTTAATTGAAACAAATTAAAAGAAAAAAAATGAATTTAAAGGAACCAGAATGTAAATATATATAAATTTAGGGGTGAAAAGGAAAAAAAAAAAAAAATATATATATATATATATATATATCAAAGTGGTGAACAAAATAATCAGGAAAGAAAAAGCACAAAGGGACAATCTATTTCACCAAACTCAAAGAAAAGAAAAGAAAGGAGAAGAGAACAAAATACATGAACAAATTTTTCACCACTAGCTCAAAAGCAACTCTCTTTATTGATAAAGTTAGAGAAGCGTGCATATTTATTATTATCATTATCAGTGTTAGTATCATCGTTATCATCATTATCATTATTATTATTATTATTATTATCATCATCATCATCAATTCACGCGTGTGGTTGACTTGGTGCATCAGTATGAACGTCTTTCAGGGATCATTTATCGGAAGTGATGTGTGTTTTCTTTTCTGCTGCGAAACTTTCCTTAAAAATTACAAGGAACTTGCTTCACTACAGTTAATTAAGGTCGTGGTGTCCTATAGAATTTCTTAGTACTAGTTCCAGAGATCTTGGCCAGTTTCAAGATCAGATTTTTGGTTTTGGAATCAGAGAGAGAGAGAGAGAGAGAAAACCGACGGAAATATGGGCTTTCCAAGTAGAGTCGCTGCTTCCTCTTCAAGTTGTTAAGCATCTTCAACGCAATGAAGTTTGACGTTTAGGTAAGAAAATCGTTTTTCAATGTAATGTTTTACTATACCTAATGTTAAATTTAACTATATATATTATATCTAGTGCTAAATTTAGCACCAAGTATAGCATATCTCAAATTTTGGAATTTGAATGTCTAGAGCATCTAGAATGCAGTGTCAATTAAATGTGTAAATGCCAAATATTAACAATTATTCCGAGATAAGAACATCATTTTATATGTTGAATTTAGCGTATGCAGTACTTTGTTCCAACTTTGGTATTAAGTATAGCATTTGCAAGATTTTGACATTTTGTTGCTGGTTAATGTGTTGATCATTTTTTTAATATAATAATTGTAATAATGGCATTTTTAAATTATTTAAAATTGAAAGTTTATTGTTTTAAGTTTTGAAGCTTAAGCCTATGAAACAAGAGGGAAAGAAAAAACAGAAATGAAAGAAAATAAAAGAGAGAGAGAAAAAAATTTTGTTTTTCCTTTATATTGTTTGGTTGCTTGGAAGGAGAGGAAAATAAATTGTATAGCTATTGTTTTATTTATCTAATCTATATTATTTTACTTTAAAAGTAAGGATAAAAATAATTTTTGTAATTATTGGGGTGAATTTTAAGTTTTCTCCTACTTTTTTAGAGGTTAAAACTAGTGGATCTCAGTATAATTTTTCATCATCCACTTTTCTTTTCCTATTTCTCTTCTTCCTATCAAACAAAGTTAGTCTAGCATTTTCTATCTAATAATCCCTACCTTGATTACTTCCTTCTTTCCTCTTTCCATCATAACAAACATAGCACAAATTCATATAAAAAGAAGTTATAATATTTAAAATGCATTATAGATTAGAGTTTAACTGATAGATAATAAAATTAGGAGATGATTTTAACTGTGACATTATAGCATTATACATTAGCGTTATAAAATTAGCGTTATACGTTAGCATTATATCATAAAATTATGATATAATATTTGACATATATAGAATTAGACATTAACATTATACATCAAAAGTGACATTTAGCACCGGAGATGATCTTGTTGCTTACTTGTTAGTGATGTGTTTTTACTTAATTTTGCTATACTATTTATTGAAAAAAAAAAAGATATATCATCTAAAGTATCACTATATACTGAAGCAATATTAAATATGTTATATTTACATGTCTTGTGCTTTAGCATTCACATTTACAGTATTGTTGGCTTCTTTTTCCTATAATCTCTATCAAAGACAAGTTCAGCTCATCCTTATTTTGTTTGTGCTGTTCCACATATATTGGCCCAACAGATATGATGGATTTTTTTTTTTTTGGTAAACTAACAGATATATGATGGATTTGACTCTCCATACGATGTCCTCTATTTCCATTAATTTCTTTGAGTACGATGTTTTTATTAGTTTCAGAGGTGCAGACACTCGTAAGAATTTACTGACCATCTTTGTAAAGGATTATGTGACAAGCAAATCAAAGTCTACATTGATAAGAAAAGTCTTGGGAAGGAGAGGAAATTTCATCCACACTCTTGCAAGCAATCCAAAAATCAAAGATTTCACTAATCATCTTTTCAAAAAATTATGCTTCTTCTACATGGTGTTTGGAAGAACTAGTGCACATACTCAAGTGCAAGGAAGAGAGTGGACAGATTGTAGTTATTAGTCACCCTTAAAGATTTGAAAACTAATAAAAACTTGTAGTTATTAGTCACACTCACTAAAATTCCTGAGTTCATCGTTAACAAAGTAAATACTACTCATCATGTCTTAAAAAAGAGAAAATCATTGTTGATATCGATATTTTCATCATTGATATCCTGAGTAAAACATCTTAAAGAAATTCATTTACGTTTCCCATTTCCTCCTCTCTGTTCAAGATACCCAAAAAAAAATCAAATAGATTTAAATTAAAATAAAATAATAGAGATAAAATTAAATTTTAAATTTAAAAAAATTAAGTTTTGTGTAAAATCAAATATGAATTCTTGTTAATTCCCATATCAAATGACCATATTAAAACTGAATTACATATCTGGGTTCAGTTCTTACAAATTTAATTTTAGTAATCACAAAGTTGCCATTTTGAAATTGTTTAAATTGTTACAATCTTTTTTTTATTTTTAATTCAAAGCCTTATTTTTTTTGGGGAAAAAGTATATAAAATAAATACCATTATATACTTAAGTATAAATGAAATGAGTTGTATTAGAGATACTAACTTTGATATTAAATTTTGAGTAATAACCAAATGATAGTGAGTTGTTATTTTTTATTAATTAAAGAATTAATTAATATGATATATTTTATAAGTCTATTAAGAAAAGAATGACAATACACATATATAGATGAAAGAGGATATTATCTATATTCAATGATGATTTTAAAATTGTTATGAAATCCTCATACATATCACAATAGTGGGATTTCATGATAGTTTTCAGACGGTGAACTTTTTTTTTTCTTTAACGTAGACGGTGAGTTTCCTTGCTTTCAAGAAATATTAAAAATAAAAATAAAAAAGGTGCCGTGATATATTTTTTTGCTCAACAAGGAGCCGTGATAGATGATGTTAGTGTGCAAGTGCACATTTTTAAATTGAGAAGGCGCACAATCCTT
>CM046368.1:11507263-11529945 GCA_025413025.1 Ficus hispida | reverse complement strand
CCCCTGACCTTCAAAGTCTGCAGGTGTACGTTGCCTTACCTTACGAACAACATATTCAACAACCTCCTCCACCAATTTTGACTCATTCCTACCATATATAGAAGATAAATAAATTAGTAAGGGATAAGATCTCATAGAAATTAGGAAAAGTGGAAGAAATAGAATGAAGATCCATCTCATTTTCAAAAAAAAAAATATATAATATATATATATATATTTTTTTTACAAGCTTTTCAGTCGACAACTTAGTTTTAGTTTTGTGAATTCTAAGAGCTATATATATATATATATATATATATATATATATTTTACAAGGTTTTCTATTAAATTGCTTAACTAAAATACATAAAAAAGAAGGTTTATATAGACCTCCAAACAAATAACAAAAGACCAAACTACATTATAATAATTAAAAGACTAAATTTACCCTTGTTAATTAAGTAAATAAATAACAAAAATAATCCTATAAAATAAAATCCTAATATAATTATTTGCACCCTTCCTCAGACTTGCAACAAGCATAGAGAGTTAGTCAATTATTTAACTTTTCACCTGTGAGCCTAGACCAAAGGCCAAGCAAAAGAGGAAGAGAATACAAACGACTAACTTGGAATGCAAACTAATCAGAGAATGAAGGAGAATGCAATACCCAACATGGTCAAACGAAGGGGAAGAATGCAAACGAAAGAGACAATAGGCCATTGTGTGAAAAGTTACGAATTACCATCGCAAGAAAATAGAAAAATACCAAACTACCCAATGAAAAGACCAAAATTAGCCTTGATAATAAAGAAATTAAATAACTAATAGTAATCCTAAAATAATTCTTTTAAGTACAGACTAGAAAGGCTAGACAGAGGAGATCAATAGACAAAATGCTAACCAACTATATACCCACAAAAGTCTGATATTCTGTCATCTATCCTCGTTTTCTCCTATAATTGGTTGTATTTCAGAATCTTTTATTCATTGTAGTGATGCCTCTAAGATGTTTGATGAAATGCCTGCTATACTTTGAAAATCTCGGATTCTTGTTTCTTGCGGTAGCATTTTAAAACTTATTTTCCGATTAAAACTTTAAAGGATTATTCTTACTTGTGCCCTTTGAACTATAGGGTCATTCTCATTTTACCTTCTAAACATGGTTAAAACTCTCATCTTAATCTCCGAATTTCGAACTAATCCCATTTAAACCCCCTTTGTTGCAATTTCTATTTAGAACAAATTATGAAAAGAAGAAAGGTAGTGTGGTCGCACCTAATCCTCTTTTTTTTTTTTTAATATGTGAATTTTAACTAAAGAGTTTAAGTGGACTTATTCAAAAGTCAGGGGCAAAGTTAGAGATTTTAAAGGTCGGTAGAAAAATGAAAATGCCCCAATAATTTGAGAAGCACACGTGATTTTGATCCAACTTTAAATGTGAGGCTTAATTTTACAGAAATGAAATAGAATTAAAATTTCACGAAAACAAATAAATAAATAATAAGATATGGCAAACCGAAAATTTGGTGAATTTTAAAAGTTAAGCCTTTAATACTTTAATTTTTCGAAAGCAGCAGGGCGGCCGAATTCTACATGTCTATAAGCTCTGTCAAATGAGTCCCAAAATAGCCAATCGAAAAGTTGAACATATTCCTGATTGTTTAATGAAGTTCTAAACGAAGAAGCCAGCTTGGTACAAATACATACATACATAAATATACACATATATATATATGTGTGTGTGTGGACTTTGAGCTAGAAATTCTTGCATTAATAATATGAGAAGTTTAATTTTGACATATTTTCTGAATTTGTAAGATTGACTGTGACACCTAGATTTCGTGATTCACCTGCATCTTGCAACTGAGAAGCGAAAGGTTTACACCTTGCAATAAGAGAAACTGCTTTGATGCTCTGCAACAGTGAAATTGGTTTCGGAATGCAAGGTAGGAAACTCCTATTGTAAAACTTACATGCTCTCATTTTCACTTATGAATAGCTTTTCATTGGAAAATAGAATGTTTTGAAAGTAGACTGTATATACAACATTGTGTGCCGGTAACAGATGTATATTTTTATGATTCGGCGAGTGTTCTTTCTTTTTCTTTTCTTTTTCAATTTTTTAAGGTACCTATTTTGTTCCAACTAGGTAAAAAGGTTATAAGTGCTTTAGATTTTATCCGCACACGCACATAGCTATCCATGAAGTGTTTAAACAAAATTTGTAATGCGACTCGGTTGCATATTTAATAAATTAATAATCAAGTTTAAAGATCATATATGCAAAAATAAATGCTCAAAGATAAAAGGGTTAAATGAAAGTATCTATTTTATAGCAATACAAAAAACATATCAACTTAAAACAAGGCAACCATTTATAGATAGCTAGTGTAGTGTTGTTCTCATAGTTGTCATGCAAGGTTGTAATTGGATAATTTAGAATTACCTGTTCCGTGATTCCCACCCAGAAATATTACTTGCCATTGTCAATGCAGTTTTCCACTCCTGCAGTTTTTCAGCCCTGTCTTCAAAACATTGTTGATGTGCAACAAAAGCATGAGCAAAACTCCCCTCTTGCCTCCGTACTTGTGACGGATCTACACCGTAAAAAATAGGTACAACAATCTGTCCACTCTCTTCCCTACACTTGAGTATGTGCACTAGTTCATCCAAACACCATGTCGAAGAAGCATAATTTTCTGAAAAGATTATTATTGAAATCTTCGATTTTTTGATTGCGTTCAATAGTGCTGGTGAAATTTCCTCTCCTTTTTCAAGAGTTTTCTCATCCATGTAGACTTTGATTTGCTTATCGTATAATGCTTTTTCAAGATGGCTAACAAATTTCATACGAGTATCTTCACCTCTAAAACTAATAAAAACATGGTGATCAAAGCAACTATTAAAATTGGAGGACGTGGTGTGGAGAGCCGAATCCATAATACCTGTTGGGCCACTATCGGTGGAACAGCACCAACAAATTTAATGAGGATGAGCTGCACTTCTCTCGATAGAGAATCTAGGAAAAAGGTAGCCAAACATGTAAGATCGTCTTTCTTGATTTGACACAAAAATACAAAATAATATATTTAATATGTTATTTTATTTTGTCCCTTAGTATATAATTATAACTTAAATGTTATATCTACGTTTTACAAAAATTTTAAGTTTTAAAACTTCCAAAAGAGAGACTTTTAATGTGAATTTGAGAATGGGAACAACATATTTAATATCTTTTTCTATTATGTTCTCCATTATACGACGTTACATTAATTTTCTGTTATAACTTTTAAGCTTTAGAACTTATAAAAGTAAAAATTAATTTTTAGACTATTTAAAGTAATTAATGCCAATGTCAAGATTTATTAAATTAAAAGGTCAACATATCAAGCAATAATAAAATGTCATGATCTGGTAAATGCTATTCTTTGTGCCAAATTTCGAACAAAACATAGTATATGTCAAATTCAACACCAAAAATTTAGTACGGCATTGGAAAGCAATTTTTCTAATAACAAAGGGTAATTTGTTCACTTAGTTCCTAAACTATGAGTATTATGTCACTTTAATCTCTGAATTTTTTATTTTGATCAATTAGTCCTTGAATTTTTAATTTTTGGCACTTTTGATCCCCCACATTAAAACAGATGAAACAATTTTTTTAGTTTATTGTAGATAATAATGTTTCAACTCCATGTTGACATGAAATTTTATAAAAATTAATTGCACGAAGTAAAACAATTTCCTCCTTATTCTTATTAAAATTAAAAAGTAAAACCTTTTGAGCTTAATATAATGATTTCTTTAAAATTTGTAGCTATTATGCAATAGGGATATGATTACCTATATTAAATTTCAGAAATCATTCGTCAATTTTAATGTGAGGGACTAGAACTATCAAACCAAAAATTAAAAGTTCAAGAATTAAATTGATCAAAATAAAAAATTCAAGGACTAAAGTGACAAAATACTCATAGTTCAAGGACTAAACAGATAAATTACCCACTTAAAAAAACGGTATTAACATATCTATTGACACTGTGTTGTAGATGCTCGACGTAATCAAGCTAAAATTTGAGATATGCTATACTTTTTTGTTAAATTTGGCACTAAATATGATGTATTTCCAAATTTGACAATAAACATAAAATTGCATTGAAGGACGATTTTCTTACCTAAATATCAAACAAAACTGCATTGAACATGCCTGAACAACTTGAAGAGGAAGCAGCGACTCTCTTTGGAAAGCCCATACGATGTTTCACTTTCTATTTTTATTGAAGCGTTTTCAAAATCTTGTTCCGTCTTGTCCCAAAACAAACCTGCCAAACAATATATTTTTGTAAGCTATTATTATTATTATTTTTTCCCTGATTCCAAAATCAAAAATCTGATCTTGAAACTGGAACCAAACTACCCGTACTGAAGCAATTTTTTCCCACAGCAATTAATAGATAGAAGGAAAAACAGAAAGAGCAATTAGTATATATGTATGTGTTTCTGAGAAAAACATGAGAATTTTAAGTGGATCTCCAAAACAAAATGACCAAATGTTTATTTTGGTATCTCTTTTTTGTTTTTGTTTTTGTTTTTGTGCTCATAGTATAGTAACACGATCTTAATTAATTGTGGTGAAGGAAGTTACTTGTAATCGAAGGAAGTTTTTCTGCAGATGAAGAAAACAAAACCAATATACATCCCTGATTCACTTCCCAGGAGACGATCTTTGGAAGACGGCCATTGACTAACAAGGTCAACCTAGCGTGTCAATTGTGTGTGGCCGAAATTATGATGCAGGTGCTTGGGCCCCAGAGCCCTTTTTGTAAACCTGATCCTAGCCTAACATATATAAAAAAAAATCAAAATCTCTTCTCTCTTTGCGTCATGTGTCACTCTTTTTTTTTTTCTTTCTTATTTTTGGCTTTCATCTACTCTCTTTTTTTTTTTTTTTTTTTTTTGGCCATTTTCCTTTTCCTTTTCCATTTTTTATTTGCTAAAATTATTATTATTGTTTTTTAGGTACGAAAGCACCCCATGTACCCCCCCCCCCTAATATTAACTAACCTATTATAAATTTTTTATTTGCTAAAATTATTTCCTTTCTTCTTTAATCGTATATTAATCAATAACAACCCCTCACGGACCATCATGATTTACTTATCTTTTCAACATTCACCTCTTATAAAATTATGAAAAATAATAAACTTGAAATAAAAAACTTGACTTATCCAAAAACTTTACTTAGTTATTTTTAGAAAACCTAGGAAAATTTGTTTAAAACCTTATCAAAATAACTTTGGAAATAATATAAATTTTTTAAAACTATATCACAAAATAAAATTTAAGAAAGTCCATATTAATCCTTCAATTAAATAAATAAATAAACTAAAATCCCAATACTTCATTTGAAATTAAACATGTTCATCCCATGATCGTTCATATCGTTTTCTCATCACACATCGTCATGCTTCCGCTCCAAACTTCTCCATTATGACATCTTATCATTTCCTTTATTTACAACATGAGTTAACTTATATAAACAAAGATTTAGTAAGACATTTGAATCTCTCAAATGTAGATAATATTTTTCTTTTTTCTTTTTTTTTTTTTTGTCATCATCATAAATTATCTTCGTAAATAAAAACATCTTTGAAAAAACTTTTTAACTTTCAAAACCGTCATATATTGGACAGACGTTGTACAGTTAAAGCGCACAAGTCACGGAATGAGTAGGATAGCTAATCTTAAACCAACGATGACAACATCATTATCACCATCAAGGGTGTACAATGTCATTTTAAAAATATAAAAATACATATACATACGTATATATATTTTTCATCAAAACATCATCATAAGAGAAGTATTAAAAAAAGCATCATAACATCATCATCAACATCAAAATATATACTTATCAATTTTTTAATTCTTGTTGCAGGTGAGAATGTACTTATCTTAACACCTTATGTAACAACCCAACCTAATTTCGACCTTTAATTAACTTCATAAACATAATTACTTGCTTTGATCTTAAACTTGATCAACAAAATTTCCGAGTTTTTTTTTTTTTTTTTTTTACTTAAATACTTCATAGCTTACATGAAGTCTACGATCATTTTAACTTTTAAAGATTCAAACACAATACAACTTTTTCAAAAAAGACTCACACCTTAGAAACACTTTTTTTTTTTTATGACATATAAACTTGATAAATTAATCAGTAAAAACTGAATCTGAAGTTTAAAACATCATGTCAAACTTACATAATTAAAATTAGTATCGGCATATCTTAAGTTTGGTTTCTTGTAAACCAAACTACTTGGTCAAATAGACGTCTTTTCATCATTCAAATACTTACAAGCAAAAGAATAAAAATACATTTTAAAATATTAAACTTTCCTAACCTTGCTTAGTTAAAATTAAACTAAGCACTCATTTCATATGGATTCCTTAAAAAACCAATTACTTAAAAATAATTATTCTAAAAAGATACAAATCTTTTAAAGCTTATCATAATTTAAAAGCATTACTTATCGCGGAATTTACATTTTGATGGCGGTATCCATAACCTATGCCTCCATTGTCTCGACTCAATCCACTAGTCCATCGAATCACCGTGTTGCCTACAGCATGAATAAATATTAATGAGCTTTCGCTCAGCAAGTACAAACATAAATCTCACATAAACAAAAATGCATATAATAATGCATAACATTTTATAAATCGTACAATTATGCTTACTTCTTGCTTATCATTTTATTGTTTCATACTTTCTGTTTCATAATTCTTCTTCCTTAACTTTTTTACTTTGGGCCCCATATGTGTAATTACCCATAGCACGTAACCAATGAGAAGTTGGCAGGAGTGACCCCAAAATCCAACATACCAAGGTCATATTTAAAACGTTCATAAAAATCCCCTTAGCTTCTTGGGGGTTGGTACGACAGTAAACTTTCTTTCACTTTCATTAGCCTCTTACTTTCTTAGGGTGAGCATGTAATTATGATTCATGATTCCATAAACATACGTTCAAATCTCATGATGCACATAATAATGCATTACATTTTATGCATAGTTAAATTATGCTTATTATCTTCTTATCCTGAGCTCCATTGTGTACGTATCCGTTGCGCGCAACCAAGGAGAAGTTGGGGGGAGTGACCCCAATCCAACATACCCAAAGTTTTATTTAAAACGTTCATAAAAATCCCCTTGGCTTATTGGGGGGTTGGTACGACACTGACTTGAACTTATCTTTTCACTTTCATTAATCTCTTTCTTAGGATAAGCAAGCAATTATGCTCGTAACTCATGAGCAGATATTGCAGTTTCACATAATATAGAGGCATCGACATCAATTCAAACATATTAAGACATAAAAACATATGTTCACTAAAGCATATCAAGCAACTATATAATCACATTACGCAAAAGCATCATTTTTCATGTTCAATCACAACTAAACATATGCACAGCAAATGTTCACAGATATGCTCACATCGACAAACAAGTTTCATGCTGTAGGTGAGATTTGTATTTACCTGGATTCCGCGTTTAATGTTTATCATCGACTAATCCTTAACCTCGTTAACACCGGTGTTGTGTCCTAATTAAAATTGACACCCGACAATTATAATGTGATCTTATCATATTTGTGATCAAACCACCTTTATTTTTTTTTAATACTTGTTCATAGTTCTTAAATCTCATTTCCCATTTAAAATGGTTCAAAGATCAGTATAAGGTCATGATTTTGTTATATTTAAACTTGAAAATATAGATCAACTACAGAAATCAAGACTTGACTTCAGCATCAAGAATAAAATTGATAAAACGACAACTTTTCCCCTCATTTAAAACATTATAATGTTAAACCCTGTAACAACTTAAAAACTAGGCGTTCTTATGAATATCAATTTAGAATGCATCTTATTAATTAGTAGAGAATATGAAAGAATGTCCATTATTACTACTCTCATATCATATGCAACAAGGTATATAAAAATACAAAACTTATTGGTGAGAAAATAAACACCATAGCATATATTACTCCATAAATCATTTTCACTTAAATCAATACATGAACTCTAGATTATAAAATTGTTCTGAAGGATAACTTGTAAAACTAATTATAAATTAAATCACCAATTATAGCTGAATTTAATAAAAAATCTGACAACATAATGACTTATTTTTTTTAATATCCAAAAATTAAACCTGAAATTAAATCAGTTTATAAAAAATTTCGGCATGCCATAACTGCAATACATGCCAATTTATCATATTTAACATAAAACAGATCTCATTCTAATCTAACTTCACTTATTGAATTGAACATCAAATATCTTTTTGTTTAAATATTGATATTCAATTCAAAACATATAAATAGGCACGTAATCAATCCAATAAATGACTTAAAGTTGTCAAGATTATTACCGAGATCGTTTGACGACGTTCGTGTGATGGCGTTCAAAACACCTTTTGATCTCGAGCAGCAGAACTTTTAATCGCCATCCTTAACCTCCGAGACTCCATCTCGCAAATCCGAAGTCGCAAACATGTCCGGAACATCGAAAATAGACCGGAAAGGTGATCTTCTAAAACCTGTCGAAGGGGTCAGACGGTTGACTGGTTTGACCGCAATTGACCGGCGTTGACCGGCATTGACCGCGGCGGCAAAAGGGACAGAGATGGGCACCGCTTCGAAGATCTCGACGAGAGGAACCCATTTCTGGTGTCGATTTCTTCAAACGGCGTTCGATTTACTCGAAAATGTAAGAAAACGGAATAGAAGATGGCGGCGAATCGGGAAAATTTCCGGCAACGATCAGACTGGTGATGGACTGGGCTTTGTTCCTCTCGACAATTGGAACTCAACGAAACCAACGGCTCGCAAAATAGAGGTCGGATTACACCAAAATCTTGTCTGAAAGCTTATGTTGACGAAACTTTCAAAGCATTTTTCCGGCAAACGGCGGCGAGTATTACCGCCAAACTCCGGTTATTGGACGCTCAGGTGATGGGTTGCATGGATCACCGGCGCGTGCGAAGGTGGCTGGCCGGAGATGAAATTTCCTGCGAAGGCAGCAACGTGCGTGACTCTGAGAGAGAGAGAGGAGTGAAAAAGAAGAGAGAGAGAGAGAGAGAAGGAGGTAGTCTGATGTTTATCCTCTTCTTTTTCTTATTTATTCTTATTCTTCTCCACTAAACCCAATACTTTATAAAATATATGTCCGGTGAAGAGTCCACTCGGTTTTTTTTTTTTTTTTTTACGTGAAGTGTGGACTGACCACACATGTTTTATATATATATACACACACACACACATATAGTTTCTTTTCTCCTCCTCCTTATGAGCCGTATATATATATATATATATGTGTGTGCGGTATACACTTGCATTCATCCGTTTGTCAAAAAAATATTTTCGCACCTTTGATTACTATAAATTCTCAAATATATATCTATATACAAATATATATTTATTGTGGATACATTTTTAATGATATTATGTAATATAACTTTTAATTTATAAATTTTATATGACAATTACATCATTCAAGATAATAGACTCAACTCAAATTTTAATTTTATTCTTAATGCATGTCAAGAATATAATCTTTTTTTTTTATATAACTAATTCACTTGATCAGTTATAATATTTTTCTAAATCAATTTTATGGTTCAGAATTATATTCTGTCACCTGTAAATTATATCAGAAATACTCATTTATAGTGTCATTTTTTATATTAACCCGTGAACTTGACAAGTTTAACAAAATTCTGAAATCACTTTGTCTGAGATCACATTTATTATTATTATTATTATTATTATTATTACTATTGAATGCGTTTTTCTTAATTTTTCGTATTAATCATGTAATTTGAAAAAGTACTCAAACATACTAATAATTATGCTGTACATAAAATTTACTATTCATGGTATTATTATCATGAATAATTAAACATTTACATCTTGATTCATGTTTAATTCAGAAATTCGTGCATTTAACATGATTATTAAAATTATAAATCACATCTCCCACTTTTTTCTCTCTTTTTTTTTCATGTGACTGCATAATTGTTGGAAACTTCAAAAATTTCCTATCAATTTGTTAGTAAAAACCCATTCGTACCAATTTCTTCTAGCATAATATAACTTTATATTAATCACTCAAAACACTATAGTCTAAAATTACAATAATATTTTTTAAAAGATGATCTTAATGAAAAAAATTCACGACTTTATTTTTAATTAATTTAGAAATTAACATTGTGCATTTTCTAGACATTACACCTTACTTAACATTTTAAAACTTTTCCGCAGTGACGCGTGATAGAAGTTTCAGGTGCTCGCCTTTAGAACTGTTTATGCCATCAATAATAAATACAATAAAAATTACCAAAAGGCTATAATAATTTATCGAACGCATCCATCACATTAAAAAATAGCATCTAAAGGGCTTATTTCATCATTCAATAACATCAAAATATAAAAATCCAATAATTACACAAAATTACAAAACTTTACAAAAACTGACAACCAGACCTATGTCCCTTTAAAATTTATAAAAATTCATATAAGACTGTAAATGATTTGAAACCAATTTTAAAAGTAATTAAACATCCAGAGCTTTCTAACGGTATCTAATTTGTTAAAATCGGAGACCATTTGTATGCTCAAAAGCAGTTTCGAATTCTGATCACCAAAATTTACAAAAACTGCAGCCAGACCTTTGCCTCTTTGAAAAATCATATAAATTCACACAAGTTTCCAAATGATCTGAAACTAATTTTAAATAAAAGTAGACATCCAAAGCTTTCTAATGATACTATGTTAAAAACAGAGTCAGTTTGCACCCCTAAAAAAGTAGTTTTAAAAACTGATTATAAAACATAGAATTTCCAGCAATGGTCAAATCCAAAATTTCCACAAATAAAATTCACTAAAAATATAAATATTATTGCCAACATACATGACTCGCACACATGCAAATTATAGTTGTGAGGCATTTTTTTAACATATAAAATTATTAAAATAACACGTCAATGAAATCATTAATGCAATGATGAAAACCCTAAAATCGGCTAATTAACAAAAATCAACCATCCATGAAACATAACATCTTTCTAATATAATAAATCCTCCTCAATCAATTATATAGCCTCTATCAATCATCATTGCATGGATATTTCTTATCATCTCCTCAAACCCATAGGAAAAAATTCATCAATAAAGTCACTCAACCCCCCCGAAGGATCCTAAACTAAAAAGAACAATAAAGAAAACATACAATAAAATCTTTTTGATTATAGCTTGGAGAATCAAAGGTTTACAAAGTAGATGGAAGGATTGAGATTAACAGATGTAACTGGAATTTTTTTTTTTTTTTTTTTTGAACGTGGTAGAGGAAGAGAGGAGGAGACTAGACAATAAAGAGAGATATGCATGAATGTGTAAAAATAATGGAAATCTGTATTGTATAAAAATTGTGAGAAATTAATCTCATATAAATTTTTGAAATCAATTGGAATATTAATTGCGGGCTGTCAACGATTTCTTTTTTCTTTTTTTTTTTTTTTTGCCTCCACTTCTTCACGTTTCCTCGAGAATGCTCTACCCTTTTTATTTATTATTTTTTCCTCGTTCGTTCACGTCATCCTCCATTAGTCCTTATATAAATAACATGCTGCTGTGATATTAAATTTAATCTTAACTTTTTAAATATTAATTCATATATTATATTTTTATTGATAAATATCATCAATTAATATGATAATATTTTAAATATTTATTAATAAAAAAATAACAATTTACATATCATATTGATTAGTACTAAAAAATCAATATTAGAATTGATATCCGTAACATTTTTCATATATATATATATATACACATATGTTTAACAGTATAAGGAAAACTCAACATCCATAGGATGCATATTTATGTATAATAATAATAATAATAATAATAATAATATATAAACAAAAGTAAACATACATAGTATATTACACATGTACTTATGTATGAAATATTTAATTTTGCAAAATTATATATATGTGTATAAAAATGTTTTTTTTTACATAATAGCTTAACATATATAATATTTTTCTACAATTAAGCCATCACATAAACTTGTCAAATAATTATGAAAAAAAAATTCATCAATCATAGTATAGTATTCATCAATTTGATGTGAACTGTACTCTAACAAGTCGAGTCCTCCTCACGTCACATATAAAAAATAATTCAATATAGCGTTAGAATTAACTAATTATAATATCGTCACATTATCCATATTAATTTCTAATATTAAATTTATAATATTATTATTAGTTAGTATTTGGAGCGTTACATAATCTTATCTTAATATATATTCTCTTAAGTTGATTTTTTTTAATCTAAATCTTAATTATATTCTCAACATATATAAATCTTATTTTGTTGCATGTTAACATCTATGAATCTTAATCTTAATCTTAATCGATCTTTTTAATCTATAGCTATAAATACATACACATACATACATACATAAAAGTCACAATCCAACTAGTAATTTTTTTACCCTTTTCTCTCACTGACTGACACATATCACCATTTTAAAAAATGTTAGATTGTTTTTATTTGTTTCTTATTTTACTCAGTTACTTTTTCCTTTTTTTTTTTTTTTGGTCACATGTTGATGAGATGAAGCTTTTTATTTTTATTTTTTGCGTTTTTTTTTACTATATCTCAAGCAACATTTGGACATCAGGGATCAAATTATGATTATTATTATTATTTTTTTTTTTTGCGTACATTATAAAACGCACAATGCAAGTAAAAACTTTTTTTTACCCCATTCTTTGATTGAGAAAAGTTAGTTTGTTTTTAACTATTTCTTACTTTTTCATACTTTTTCTTTTGTTTCTCTTTAAAATAAAAAAAAAAAAAAAAAATTTGTCACGTGTTGATTAGAAGAAGCAATTTCTTTTGCGTATGCAATATCTGGACATCAGGGATCAGTTGTGATTATTCATTCTTTTTTTTTTTTTTTTTTTTTTGTAAATTGTTATGATGGTCTCCAAACTTTTCATGTGCCGATCGGTCATTAATTTTTTTTTTTTTTTTTTTTGATTTGGAGGTCCTCAAACTCTTAATAAGGGTGCAAATAAGGGATAAATCATAACTGCCGTTTAGAAAGTAATGATTTTTACCCATATGAGTTGCCCACGCTTTCAATTAAGGGGCCTTTTGGTAAAAGAATGTGACGGATTAAAATTTAGAGGAAATTAAGTGAAATTTATTATCAAATTAGGATTTAATTATGATTAAAATAATTATTAGAATTAAAATTAAAAGTTAAAAGTAAAACTAACTTTCCTTAACCAAAAAAAACTCAGACTAAAAACGTGAAAAAAAAAAAGGAAAACAAAAACAAAAAATTTTCTCGCTTGAAGGCTGTACATGTCGGAGTGGACAGATCGCCAGGAGTGGGCGGACCGGATCCGCCCGGGTGCACCAAATCCGACGACGGTGGGGGCTCGCAAAGTAGGGTCACGTGACGGTGCGACGGGTTCGCGACGGATCTGGCTCGCGTGGAGGTGCGACGGATCTCGACGGGTCGGCTTGCGCAACGGTGCGATGGTTAGCGACGAAGAGCCTTAGGTGGCGGTGCGGCGGGTTCGCGACGGTGTGGCCGGGTGGGTGCTGGGCTCACATGATGGTGACAGGTAATTGCAGGTATTGCAACCCAAATCTAACCAAAACAAATGCAGGTATCAAGCAACCCAAATGCAGACAAAGAGAAAGGGGGGGAGACAGAGAATGGGTTTTGTTAAATGCGAAAACTAAATGCTAAATGCTAACAAAAGTGAAAACTTGCAGATTACAATCCTCTGACTCTCCATGCTAAGTCCTTTTTTTTTTTTTTTTTTTTTTTTGAAATGCTCCATGCTGAGTCTTTTGTTTTTCACTTTCAACTTCTAAATTCCAATATTGATGAATCCCGCCTCAAAAAAATTTTTTTTTTAAAAATTCTGCTTAACGCAAAAAAGCATCAAACCAAACTTCCAAATCCCAAATATGAAATACCCACTCCACCTCTCTCTCTCTCTCTCTCTCTCTCTTGATTCTCTTCTCTGCAGATCTGGGATTTCACCGTGGACCATGATGGAAGAAGGAATGGGGATTGAAGAGGGGAAAAGTCATCGGAGTGCGAACTGGGCTCAGGGAGAGAGAGTCTAGTTGTTGTTCACTCGGGGGGAAGATGAGAGGTCACGGAGGAATTGGGGTCGCAAACTGGGCTTGGGTTGCTGGGCTCAGGGCAATGGTTTGGGCTCCTCTTGAATTTTTTTTTTGTTCGAAGAAGATGAACAGATATTACTTCAATGATTTTTGCCCAAGCCGTACACACCTAACTATCCTACATGGATATTTTTTCACAATATTTTAAATTTAATTGTATGGTAGTTATTTAAAGAGATACTAATAAAAAGCAACAATTCACATGTAAGGTAAAATTAAAATTAGTATACCTAGTTATTAACAAAAATGGTGTATCCCAGGATTAAAATATCAATATTAACAGAAATATTAATAGTCTAATTTTACAGAAATTTTAAAGATATTATCGATATCAGTGAAAATATTAAAAAATTTTACAGAAGTTACAGAAATTTGGTATAAAATATATTTCCAACATTTTATGACACAAATATTAAAATGATGTATAATAACACAAGTTATATATATATATATATATATATATATATATATCTATCGTATCTTACATATCTTAATACAAAAAGGAATTATTATGAGACTCAAATATGGTTGAGATATCATCTTGATTTAATAAATATTGATGTCCTTACATGTTATTTGAATAGATTTAAACATAGTTGTTAACATATTAAATATAAGTTTGTTGATATCTTCTTAATGTATTCTCATAAATTGAAAATTATGCAAAGTTTTTAAAAGTCTAAGCCTCTCTTTAGTAAGTTAGTTGGAGATAAAATTTTTAAGTTTGAGCTTATTGATTTTTCAAAAACTAGTTATAAATTTTGTTAACCTTTTCAGAGAGAGACAAAAATTGAGATAAAAAAAATACAGTTTAGTTTGAGATGAACTCAAACGCCAAACATAATATAAGAGAATAATTTATGTTAGCTTTTACATGTTGGCTTTTATTATTATTTTTATCTCTCTCTCTATATATAAGATAATGATCTCTAACCGTTTATTTGAAAAAAAAAAAAAAAAAAGATAATTATAGCATGTTCAAAAAGATAGTAAATGTTACAAATCTGGAATTTCAAGAACTTTCCACCAAAATTTCTAAAATTTCCTCGATATTTTCTGATATTTTGTAAAAATTACACTACATTTTACCGATATCAATATTTTTACCGATATTTTCCCAAGATTTTGATAGAAAAGATATTACCACTAAAAGATATTTTAATAACCCTCAAACACGGAAATTTTGGTGGAAATTTCAGAAATATCGTGGATATTTGTGATTATGGATGTACCTAGCATTATTTCATTTTTAAATATTTAGAATTATTGTCGCAAAATGTGAGTTAGAATAGAGTGTCAAGAATGGATATTTTAAGGTTAGTCCTCTTATTTTGCATTCTTAATAAAAATTACTTTTTAATTATTAGTTTAATTTTTTAGACGATAAAATCTATGAATATCCACGTTAAAATTTTGCATTACACAACAAAAAACTGATTCAATCATATATTAAACAATTGAAAAAAATAATCTAATAATTAAAAAAACAGTTCTTAAATTAGTACAAATAGAAGATCTTACCGTAAAAATTCTCATTATCTATTTATTATTATTATTTTGGACAAATACTTTTTACATATTCTTAAATTTCTTTACTATTTGCATTGTTTTAAAATTAAATAAGATGACAGTAACATAAGTTAGTGGTAATAACTTATATAACTTCACAATAATATAATGTTTTCCTCTACTCCAAGGTTTAAAAAAAATGACAAAGCTTTTTTTTTTTTTAATAGAACAAAGATGACGTGAACTTGATAATATGAGATTTGGAAATAGAGTTCATACTCATAATGCCCCCAAATTAATATCCTTGTGCCATTTCGTTTTCTTCATTTTAAAATGATCCGTTTAAGCTCACCAAATATTCAACGATGGAGTTACAAAATTTAAAAACTTGGATGGTATATTATATATATTCTATATATGGTTTATTCCGTAAAAGTTTATTTCTTATTTTTTTGAAGGTACAATTCATTCAACTAAAAGGTTTTACAGACGTCAAATATAATGCGAATGACCATATGGTACACAATACAAAGCACGTGAGAAAAACCAGTTATATCAGTAAGATTTGATAAAACACAGGTAAAACGATGTAAGACAAGACCTGATATCAAGAAAATTCCTTGACACATTAATTTGAGCATGCATAAGACTCTTTTTGAAACCACTATAATCGATGGAAGCTTTCGATCCACCGAAAGCATGTAACATGTAGCATTAAGGCAATAAACATCTCTGCTAAGACTCATAACTAGCGAAACTTCTAACTTGCTAAGATCTAAATCTAGTAGACAAAAAACAAACTCAACCACTTCTATTATTACAATAAAAATACTAAAATTATATGGTAGAAATATCAACGTCTTTATTAGACTAAAACATAAAAAACTAAAGATTAAAACACGACTGTCGCAGGTCTTCAATGAAAGTGTAGTTGACAAGAGGACCATTAGAGTAAGAGGAATGTTATGGGAGACAAGTGGCGAAGTCGACGAGAAGCCTTCAAATGGCAGAATGTGAAATACATATGTTACCACCATTAGCATCCGAAGCCAAAACCACCACCTCTACAAGAAGCTGACCATCATTCGAAATAAATCTCAAAGAGTACAACTACCTGAAGAGAAAAGCGTCACAAAACACCTTTAACCATATGGAAACCATCCTCTAAACGCCATCAGATCCGCTCTGATGAAGCTACCATGCCAAACACAGCCACCACAAAACAAAAAAAAACAAAAAAAAAAACAAAAAAAACTCACAACAAACGAGCCCAAGACCAAATTTTAAGGTCGGACGTCCAACAACACACTCAGAGGCGGTTTCAGAATCCCAGCCGATGCACTCTCTTTTTTCTCTTTTTCTCGTTTCTTAGGTCGGCTGCTTGTTTACTTTATTTCTTATATTTTGGTATTACATTATCTAAACTTTACATTATCTAAACTCGGACACATATTCCCAACAATTTAACCACAATAGAAGTTTGCACTCAAAATACCTTTATATTTAGTCAACATATCACTTATATATTATTATTATTATTATTATTATTATTATTATTATACAAATCCTCAAAATATCCCATTTTTCATAAAATCAATCAGAAAAAATCCTTGAAGCAATTAATTTTTTTAAAATACCATATTTACCTTTCTCAATCTATATTAAATATAATTTAACATTTTTTTTGAGGAAATAATTTAAGAGGAAAGTACCCGAATGATACAAATTTAAAGACCATTATACTATCATGATACAAAAAAAAGTAACATTAGATCAATATAACACAACTAAACTAAAATTTATGTCGTGTTGATCAAGATGAGAGAGTTTGTATTATCTTAATCAACAGATGAAAAAAAAAAGTTGTTATTTGGTTAATTTTCTCATAATTTAAAGCGTCATTGAATTAATGCATTAAAAAAATCAATCTTAAAACTTTAAAATTCTCAAAATAATTGAAATACTTGTTTGAATGAAATATTTATTTTTTTAAAAAACTTGTTATTTGATTTTTTTTTTTGTTAAGCTATATTTAAAATAACATTTAAATTGATTTGGAATGATAACCTTGCTATTTTCTAAATTTAATTGCTTCAGTGATATTTTATAATTTATTTTACAAACATATAGAGAATTTTGAATATTCGTATAATAAAAGAGACAAAAGTAGTATTAAGGTGTTCTCGATATTTTCCCTTGATTTTCTAAGTCGCAATTACCCTGCTTCCCAACCTTTCCACCAATTTCGCAGCTCCACATAAATAAATAAATAAAATAAAAATCAGCTCCACCTTTGCCGCTACAGGACCCAACAATTCCACTAGACTCTCTTAGATAATGTTGGAAGAAAATACTAAGGACTCCAAAATTGATCCCTCAATAATTTACTTCTCCTCAAGATTTGATATCTTCGTAAATATCGTTCCCGCACTGATCCTTTTTTTTTTTTTTTTTCCTTAGATAAATTATTTATTTAGTCCTTATACTCTTAACATTATATAACTAATTTGGTTTATAAACTTTTTTTTTATAGTTAGAATGTCCATAAATTTTTAAATGTTATTATAATAGTCTTTTTTATTAATTTTGAATGAAATCTGTTAGTAATTTGGTCAAAAATAAAACTAACTTCGGATTCCGTCAAAAATTTGATGAAAAAAACTAATATTACAATGTTTTTAACAGTTTATGATCATTCCAGCTACGAAAGAAAATGTCCCTAAACTATTAAAAAGGTTATTATAATAGTCATTTTTATTAATTTTTAAATGGAATCTGATTAAAAAGTAATGTTAACTAACATATTACGTTAAAAAATTAACGTACATAACTATTTTAGCAACATTTTAAAAGTTTATGTGCATTCCAATTACGAAAAAAATTTAAGGATCAAAATTATATAAAGTTAAAAATTCAGAGACCAACCTAGTAATTTGTTCTTTTTTTTCTTTTGTATATGGATATGTATGTTTAATAAATAACTTTATTATTATTATTTTTTTACTCAGCTACTGTAATATGTTATATGTTTTATTATCATAGGTAACGCTTGTTTTTAAACTTATATAATATGATCGAATCACATCAAAGTTAAAATAAAAAGAAAGAAAATAATTAGTTTTTCATTTAGATCCAACGCTTCAAGACAAAACTCTATTGGTGGGACATATATTTTTCTATATCCTACTGAAAAATTCACAAAATGTATTTAATAGTTCTTAAAAATTTTTTTGATACTGTACTACAATTTTTACTAAAAATCCTCATTTTACGTCTCCACTGAAATAGAAAATTAACTACGTTACGGTCATTATCAACTAATACATGTTGGCCAGAATCTTTTTTAACCAAGGTAATACATAACGGGTATCCGGATTGCCCTCGCTTGAAGTCTCTATTAAGAACTTAACATCGTGTCATGTCGAATCTCAACAGGTGGCAACGGAACAAGTGAAACAACTAAGAACCTCATATCCAGATCATACAGCGATTGATCTACCATTAAACTGTGACCAAGTCTTTCCACCAATTGATAGTAAGTAATGTCTTTTGAGACTATTATTCCTTTTGTTTTTTCCCACAAAACTCCAACAACTCGAGTTTTCTCCATTGTCCTTCATATGAAATATTTAATCTAACTGTGGTACCCGATGACGAATCCTGTAACAAAAATCATCACAAACAATACTTAAATTAGTTTATTTAGATTTAAAAAAAAAATCATGGTCATGTTAACGGCTTGACCATGGTCATGCTAACGGTCGCTCAAGATTTCCAAGTATAGCAGAAGTACGTCACTCTCTCCTCTCACTGAGGAAGTGAGGAATTATTTGAGAGAGGGTGAATAATTAAAAAGATTTGAAACAATCTAAGCCATTATTTTTTTAATAGAAAAATATCTCAACAACCTTATTTGATATAATTGTTAATATCAATGCTATATTTAATAATAAAAAAAAAACAACATAGTGTATGTGGTGATACTCTAAGTGTGGACGGTGAGGAACTGAAAAAAAAGAAGGGAAAAGTAGATGAGGGCTTAAGAGGTCTATATGTGAATATATACATAAATATATGGACTAAAAAGGGAAAAAAAAAAAAAAGAATAAGAAAAAGAATAAGTTTAGAGGGGCTCAAGAGCCCCGGGCCTCTTTAGCTTCATCCCTGTTGTCATATGTCCTGTATAGGGAAATTATAAAATAAGATTTAAGTTATGTATCAACAAAATGAGTGCAGTTGCACGCATAATTTAACTGTTACAAAACTAAAGAACGAGAATAGGCAACAGAGAACATGAAAAACAAAAACACATAGATTTACGTGAAAAACTCTAGACCGGAAAAAATCATAAGCAGAGGATAAGAAAAATCCACTAAATCAAAGAAAGGTACAAGAGAAGCATCTACAATAAAAAAGAGCATAAAAATGAAACCTAAAACTACATAGTATATACATGCCAAACCTTAAAACGTAAAACTAGTCGGGTCCACATCCACATCGGCCCAATCCCATAGCTCACCATTGAGCCCCAAAATATTTTCATAATTAAAGCTCTACCACATATGTCGTATCGCGAGTTTTTTGGGCCGGACCAAACAGAATTCAGGTTAACAAATTATAGTTATATACATTGTTTTATCACTAAAGTATAGACTTCATCCTCATCTCAAGTTCATATATATTGGTCAACTTTGGGTTATGTGCACAAAACCTTGTTTGGATGGCATGTCCAATTCTAGAAATTGAAAATTTTTTTGCAAAAGAATGTTTTTTTCCAATTTTTTTTTAATTCATTCTCTCATTTTTTGAAAAAAATGAAATGATCTCATTTTCAAACCTCTTTTATAAAGTTATCCTCTTGGAAAAAGAAAAAGATCCTTATGAAATATTCTCACAATGTACTATTCACAACACTATTTTTCAAACTAATTGTTTTCAAATTTTTTTTAACATATCCAAACACTATCTTATTCTCAAAACAAAATAAAAATAAAAATTAAAAAACTTTCTCATCTAAAATAAGAAGATATTTCTTTCTAAAATGAACACGAGCTACAAACGGGGATGTTGTTTGGGTGGATAGTGAAGGCCTTTATCCTACTCGCAAGGAATAAATTTAGTCATGATGAAAGGCTAATGGATAATGATGCATTGCTCAATAGAAACTAAGTGCCCTTATTATATTTCATGACAAAATATCTTACAACTTTGGATTTTTTTTTATACAATTGTTTCCATTTCTATTGTAGAGCAATTAATTAGTAGGATTATTCTTAATGCATAACTTAAATTTTAGGAGAAATTGCACATTTTTTCCCCTGAATTTTAAACCTTGACATAGAATGCTCCTTAAATTTTAATTTATAATATTTTTGTCCTGAATTTTAAAAAAGTTTGTGAATTTCTTCTAAATAATTTTTGACTTAAAAATACACATGACACATGTTAGAAGCATGATTACTGATATTAAAAGAGAAACTCTAGTAATTGAGTTAAAATACTAAATATTGAGGGCTAATTGTCATTTTTCTTCATAATTCTTTCTTATAGATAATTTTGTAATTTCACACTTAATAAGTGTAATGGGTACTTGGAAGGTTGCTGATGTGTGTCATTTCATAATATTATACTTAATACCCTAAACTCATGCTTTCAACGAGTGTTAAGTTCATTATTTCGTCAAAAATTTAATTGAGAAAGAAAATTTACAAACTTTTTCAAAATTCAGAGAGAGAGAATATTACAAATTGTGTTCAGGGGGACATTTTTGACAAGACTTAAAGTTCATGAGGAAAAATATAATTTGTCTTAAATTTAATGGTAATTCTCACTAAACTATAAACACTTC
This sequence comes from Ficus hispida, assembly GCA_025413025.1. Classification (NCBI taxonomy): domain Eukaryota; kingdom Viridiplantae; phylum Streptophyta; class Magnoliopsida; order Rosales; family Moraceae; genus Ficus; species Ficus hispida. The sequence goes on along the minus strand of CM046368.1, from coordinate 11,508,319 downwards.
TACATTGGCTCATAATTTTGAATTAGTCCTACTTATTCCCTTCGTTCTAATTTTCATTAAAAATAGATGAAAAAGAGGGAGTTAATTAGTGAGGTCATGTGATCCTTTTTGATATGCTTTTTACTGAAAATTCTAACAGAAATAATTAAATGAGATAAATTCAAAACTTGATAGAAAAAATGAGAATTTTTACCCCCTATTTGTTTTGTATGCCCATTTTCGAAATGGGTGGAAAAACAACAAAAAGTGTTTTACCTAATTTTCTCTATCATTCTTCTCATTTTAAAAAAGAGTTGATATTTTATTCTCAAACATATTTTGTACGGCACCCTTTTGAAATATTTTTGAAATTTACCCTATGCACTATTCTTAACACCATTTCTTCTCATTTTATAACTTTTCAAACAAATTCTAAACTCCTTTTGTTTTCAAGAAGGAAAATTTTTTTACACATCCAAGTTATCACATTCTCAAAATGAAAGGACCTTTTCATTTCAAACAAGAAAAATTTTCATTTCAGAAATGAGTATGCAATCAAAACAAGCCTTTAAGGCCCTTTGAACTTTAGAGCCACTTTCACTTTGCCCATATGAGTTTCAAAAACTTCCACTTTGTCTTGTGAAGTTTGAATTTAACCTCATTTTATTCCCTCAATCAAATTTTCACTTAAAAAGGATGGACAAAAAGTGAATTAAGTGTAGTTATGTGGTCTTTTTTGGTTTGTTTTTAGTAGAAATCTTAATATAATAGGCTTAATAAGACTAATTTCTTTAATTTTCCACATGTTTTTAATGGATATTCTGATAGAAGGAATAAAGTGTAGTTAAATTCAAAGTTCAAATAGTAAAATGAGTTTTTATAGTTCATGAGACAAAGTGAAAGTGACTCTAAATTTCATGAAGCATAGATGAAAAAAAAAAAAAAAAAGATAATAAGGAGAGAAAAATGAAGGAAAGAGATGGGTGTTTCTTGGCAGAGAAGAGACGATGGAGAGGAGGATTCAGAAAATGAGGTATGGGAAAAAAACTCTTTTTATGGTGAAGTAATAACATCATC